>OY756244.1:3600000-4172500 GCA_963576875.1 Acrobasis repandana
ATCCTCATAACGAGCCTTTTCATTTGATATATGACACAGAAAGATTTGCAAAACTTTTTTTCAATTTCCTGATTTGTCCCCCAAACATGACCCTTATTTAAAAAAAATATTTATTTACTTTGCACATGTGTGTTTGGATCATAGGATTACACCATCCTACCAAATTTCAGCTGACTCGGTCCAGTAGATTCGGAGCAAATTGGCTGTGACAGACGACGGACTGACAGACGCACGCGTGATCCCATAAGGGTTCCGTTTTTTCATTTTTTGTACAGAACCCTAAAAATAGATAAAAAAAATAGGTATGTTCTTTGGAGAAAGTTGTTCAGTACTACAGACTGAATCCACCTTTAACGTATTCACTGCCACCTTATCATCCACTTTTATTTACCACTCAAATACATAATCGGTTAATACATAAAGTTACGCAGTGTCTTCTCGTCCAAAATACCCCAGTGCCTCAAGACGAAAGTGCTTAATCAATGTGTGTTACCAGTGATGACTTATGGCTCTGAAACATGGTCCCTTACTATGGGTCTCATAAGAAAGCTCAAGGTCGCTCAGCGGGCTATGGAGAGGGCTATGCTAGGTGTTTCTTTACGTGATCGAATCAGAAATGAGGAGATTCGTAGAAGAACTCATTAGTTCATGTGACATTTCACAGACATAGCCCAGCAGGTTAGCTCATTGAAGTGGCAGTGGGCGGGGCACATAGCGCGAAGAACCGATGGCCGATGGGGCAGAAAGGTTCTCGAATGGCGACCACGTACCGTCTACTACCGTACCTGCTAGGTGGTCAGACGACCTGAGCAAGGTTGCAGGAAAACGCTGGATGCAGGCCGCTTCCGATCGGTCGTTTTGGAAATCCTTGGGGGAGGCCTATGTCCAGCAGTGGACTTCCTGTGGCTGATATAATGATGATAATGATGACATAATCGGTGGCACCAAATTTAAATGTTTGTTAGAACCTGTGTATAACCTTTTTGGGTCAAGCTAAATAACTCTATGTGATCAAATACGATACATTTATAGTTAATCGTTCTGTAAGGACGGTGAAACATTTTTGCCAAGGACATTTTCCTTGTATTTCAGTTTCTCTACTCTCGTGGGGTCTTTAAGTGCTCCTTCGTCTGATTGTCGCTCTAATCTTTGATCCTGGACTGCCACTGTAAGCAAAAAAAAGGTTTAAATTATACAGTGATTTTGATAGACTCCATATAAAAGCTAGGAGGCAGCTATATAGGGTCTTTATAGGAAAACTTTTTAGGGCTGAATTTAGTCCATGTACTGAACAACTTTTCCTAAGGAATATTATATTGAATAAAAAAATTTTTGGGCTCTCATACAAGTTGACCCTAATCAGAGTTTCTATAAAAAACAAAAATATAACGTTGTTAAAAATATATCGATATAACGTTCCTTGGGAAAAGTTGTTAAGTATCCTGGATTGAAACTACCCATAAAATAGTTTCAGTATTTTTGTTAGGCGATACACTTTATTGTAAAAATAAAGTACTCTGTATGCAAAATAAAAAGTACATGTTTTCTTTTACTATTTATTACCTTGCTTCTTATTAAAACTCAGATATTGGTCGACAAATGTAAAATATTATTGGGCGACTGGCTGGTCGCAGAGGGCCAGCGGGGACAACAAACAAAAGTTGACAACTTAACTGTCATGATTGTCCGAATATGGCAGTTAAGTTGTCAACTGTCATATGCCATTTTTAGGGTTACGGAACCCTCACAAGGAACCCTTATAGTTTCGTCATGTCCGTCCGTCCGTCCGGGCTTGCACTCCGCCGCTACTGCACCGATTGTCACGATAATTGGTGGAGAAATAGATATTGAAGTTCCAACAGTTGGTTTTTAAAATTATGATAAAATGTTTTTTTTTCAGCCCCCTCTCCCATACAACGAAAAGAGAATTTAAAAAATTAAATTGGGCTAACCCCAACGTGTGGGGTATCGTTGAAAAGGTCTTTTAAATTGCAACAAAAACTGCTTTGAAACTACGTAGATCAAACCCCCCAGTCTTGAGATAATCTAATACAAAGTTAAAATTTGAGGTGTCCTCCCACCATAACTTTTAAAATATTACTAAAATAATTCTAAAAAAAATGTGGTATATACCTCAAAGTATGTACTTTCAATTTAAACTATAGCAGTCTTGGTACCATAGATAGTTATTTTTTAATATGTCATAAATCGTAAACGGCAATTAGAACTTTTATATTATGTTATTTGCTGCTACGGAACTCTTCATGGGCGAGTCCGACTCGCACTTGGCCGCTTTTTAACACATCTCTCTGACGGTCAAAGCCTACGCAGGGCAAAAGAAATGGCGACGACAGCTGTATGGGAGTTTATTTTATGTGATTTAAAATAAATTATTATACAGAAACATCTGATATTTTTATGGTAAAGAGGAGTTTTATACCTAACAGCAGAAAAAAATTCTTCCCTATTTGTCTACTTAGTTTAGTTGTATAAAACATTATCATTTTCTCATTAACAGAGAGGTCAATAACTGGAATAGACTACCAGAAGAAGTGGTCACTGCGCCTTTACTAAATACATTTAAAACTAGACTCGACAAGTGTTTAAGGACAAATAAAGTTAAATAAATCAATAAACTATGAAATGATTTTATGGAAGATTTTAGATATACTTACTAGAATATGGTGTATATTTGTCAGACAATAGCCCTTCTATGTTGTACCCAATTATGCCCACAACTGCTGCAACAGGAAGAGTCAGGTAGGGAGCGTTTGTTCGCAAAAAACGTAGTAATATGGGCCACATCTGAAAGAACAAAAACGATTGAACTTTTGAAATTAGGAAATGATTAAAATATGTTTTGTTTTTATTATCAATTTTAATATAAAGCTGGGTATAAAAGGTAAAATCTGGTTATGGAAGTAAACTACTTTGAGGTTATACCTATTTGTTAGTAGAAACTTACTTTCAAGAGAATGTGTATTTAAAAATTATTATTTGTATCTTCACTAGAAGCTTGAAAACAAAACTGGAAATATTTTCAACGGCCAACGGCACGAAGAAATCAAAAAGCCGAAAACACAAAGTTAAAAACACACACACATCATGACAGTACCAATTTGACATTGATAGTTGTTATTTTGACATTATTAATCGCATTTAGAAATATAGGTAGTCGCGCCAAACTTCTAGATCGCTCTGAAGTTGCCACACTCAGGTTACAAACAGGGATAGAATATTTACCACAATAATATTTTTTTTCAGAATGATTGCAAGAAGGTAGATATGATACATATACACAATAAACAAAAATAAAGCAAATTCTATCTGCTATGGCTATCAGTATTTTACTACTGTAACGCGAATCGCCTCAAGGGCTCAAGTTCAGAGCGATCTAGAAGTTTGGCCTGAATAAATTATGCAACATTGAAGCCAGCAAAGAATTTATAAAATCTAGAATAAAGTTTGGCTACCGAAACGTGATAATGAGTTTTTATTTTTAAATTTCAAATATGTAGACATGGCAATCCTTTGTAAATTAGGAATAAGCACTTTTGATAGTATGGATGTGGCCTAAAAAAATCTTTTAAGCTCATCAGGTAGATTACTAAGAATATTGTCACAGAGTACATAAGAGTCAAACGGAATGGAATCTCACAGCGTCTCCCGCAAATTGGCGTCCCCGCACCTCTTCGCCGCACTTTGTGAGCCTTTGACAGCTCCAAACCAGGGTTTAATTACTAGCCGCACGCAATACGCGACGTGTGTTGTCTTGAGAACTGTCAACCAATAGTAACCATCATGGTGAAAGTGCGCGTATAATAATTGTTTATCCACCCAATACTCTAAAGAACGTATATTTCATAGATTTCCAAATGATGAAACAGGTAAGCAAAGCAACAATATAATTTCACGTTATTACCCAGCAACCATTTTGATATATTATATACCCTTCTCGCTCTCTCGCATTGGCGGAAGATACACAAGAGCGAGAGGGGTATTATCAATCGGCAGCAATCCGGTAATGTTACATAGGCTCCTCGCTCACAGGTAATCACATACACGCAGATGACAACTAGATTTCCGCGGGTTATAGTGCTAAATGCCATTGTTGACAATGACAACTTGACATGTTGTGCGTGGAAGCGCAATGAACATTTGTTTATTTTTATTGAATTTATTCATATAATTACCGTATAGTTCTGCGCCGAATATGCAAATTACTATATTACAATAGTAAATTAGTGTATTTAGTGCATTACATTATAAATGACTCAGTAATAATCAGTAAAGTGAACTAATGGCGAAATGGACAATGGACATAATGAAAAATATTTGTGAAGTGATATTATGTAGCTGTTTTCTACTTTTCTGTAACATTTAATACATATAAAACAGAATATTTTTTACATCATAGTGTTCGCAAATTTTCCGGTATGGAAATATATAATCGTAAATATGTCGAACTCGTTAGTAGGTAAGTATTAAATTAATTCTGCGGTGCGACCCTAAGTATAAAACTCACACATCGATGTGTGTACAGATAAATTGTTTCGTTTGTAGTAGTAGTAGGTATATATGTTACTCTGAATCAATGGAGAGTCATACCAGTGATATTGTATTCGAATTTATTATTTTTTCTGATTAGCAAATAATTACAAAGATACATCGCATCCAAATTCCGCATGACATCACGATCAAGTACGATTTTCACTTGACGGTGACGCCAATCACCCCCACTCCGAAACTCCGACGCGTTGCATCTCTGTGAATTTAAACTACTTTGATAAACCAAAAAATATTTTTTGATAATCTGACGGGCTAATTAAAATACAATTTTCAACTAATTTACACACCATTGTATGAATTAACTTCCTCGCTGAACTTTTGATAGGTTTCGACATTATAACACAAGCTAACCGTTTATTATTCCAAAAATTGACACAATGTGACAGCCAACGTACTATGGTTTGACAAGTGTTGTGTATTGCCATATAAAGAATTCTGTTTCAAGGTTAATATCACGTTTCGGTAGCCAGACTCTAACTAGTAACTCGCCCACGCGATGCGCCGCTAGAGCTAGCATCAGTGTGGTTCGGGACGTCGTCGTGTAACGTCGCGCATCACATTCGCCCTGATGACGACCTCCGGATGAGGTCGAAACATGTCGGCCAGTAGCTGATTTTTTACGTGAGGGACCTGCTTATCTTAATTACTAACTAGGTATATGTACTACTAAAATTAAACTTAATGCCACTCACACGGGAGGACAATCCGTGTAAGGTATTAATAAGAGGAAAGTGGCAACGGGCTAAACATAAAGGGGGAACAGCGGTAATAATAAGAGAAAAGTGGCAACGGGCAAAACATAAAGGGGGACCAGAGGCAGAGGTCCCCGCCTTAATCAATGTCTATGACTAGCGGCATGTTAATTATTTTTTGTACATATAAGTAGAGTTTAGAGTTTTAACTAAGTGGGTACTTAGGTGTTTTACAAAAAAAGTAACCGAGCAAAGCTAGTGTATAATTATAAGAGATTAAAAAAAATGTGACGTCATGGAATTTAGGACCCCACCTACCCCTTGGTAGTCCGTCTAGTTTTAAACTAGAACTAACTATCTAAAATTAGAAGGACTATTAGTAATAATTTCAAAGCTTATTCATAATATAGTTTAAAGGTTTTTTTAAACATTGATACTAATCAAATGTTTAAATATCACTATATTTAGTTTTAAACAATTTATTTCAAATGAGGGCGCCACTTATGCTACCACTTCACCTTAAGGTGAAATTTATTAGTAATAGTTTCAAAGGTTATTCATAAAATAGTTTAAAGGTCTTTTTAGACATTTACAAATCAAATTTTTAAATATCACCATACTTAGTTTTAAACAATTTATTTAAAATGAGGGCGCCACTTTTGCTACCACTTCACCTTAAAATACTTTACATAATTTTTCACATTACTAAATTACTTGATGTCGCTAGGTTACATAAAATGTCTAAAATGGTTTACATTACATACAAATACTGTATGTATTAAATGAGATTAATAAAAATTTCTATAACATTATTTATTGAGTATATACATGTGCAGTGTAACATTTACTTATTAATTGAGCAAATTCAAGTACAAAAATTAATCTTAATAAGAGGGCAAATTATGCGCCAATCTTTTCCATTTCTTCAGTATCTTCTATGTCTAACATTCTGATCTTCTTTCCAAAGTGTGCTTCAATATCATTGCAGATTTCGATATGCAGTGTAGAATCAACCAAATTTATCGCAATTCCAGCTTTGCCAAATCTTCCTGTACGCCCAATTCTACGCAAATACGTCTCACAATCGGCTTTTCTATTCATATGCATTGGCATGTCAAAGTATACAACGAGTGTAACAATTTATGATGGCATTAACTAGATACTTGAATTTTTCACAGATTATGTATTATTATGGCCGCTATAACAACAAATACTAAAAATAAAATAAAGTAAAAAAAAAGTAAAGGGGGTCGTCATACAAGAAACGTATTTCTTTAGCGTTTTAAACTGTGTACGGTGGTACGGAACCCTTTATGTACTTTAATCAATCGAAGTATGCGCCGTTGTTATCGATACACTTACGCCATTTTATAGGCAGATCATTGATACCTTTGAAAAAAAAATCCTGGGAGCGAGAGTCTATGAACTGTTTGAAGGCGGTTTTGACTGCCTCATCAGATTTGAATTTTTTTCCTTGTAAAAAGTTATCCAAATTTTGAAAAAAGTGGTAATCGGTTGGGGCAAGATCTGGAGAGTATGGTGGATGACGCAGAGGTTCCAGTCGCAGCTCCTCTAACTTGGCGATCGTTTGATGTGCAGTGTGTGGTCTAGCGTTATCCTGAAGGAGCAGTGGGCTAGAGCAATTCATCAGTCTCGGATGTTTAATGGCGAGCTTTTCCATCATTGTTTGCAATTGTTGGCAATACAAGTCTGCAGTAATCGTCTGGCCTGATCTCAAGAAGCTGTAGTGGATAACACCAGCACTGGTCCACCAAACACTAACCAGAATCTTCTTTTTGGTCAGTTTTCGCTTAGGGCAAGGTATTGCCGGTTCGTACAGGATCCATTTCTCATCACAAGTCACGATACAGTTCAAAATCCCCTCATTATTGTGGCGATTAAGCAAAGAAACGCAGCAAGCAACGCGTGTTTGATGGTTTGCTTCAGTCAATTCGTGCGGTACCCACTTTTCGAGTTTTTTAATTTTTCCGATTTGGCGCAAGTGGATAAGTATCGTTTTGTCACTTACGCCGAAGGCTGCTGCTAATTCAGAAGTAGTTTGAGATGGATCCGCTTCCACTATCGCCTTCAATTCTTCGTTATTCACTTGAGTATCAGGTCGTCCACGAGGCTCATTGTGTAAATCGAAATTTCCAGAACGGAAACGTTGAAACCAAAAACGCACCGTTCGTTCGTTAGCGGTGCCTGGTCCATGCACGTCGTTAATTCTTCGAGTCGTTTCTGCAGCACTGGTGCCACGGTGGAACTCGTATTCGTAAATACCGCGAATTTTCAATTTGTCCATAGTTGTTGATATAGCAATGTTGAAACTCAAACAAATGATGTTAAAAAAAATGAAATATGAATTTTAAAACAATATTTTTCTGGATTTATTTCGAAATAAATTTGAACTTGGAATTCCTAATGAAACGCAAGATATTTGATTTTAAAGTTGCCAGTATTGAAAATCGGCAATTTCATGTGTAAGGACCTAATTTTATTACCTCAGAACAATAAAACCAATTATTACCGAAAGAAAAAAAAAAAAATTTTGTAAAAGTGCAAACAAATATTTATACGATTGGACAAAAGGTCTTCATTCAAATAAAATATGTAGGCACGCGTTAGGTTGTTGGGGAAATCCCCGAAATTCGTAACATATATATTGCCAGGTATATCAAAATGTTTATAAGTAATAATAGTAATGCAATGCAGCTAGATTATGTTGTGTAATTTTGTTCAATTTGACAGTTAAAAAATAAAAATTGTGTTAATTATTTTGAATAAATTTCTGAACGAATGTGGAACTGTCAAGTCAATCTTTCATTCATTCATCAGCTGTGCTACTAATCAAAACATAACCTAATTTTGTGTTTTCGTTACAGTTATTTTGTGAAATAATGGATTAAATACTTAAAAACCAGTGCTCAGACGCCCAAATAATAATGTCTCAAACTAAGCTTTTAATATCGTCGCCATTACAGCGCTATATTACCAATAACTTGAAGATAGAGCCAAAATATTTACGTAATGTATTTTGTCGATATAAAAGTACGAAAACCAAGACTGCCAGTTCTGTTTATCATAGTATGAACATCTTTGATAGACAGGCAAAGGCATTACAGAGAGAAAGGTCCGCTAGAAGAGATGATTACCACTTAGTTGAACATATAAAAGAGGAGGTGGGATGGCGGACGGCCGATAGAGTATTTGACATAAAAAGAACGTTTAAAAATGCTGTTGAACTCGGTACGTACACTTACACATACACTTACACCCCTCGCCCACGACGACTTTTTGACCCTACCCGAAGTGGTCCGTGAAGTCATCGGAAAAATATTTAATATTAAATATTTTTCCGATTTCATCGACAAATCTATGCAAGCAAATGTTCTTGGCGCTTATCATAATTAAAAATAAGCACGGAATTCGGTTGGAGGCTGGTGCAGTAATGAGTTGCAGTAAAGACGATGTAATCACATAAAATATATACCTACGAAATTTTTGCTTTAAACAAACAGTGGTTTGTATATTTAATTGTTTATATATAGAACAATGCTTTAGTAAATTTCATTCACTGTATTTGCCTACAAACGGTAAGTGGTCCGTGGCAAGACAAAAAAATCAACTGGTCCCACATTATTAAAAGGTTAAGAACTACTGCATTAACCCTAGATAACTAAACTATCCTGGGAGTTACACAATAACTAAACATTCGTCTAGCGGACTACGCATTAAAAAATCTTATATTATCAACATAATTTAACGTGAGGAAGAAATTGTTACATGATTCGTATAAAGGGCTCGTTGTGAATAGAGACAAGTCGAAATAATTTTATACTAATGATGCCACATACCTTTTATACACATCTACATTATGGGTGCCACAAATTGCATTTTTACATCTAAGGCATCAACTTTTGGTCTTCCTTAGCAATTTCGTCGGGCAAACGTATAATTTTTTGTAATATTTCATACATATTATTTATTATATTTCGTATCTTTGCTGGTCTGGGAGAAAAGAAAAAAACATAGAATGTACCAGCTGCTTCTCTTCCCGTGCAGATCGTAAAAGCCGATCGAAGCAATGGGCGAGAAACTGAATCATATGAATAGGTGATGCGGTTAGCAACCCATCACTATAATGATTTCCCTTTTCCACCTTCATGCCCACCCTTACGCTAAAAGTGGCCTGGGCTTTACCGCCCTTGGCTCTGTCTACCCCGTTAGGGATAAAGACCTGATAGTGTATCTGTATTTCATACATAAGGAAATGGAGCAGATTCTTCATATGATTTCACCAAGGATATCTCCTATCATAAACTTGATGTCACGTCTCAAAGTTACCGTCCGAACAAGTTGCCGCAACCAAGGCTCCATGAGGTGGTTCGTCAATTTTAAAACAAAATCTCGCCGTGTTTCTATTTTTTTATTATTTTTGATGTTATTCGCGACTTATCATAACAAAAGTAGGGGGAATCTTGGTGCAGATAACCATTTATGATGAGTTTTACTCGATACAAATCGAAGAGTTGCTAAAGCACATGTCGGATGCTACCTGAAGTATGTAGTACGTTTCTTTCCATGTTTGACAATATAAAATCATCCGAATCAATAATTTGGGTTCTGTTGTCTTTTACTTGGTACTAAAAAATCACCTTCAGAACCCAAAGATTGGCACGAGACATCAGTATCAATGCTGATATTGTATTGACTTTCAACCTTCCAATTATTTGTCATCACCACAGAAGTTAAATTATCTTGTTACTTTTATCAGAGTAATCAATCTTAATAATCGTGAATTTCTACTTTCAGCCTAGGACATATGTAACCATTTATAAATCCATCAATAACATAATATAATATTAGGTATATGAAAAAAAGTTGAAAACAATTAGTAGTATGAATGACATCTTACTAATAAACCCTAGTCATTAAAAAAATTACCGTTTTTATGAAGTTCATATTATTTCCTAGTATGCTTATAATATACATATTATCTAATTATAATACAAACATTTATTAGATTTATTTATTTGAAAATACTAATATAAAATAAAATGCAATTTAGATACCTTTGAAAATCTGCACCTGTTATAACTAAACTTTCGTCATCTAGACGACGCGGTGGTTATAAATCACAAACAAAGACAATTGTTTGCGCAAACGCCGCATTTGTGCCACATTTTACTCTAATTATGAAGGTATACAAAGGCGTGCAAGCAGGGGGTACGCGAAAGCTTGTGAACTAGACTTATGCAAGGGGTCGCGTAGTCTGCCAGACGAATGTTTAGTTATCTAGGGTTAAAGTAAGGGCTGGCGCACATATGGCGAAGCACAGCACAGCGAATTTTTCACTGCCAAAGCATTATCGTCTTTGTGTTGAGTGAAATAAGTTCGAAAATGAATTGACATGGCTCGGGCGAGAACCGCCATTTTGTCAGCGACCCTTGTGCTGGAGCGTAGTCCGTATTCGGTCTTATTTCAAAGTCTATAATATTTAGGCAGTGAAAAAGTCGCTGCGCTGCGCTTCGCCATATGTGCGCCGGCCAAAAAAGGTCTGGCTTGAGCTTGGCGCGGGTCCCTCTTAAAGGTTTGTATACTTAGACATGTCATAATTTAGGTACATTGGTACATACTAAATTTACAAATTGACATTATTTTAAATTTCGTAATTCTTATAATTCAATTTAATTACGACATAATAAACAATGTAATCTCTGTCCATCTAAATAACTAATTTTAAGTTTTTAGTTTGTTAGTTGACGTCTTTGGAGAAAACGTGCAGTGGAGTTTGTTGCTGCTTCTTCTGCACTTGCGCCTAGGAAGCGGCGTAAACTTAGCTTTAAGTAACGATTTGACGTCAACATTTGTGCAAAACAAAACAAAGTGACTATTATTAAGAGATATTTTAAATATCCTATGATAATAAAGATATTTTGAATTTTGAATTTTTGGCCCTAAGGAGGAATATTGGAGCATAGGGAGGCCACTCCCTTCAACTATACGCCAATTGCTGGGTTTATCAGCAGCTGCTACCCCTGTGGGAAACAGGCGTGATGCTGTGTTATGCGACAGTCATTGTATCAAGGGCCTGTTTTTCTGGATGATAATGTTTGAAGTTACGAGTATGTTTCTATACTTATTATAATTTAATACTCTGCCGTACCTGCTGTGGTTCTGGGTTTTTTTTTTAGAATAGGACCACTCCATCTCTTTCTGTGGATGTTCTAAGAGTAACATCTCAAAACATCTCGTGCTTCAATTGCATTCCCAAGGAGGGTTAACGTCGGGCGGCAGCCGGTTGTAAAACTTTTCGCACAAATACATTCCCAAAGAGGGTTGACGTCAGGCAGGCGGCCGGTTGTAAAATAACAGCCTAATCATTAAAATTGATCTGGCAATTTCTTCTCCACTTGGCATCCTGGGATGACCATTGACATGCATGTTATATTTTTTTTATTTTATTTTTTATAGACGGGCAGTTTAAAACTGATATGTCTATTTGGAGAAGAAAAAGCGGGAAAGCGCACCCCGGGCTCCGAAGCAGCACAGCTGAGGATGCAACTGGGAACGTGCTAAGATGGAGAAAAGGAGACTGCCGTACCCTGCAAGAAGGAAAGATCCAATAAATGAAACAAAAATGTTTTACTTTCAGGTGCTAGTCGTGGCTATGTCTCCCGCCATTTCTTGCCCGACAGCGTAGAAAAGGTGACGTTATGTGACACGTCACAGACACATCTAGATAAAGCAATAGTCGGGGATGGGGTCAAAGTAGAAAGGATTGTCATGGATGAAGAGAATCTTGACGTAAGACATTTTCTGCCATATTTATAAAAAAAAATATCAATATGTAAAGAAAATCCTGTCTGAACAGAAAAGAGCACAAAAGTACCTAAATGTAACGTTAAAAAAAATAAGAGAACAATAATAGTAATAAAAATGAAAAAGATATCTGATTTCGAAATCATCAGAATGTTCACTAGCCTATAACGTCTTTTTTACATTGAATTGACTGAACTAAAAAATCTGATATTTTTTCTATGGTAAAGAGGAATGTCTTTCCTAACAGCAGAAAAATATACAAGCATTTTTAAAAATTCCATCCGTTCCCTATTAGTCCCGAGTGCCCGACCCCACAACTTGCAAGAAGGAACTACGTTCCAAAACTGAATTCATCCGCTAGTTTCCAACAAGTCAAATCAGATACTTGTTTCTTAACGTCACAATAAACATTTTCTATGAGATTTGTATGAAATATCGGACTGTGACGTCATAGTTTCTGGGAGTCAAATAGCGCGCTTAATATTCGTTTTTAGGGTTCCGTACCCGAAGGGTGCAAACAGGACCCTATTACTGAGACTCCGCTGTCTGTCTGTCTGTCCGTCTGTCTATCCGTCTGTCTGTCTGTCCGTCAGTCACAGGGCTCTATCTCTTGAACCGTAATAGCTAGACACTTGAAATTTTCACCGATTATGTATTACTGTGGCGGATATAACAACAAATACTAAAAATAAAAAATAGTTAAAAATGAAAGGGGGTCGTCATACAAGAAACGTGTTTTTTCAGCGTTTTTAACTTGATCTTCATAATGGCATTAACTAGATACTTGAAATTTTTACCAATTATGTATTACTTACGTTAGTAATTATATTATCTTTGGTATTACTATGACAACAATAACAACAAATACTAAAAATAAAATAAAGTTAAAAATTAAAGGGGGTCGTCATACAAGAAACGTGTTTCTTCAGCGTTTCAAAACATTGTACGGTGGTACGGAACCCTTCATGGACGAGTCCGACTCGCACTTGCCCGTTTATTCTGCATTAATACATATAAAATCACGTTCAAAGTAGATGTGATCAATGACAAGTGAAATTATTTTGTGACATTTTATTCTCTTCACAGTACCAAATAATATATATTTGACCCAGGAAACTACCTACCCTATTGTTTCAGTTCCCGGAAAACAGTATAGACCTGTTAGTGTCGTCGCTCGCTCTGCACTGGGTGAACGACCTGCCGGGCTGCTTTGACAGTGTCATGAGGAGTTTGAAACCAGATGGGGTAAGTCATCATCATCAGTGGTCACAAAATATAATCTCTAGAAATCAGATAGGACGGGATGGGACGGGACAGGACAGGAGACAACACATACAATAACAATTACAAGAAGAAAAAAAAATAGACAAGACAATTTATGCAAACAAACTAACAGTAATTACAACGAAACACTCAAACACACACATAGACAAAGATGCATGCGGTTGGTCGCAACAAGGTCACGCACGCGTCATCGCCGCGTCGGTCGAGCAGCCGGCTCAGGGGCCGATTATAAAAATGTTTGTTTACTTACATATGAAAGGCGAGTCCTGTGTTTTTCACGGCTTCTACACCACTTTACGGCACATGACGGCATTTTTAATGAATCGATTATCGGGTTCCAGCAAGTAACATAATATAAAAGTTCTACAGGTAAATTGCGGTTTACGATTTATGACGTATTAAAAATAAATTAAAAATTACTATCTATGATACCGAGACCGCTATAGTTTTAATTGAAAGTACATACTTTGAGGTATATACCACATTTTTTTCAGAATCATTTTAGTAATATTTCAAAAGTTACGGTGGCGGTCACCTCAAATTTTAACTTTGTATTAGATTATCTCAAGACTGGGGGGTGTGATCTACATGGTTTCAAAGCAGTTATTGTTGCATTTTAAAAGACCTTTTCAACGATACCCCACACGTTGGGGTTAGTCCAATTTAATTTTTTAAATTCACTTTTCGTTGTATAGAGCTGAAAAAAAAAACAGTTTTTCATAATTTTAAAAACCAACTTTTAGAACTTCAATATCTCTCTCTCAACCAATTTTCGTGACAATCGATGCAGTAGCGGCGGAGTACGAGCCCGGACGGACAAATAGACGGACGGACGGACATGACGAAACTATAAGGGTTCCTTGTGGACTACGAAACCCTAAAAATGGCTGATTTTTTGCTTACGTAACACGATAACGGTCCCTTGCTTTGGGGTCTACTCCAGGGTTTGGCTCGGGATGTTTGTGGGCGTCCTGTATGGCCTATCCACATCCATTTTTGTTACTGCATGATTCCTAAATAATTAATAATAGGTTTTTTAGCCACTCTACAGCTTTCGGGGTGAAACTATGGACACAGGTAAGCTCGAGCTCGATTTTTATGCCACTTATGGTCACCCATCCAAGTGCAGACCACACCCGGTGTCGCTTAACTTACGAAAGCGCTAGAAATGCGTACTCCCGCCGAGACATTGACCAACTTCCTTCCTTTAAAAAAAAAGTGACATCGGGCGTGCCGACAGAGTGAAAACTTGAACAAGGTGGTGTCGGTTACGGTAACAGTGTCACAGGAGACGGTAAGCCCCCGTCCACGGACACGCGGCGCGGCGTGCGACGCATAGTTTGTTTTGAGCGGCCGCCACAACTACAAACTATGGAAATTTTACGGCGGCCCGCGCCACACCTGGACGCGGCCTAAGAGTATTTTTAACCGACTTCAAAAAAGGAGGAGGTTATCAATTCGACTGTATGTTTTTTTTAAATATTTTTTTATGTTTGTTTGTGACGCGATATCTTCGCCAATTGTGAACCGATTTTGATGATTCTTTTTTTATTTGAAAGCCTTTACTACCAAGTTGGTCCCATTTTAAATTAGTGAAGTTATGATGAAGAACTTTGGAGATATGGAAGAAACTCTTTAAAAAATTTAAGTCGGTTGTTTTTTATGTTAAAAATTTAATTATATACAGTATATTTAGTGACAGTGTCGCGAGTTTAATGGTTTTTCAACGCGCCTAAAGAAGTGTTCACTTCAAAAATATTTACTTTCAGGTGTTCATGGCGTCAGTTTTTGGTGGTGACACCCTTATGGAGCTTCGCCAATCTCTCCAACTGGCTGAAACGGAGTTGCTCGGTGGAATGTCGCCTCATGTATCACCATTCACTAGGATCAGAGATATCGGAGGATTGCTCAATGCGTGAGTAGCTTTAGTTACCCATGTGGGAGTATGCATTGCTAGCGCTTTAGCAAGTTAAGCAACCCCGAGCGTGGTCCGCACTTAGATGGGCGACCACTAGTGGCATGGCAACTTACAAGAAAAACGATTAGTAGCTTTATTTACCCATGTGGGAGTATGCATTGCTTGCGCTTTAGCAAGTTAAGCAACCCCGAGCGTGGTCCGCACTTGGATGGGCGACCACAAGTGGCATAAAATTTTCACATGTTGGCAACTTACAAGAAAAACGATTTGTCTTCAGTCACCACCCCTTTCCTTTTCCACAAGTGTCGTAAGAGGCGACTAGGGAGGTGCGGGTCCTCCTCTCCCCCATTTTCGCCTTGATGACGGGCGAGGGCGGGCGAACACACACTGCATGGCGCAAGAACGGGGGAGAGGTGCGGGTGCGGGGAACGGGGACGCATATTGCGCGTACCTTAGGAGATTCCGTTCTGTTTACTCTTACTGTATTCTGTGCTTAAGTGCCGTTCAATTATTACGTAAGCAGAATCTCAGCTATCTTTTACCCCCCTCCCCCCCTTGTCAGCAAAAGTAATCAAATCTCTTGTCCGTCCAATGCTTACGTAAGCATTGATATACTTATACATATTTTATACAAAAACTGCTTAAGATACATGAATTTTTTGGGGACCAGTGCTGCCCCCATTTGAAATAAATTATTTCAAAGGAAACAAAGATATCATTAAAATTTTACCTTTGTGAAGCCCTAGATAACCCTTCAAACTATTTTTTGAACTACTGTTTACAGTTTAAAGTGAGAACGTTATGCTTTTCTTAGCATTTTTGCGGAAAACGACCAATTTTGGCTAAAATGCTAAGAAAAGCTTAACGTTCTCACTTTAAACTGTAAACAGTAGTTTATAAAATAATTTGCAGGGTTATCATGCGCTTCACATAGAAAACCTTTTTCATGATATCTCTGTTTCCTTTGAAATAATTTATTTCTAATTAGGGCAGCACTGGACCCTGAAAAATTCTTGTGTCCCCTTAATTTCTTTTTGTCATGACCAAGTATATTGTTCGTAGATATTTTTTTACTTTCTCTCACTCATCTCAGCGTATTCCTAGTTGCATTCTCAGCGGTAATGCTGTGAAGCCTGGTTATTATTTTACTGTCTATATAACAATCAAATCAAAATTACAAATAAATGCCAAGAAAAAGCCTCCCCCCCCCCCCTTTTGGTGCTTACGTAATACTTGAACAGCTCCTCAAAATATGTAAAATCGGATTGTAGCGCGGGCTTCACTCTCCAAACTGTGGATGTAGACTCGATGACAGTGTGGTATCCGACCGCGTGGCATGTCATGGAAGATTCACGGGCGATGGGCGAGTCAAACGCCGCGTTCAACCGCCCCCTGCGTTTGAACCGCGACGTGCAATTCGCCGCTGCTGCTATATATGATGAGATGTATGGGAAAGTAAGTTTTAATATTTATGTAACTTTAGTGGAGAATGTTGGCACATCTGGACTTGCGCCTGAGATTATGACAAGTGTTCCCGAGGACTATAGGCTTTTAGCCTTTTTTGAGGGCTAGACTCTCAATTAAGTGGCTTGATAGGCTAAAAGACTATCAAGGCTTTTTTTAGTCATTTAGGCTAGGTCTGTTGAATAGGCCAAGCTTCAAAGACTAAAAGTCTTTATAGGCTATTGGTTCGATGTTGTTTTGGCGATACTTAAGTACATTATTAATTATGATGGCTTACTTAAGCTGAGTCTCAAAATCGACTTTAGCTTAAACATAAGTCTATTACTTGAAAAAAAACCTACAGTCGCAAAAAAGGCTTTTTAGGCTCATAGGCTTTTCAAAATGATATAGCCCTAAAAAGGGACCGACAAGCTTAAATTGAGGGCTAAAAGCCTATAGTCCTCGGGAACGCTAATTATGACTATGCGTTTTGATGTTATGTGCGTTCTTTCAATCAAACCATTACTCTCGGGGTAATAAGGACAAGTTCGTATCTTTTCAACACTCATATATTCTCTTATGAAAATTTTGGAGAAGCCTTACGAGTGTCCAGCAGTGGACATCGTGCGCCTGATTGAAGTTATGATGATAATTAAATATATAGGTTTTGTGCCTGAAATAAATGACTTATGGAAGATAGAAAATTTTATACCATTTGACGACTGATTTCAGTTCATTATACTGAACAGCTTTTCCAGAAAAATATACACACTGCTGGGCAAAAGCATCCCCTTTGTTCGCCCACGATTTTCTATACATGGATAAATATTTATAACATCCTTCACAAGTTGAACAAGCAGCTCATTTTTTTATTGAAAACATTTTTATGCTTCGGTATACGACGTTGAAGGCCGAAAATAAACAAAAAAATTCAACATTCAATACAAAAGTGTGCAGCCGCCCGGGCGATTTGTATGGGAATGTCGGATTTTTTTTTAAGTCTGTCATTCTTTAGTCATCTAGTTTAGCCCTTGGTTCAATTATTACGGGTATGTCTCTTCCACGTTGTATATTTTTGGGGAAAGTTGTTCAGTACCGTGGATTGAATACTTATTTTGCCACCTTAAAAAAAGCATTAATTTTAAACAAAAAAAAATTTCAACGTCGGTTAAAAAGAAGAAGTAATTGAGAAATATATATACATTCTAATTAGGAAGCTCCTTTTCTAAAGTCTCTTAAAAAATACTACTATTTTTAGGAGTTCCCCGAACGCAACTCCCGCGGCGTGCCTGCCACATACCAGATAATAAACTTCCTGGGCTGGAAACCAGACCCCTCGCAGCCTCAGCCCATCGCGAGGGGTTCAGGAGAAATGTCCTTGAAAGACCTGCACAGGATCGACGAAATCATCAAAGACACCAAGAAAGTTGAACTCACAGATGAAGATAAGAAATAGCTTCTATATTTTTAAGCTATGTTGAAATAAAAAAAAAAAAACCAGATATACAACGTGAAAGTTATTACGGGTATTACATACCCGTAATAAATCGAACCACGGACTATACATACAGATCATTCAAGTATAATGAAATTAAAATTACAACGAAAAACAATAAAAAAAAATTGCATTTCCATACAAACGTGTACAGCCGAACTGGGCAATTTGTATGGGAACGTCAATTTTTTTTTTGTTATTTGACTGTTATTTTAATTTCATTATACTTTAGTGATCTAGTATAGCCCGTGGTTCGATTTATTACGGGTATGTCCCTTCCACGATGTAGGTGTACATAGATGACGCAAGTATTACGATTTGTATGGGAACCAAGCGTGCCGACTTTTTAACAATGAATTAACTCATAATATATGTATAATTTTAAAATAATTACATCTTTTAAAAGTCGACATTTACCCAAAGGTTGGCTGAAAGAAATCGCGTTATTGATTTTCGCGCTTTGTACCTACTTTTTATAAAATTTGTTTTTGATTATTGTTATACTTACTCAGTTGGTGCAATAAAGAAGTTTTATCTTATCTTACCTGTGAAAGGAATTCGTCCTTGCCTTTGGGTGCTTGCAATTTTTGGCTATTGCAGCTAATTATCTCGTAACGGGGCATTTTTTAGTTTTGGCAGCCGTCCGTCCGGCTACCGGCCAACCATGACGCTTGGTCGGGGTTCGGACACGCGAAGTACCTAGGTGTATATACGTTATCTATGTGTATGTACCTCAATATCTGTGATTTTTAATGAATATCTTATTGCACGCCTCATAAGCGAAGCGCATGAGGTAGTGCTCTACTCTCGCCTTACAAAAATCAAGTGATTATTTTAACTCAATGTGTCTCTATTTATTTTCTATCGCACTTGTACAATAATATTTACACATAAATGTCAAGGAAAAACACTAGTTTCAACACTTATGACATTTTATGAAATTTTTGTCGGTTATTGAGCCCGAAACTGTTAGGCTGGACATTTGAGTGACTCGTTTCAAATAAATTGATATAAAATAGGTTAATTAAAGTGTATTTATTTTGAATTGGTTTTATTTTCCATAAAAACGTTACGTGACTGCGCTCAATTTTGACATGGACACAGTATAATAAAGAGTACTCTACGTACGTACAGTATCAGTTGTTACCTCACAGTTACCGGCTAACAAAGACGCGACGACGCGGTACACAGAGCGGAGACCACGTAAAATATTCAAATTCTTCTTCTTCTTATTTAAGAGCTTAGTGGCTCTTGTCGGTGGAGTATGCGCCAAACTTCTCGGTTCTCTGCCTTACTTTTTAGTGCTTGATACGACATGACCCCTGATTTTTCTTTCAATTGGTCTACATAGCTCTTTCTTGGTTGTCCTGGACCTCTTCTACCTTTTATCTTTCCTTCTAGTATGTTTTTAAATAAATATAAAATATTCAAATATTTACAAATACTTTATATGGTTGTTTAAGCTCTATAAATGTCAAAACTGGAGGACAAAACAAAACGGGAGGCAGGGAGTGGCCATACTGTACGTAGTCCTCTTTATTATACTGTGGACGAAGATTACAAGAGGAACATCCCAATACAAAAAGCGTATTGTGCTAGAAAGCCAAAATCCTGTGTTATTTCTAGATGTCACTACTATCTCGCCCGCTAGCCATACAAAGGATGCTGATGCGTTTATTCAAAGAAATTGTATACAATCTAGAATGTTTACGAAGTGGCAAAGCCGTAACCAAAAAAGATACCTAAAGTTATTGATCTCCCTTTCTACTTTATTGCACTGGCAGTTTGTGGGAAAGGAACGCATATAACTTTAGGTACATTTTTTGGGAACGTTAGCTATTTAAACATAAGCATTATGAAAATATAAGCTTTATCTTTCAGTGTTGTTTTTTCTTGAGATTATTACTCGTAGTTATTCTAGATTGTATTATAATTTCTTTGCGTTTGGTACGAAAGAGACAGACAGACTATTAAACTTCCTGGGCTGGAAAGCAGACCCCTCGCAGCCTCGACTTATCGCGAGGGGTTCAGGTGAAATGTCGCTGAAGGAAACATAGGATTGAGGAGATCATCAGACACCAAGAAAGTAAAGCTCACTACGGATACCGATAGGTACATTGTGACTTCTTCTTCTTTGTCTAAGCGCGTTCCCGGTTGCATCCTCAGCTGTGCTGCTTTGGAGCCCGGGGTGCGCTTTCCTGCCATTTCTTCTCAAAATATAACATGCATGTCAATGGTCACCCAAGGATGCCAAAGACCTTGCAAAATGGAGAAGAAATAGCCGGAACAGTTTGAATGATTTAGCTACAGTTTTACGACCGGCCGCCTGCCTGACGTCAATCCACTTTGGGAATGTATTTGTGCGAAAAGTTTTACAACTGCCCGCCGCCCGAGACGTTAACCCTTCTTGAGAATGCAATTGTGCTAAGTCCTTTAGTCGCCTATTACGACATCCACAGGAAGAGATGGAGTGGTCCTATTCTAACCCGGAACAACACGGGTAACCGATACATTGTGACTAGTAGTCAGATAATCGGGTGCTTATTTGCCCTAACCTCACGCGGGTACATAACATAGCGTTGATACTACCACCAACCTGATATGCATAAATATCAATCTTCCTACTTCAACTTTGCTATTATGGTTATAGACTTGTTTCAAAATAGCCCCGTTGACAAATAACAGACAAACAGACACTACACGTCAAACACCCCAGTTTTTTGGCGGAGGTTAAAATAGGTTAAATTAAAATATTGTTCTACTTATGTATTTATAATTGGGTCTAATTCACACAAATCAGACTCAATTTTGCATGGTAAATCGTATTTTTCTAGTATTTCGCTATACTTACATTCCTACGGGAAAGTTGTTCATGGTGATATAGTAGGTAATAGGTTCTTCCACTTCCACAAAAGTTTATGTCATTTTTATAAAATTATAAATGAAACAGTAAATTAGCTTCATTAAATATAGTATTTATTTTGTACATGTTTTATTTAAATTAAATACATCTTTTGTACATATTTTTTTCTATGATATACAGTGGCGTAGCTAGGCGGGGGGAGGGGGGTATGTTACGCGATATCCTCGCCAATTGTGAACCGATTTCGACGATTATTTTTTTTATCTCAAAGACTTTATCTACTTACTTAGTTGGTCCCGTATTAAAATAAGGCATTTTATATCATAATAAAATTCGAAAACATATTAATAATTAATAGTTCCTAGAGTTTCCATAGTTACAATACATGTACATGACATGTACCTCGATTAAAATTTGTCTTGAGTAACCTCTTTTTAAAAAAAAATCAGTTACCGGTATTATGCTTTCATAACGGACTATAGTTCGCGATACGGATGTATGGTGAGCGATAATTATCGCATAAATTTTTTTTTGTGGTAGATGTAATGACCGTTAATTTTTTGCTATAAAAATGATAGTATAGGTGAACCCCCCTCCCATATCAAATCACTTTGCGGCGGTCTTTAAGCGTAACACATAGACTAGTGGGTGGTGTTTTGCAAGATGAATGAACTACAAACTGCAACGCAATAAAGTGAATAAGCTTTTAGTAATGGCTATTTGAAAATAGAACTCGGAAAAATATTGTAAAAAAATTTTGGTTAATGGCGGCAACTCCTAGACTCTTATTTGTATGCACCCCCCCTCCCTCCCTTCGTTTACAATCGGGCGGCAAATTTGAAGAATCCTTTATCTTACTTGCACCCCTCCCCACCCCCCCGTCGGCAGAAATAAATCCTATAAGATTGAAGCCTAAGTCAGAGTCAGAGAGGGAGGGGGGGCGGATTAATCTTGCCCGGGGCGCTGGTAGAGCTAAAACCGGCACTGCTAAGAGAAATATTGTAGCTTGCAGCAGCTAATGAACTCGACTAAAACGTAAGGTTCAGACTTGTTTAGCCGTTAAGTCGCCTGCGCTACTCGCCCGAAAAACTAAGATCGACTCGCCTAAATTAGTTACTATACTCGACTACTTTTTTTGTGTTCAGACACGTTTAGTAACTGAATCACTCGCCACTTGACTAAAATACTGGCTTATAGTCTGACCACCACTGCTGTACCGCGCCTGAGGTATGCGCCGGGAGGCAGGGGTGCGGGCAGGAAAGATCATGCACTAACAAGAGATTCATACTGTCCGATAGATCTTAAGATATCGAAGTACAATAGTTTGACGCTTTATACATATTATATAAAATTCTTACTTTGGTTCAATACGATTTTTAGGTAAGCACAAATAAAAAAACCAATTTAAGTGAAATTAATGTGTAATTATTGGAAAAATAAAACGTTACGAGAATTAAAACAGAAATATTATATATATAAAACCATCTTTGTCTGTTTTACTTTTCCTAAAATATATGGCCACTTTGAAAGCAACAGCCTTGAAATCTCGACATAAAGCTCGACCATCTTTGGCTACTCTATACCCTGCCCCCCGTCTCGCCGCTCGCATACCTCAAGCGCGGTACAGCAGTGGCGGTCAGACTATAGTTCGAACAACCTTAAAGCCTAGTTCGGACTACTTTAGTAATTTAGTATAGTGACGTGTGATTTAGTAGCTGAACTACTCGCTGCGGCCCAAAAATCGTTCGCATTACGGTCGAGTAAAGTACACAAGTGAGCGGTGTTTTGCAAGATCAATAAACTACAAATGTAATATAGTGAATAAGCTAATAAAGCTTATAGTAATGGCTATTTTAAAAGAGGACTCAGAAAAAGTTTGTAAAAATGTTTGAGGCAGCCACAGAATATTGAGATAACCAGAGAGAACTACGTTGTAGCTTGCAGCAGCTAATGAAGTCGACTAAAACGTAAGGTTCAGACTTATTTAGTCGGTAAGTCGCCTGCGCTACTTACTCGCCCGAAAAAATAGAACAAAATGGATCGACTCGACTAAATTAGTAACTAATATACTTGACTAAGTTTTTAGTGTCCACACACGTTTAGTAACTAAATTACTGGCCACTTGACTAAAATACTGGCCTAGTCCGAACAAGCCTTAAGGGCTGCTTACACGTGCGAGTTCCTCGGCATTAGCGTAAATGTTGTACTGTGGCAGGGCCTCGTACGTCCATTCTTCATCGTCTTCCTCGAACTCCTGAAATTCCTCGTATACTTCTTGTTCCTCGTATTTCTCGTATAAGTTGTATTCTGCTTCTGGAAGACAAACAAATACAATACAATAATAACCTTTATTGCACAGAAAATAAAGGATATAACAAAATTATCTTAAAAACTAGGAAATGCGTAAAAGGCGGCTTTATCGGTGTGCATTTCCTTCAGGCAACCTCGCTTATCAGCCGGTAAATGGCAGGTAACAAAGTATACTGAAACTTTTTTAAGAGTGAATTCACTCCATGATACTGAACAACTTTGACTGCCTCCGAGGTCCAGTGGTCAAGGCGTTTGCCTTGTGATCCGAAAGTCATTGGTTCAAATCCCACTGGGAAGTATACTTTGTGAAACGTTGCTTGTAGTGTGGTTAGACTATTGCAGTCTTTAATCACCTGATTATCCGAAAAAAAAGGTGATTCCGTGCTTTGGTAGGCACGTTAGGACGATACACGGAGTCCAGTGTTGCCCCCATTTGAAATAAATTATTTGTAAGGAAACGGAGATATCATTTAAAATTTTAAGCTACTAAAGCCTAGATAACCCTTCAAACTATTTTATAAACCACTGTTTACAGTTTAAAGTGAGAACGTTAAGCTTTAGTTTGCGTTTTTGCAAAAAGTGGCCGTTTTTCGCTATTACTATTTTTGATAATCGCGATTTGTATGGGAATGTCGAATTTTTATTTTGTTTTTGACTGTTATTTTAATTTCATTATACATTAGTCATCTAGTATAGCCCGTGGTTCAATTTATTACGGGTGTCTCTTCCACTTTGTAGAAGCTCGCCCATGGCGCAGAAAAAGCTATTTACGGCACTGGATTATTGCATGGTTATAAGAGTTTGCGAGATGTACTGTTTTTAAAAAACCACTAGTTTAAAACTATTCTTGCGCAGTCATGTTTGTATGTAATAACTTTATTCTTCTTCGTCTAAGCGCATTCCCGGTTGCATCCTTAGCTGTGCTGCTTCGAAGCCCGGGGTGCGCGTTCCCGCTTTTTCTTCTCCAAATATAACATGCATTTAAATGGTCACCCAAGGATGCCAAAGACCTTGTAAAATGGAGAAGAAATAGCCGGAACACTTTCAATGATTCGGCTATAGTTTTACAACCGGCCGCCTGCCTGACGTCAACCCTCTTTGGGAATGTATTTGTGCACAAAGTTTCACAACCGGTCGTCGCCCGACGTTAATCCTCCTTGGAAATGCAATTGTAGCACGAGATGTTTGTGCTTAGTCCTTTAGTCGCCTCTTTCGACATCCACAGGAAAAAATGGAGTGGTCCTATTCTAACCCGGAACCACACGGGTAATAACTTTATTGACTTTGAAAACACATTATTATAGACAAAAAACAACATATGTAGAGTAAATTGACAACCGCAGACTTGTCATGGGACAAGTCCGCGTCCATTTCATTATGGAATGAAATCTCTTCCAGTCAGCCGGCGATGTCATATTTATTACCTTCTTCTGGTCCATCCATAGGCTGAACAGGCAATGGAGGCAGCTTTCTTTGATGCTGTTGGGTCGGGTGTACCGGGTGCGGCATTGGGTGCGCAGGGCGATGCATAGGGTGTCCCCTGCCCAGCCCTGGATGCGGCTGAGGTTGCGGCGGGTGAGAGGTATGCATTGGCTGTGGGGGTGCGTGGCTTGGGGAGGCCTGCGACTGCGTTCCCTGGGTTAGTTTGTTAAACTCTTTATCTCACCAAAACATGATGATACAGAATAATAATCACAGAAAAAAGAAGAACAACAAGAAGCGGTTGCAAAAAAAAAGAAAAATTGTTAACGGTAAAAAAAAATATAACTCCTAAAAAAAATCTCTCAAAGATAGTGTTACGAGTATTAGCTAACACTAGTGTAAGATTAAAACAAGTAACTATTTAAAAATTGTTGAATCTTTCAACAATTAGGAGAATTCATCGTTTCTTTCTGATCTTCAAATATATATATGTATGTATATAATATGTTGTATGTATAAATATAGTATTTATTTTATACGATATTTATGTATGATCATTTAAAAGTACTTATTATTTCTGGATTGTTTCTATCTATTTTAGACGCCAACTGTTCTATCTGTTTCTCTTCTAAAGGTTGACAGGGGGAGAATGCTTTAGCATTAAGTCTACCTATTGTAGCTTTAGGCTCAATAAAAATTAAATAAATAAATAAAAATATTTTTAAAAACAAGCTATAATCTAAAACAAAACGTTTAAGTGCTCCTAAAGGGGTTAAAAAATGACAAAAATTCTGCTTACGTAATACTGAACAGTCCCTTGCTAGGCCACAGATTACGTTATTCGTTCAAGATCTTTGGTTCTCTACGATTCCCTTTAAATAGCTAAAGCTGCGTTCAGATTTAAAGTTTAAAGTGAGAACCTTAAGCTTTAGTTTGCATTTTTGCGAAAACCGGCCACTTTTGGCAAAAGTGCAAACTAAAGCTTAACGTTCTCACTTTAAACTGTAAACAGTGGTTCATAAAATAGTTTGAAGGGTTATCTAGGTTTTACTAGATCAAAATTTTAAGTGATATCTTCGTTTCCTTTCACATAATTTATATCAAATGGGGGCAGCACTGGATTTTATGCATCGTCTTAACATAGTTTCAAGCCTAAGGGTGTCCGCTACGTTAAGCAGGCGCATGCGACGGATTCTGCTATCTCTTTCACCTTTTTTGTTTGTGAACCCGTTACGTGAGCCCGCTTAACGTAGCAGACGTTCGTCCTATACATAATAACGTACAAAAAATACCTGGGTGTTAACTGCTGGCCATTTTCTGGCGACAGCTGGCTTCGGAGCGGGCGTAGGAATCAGTGGTTGTTGAGTGGGAGTGTTTTTGGGCAAGGTTCCGACTGTGGTGGGTCCCATTGGTTTTGGCAATTGTTTTGTAGGTGTCACTGTAACAACAAGGTAGGTACAGGCTTCGATCTCATACAGGGTTACTTTTAAAACACTCGCAACATTTTCGGAGCAAGTTCAGTCCGTGATACTGAACTACTTTCCATAAAAACAATTTATTGAAAAACAAAAAAAAAACATTTTCTTTACTGAAAAACAAAAAAAATATTGGGGGGGGGGGAATAGGCATCAAATTGGCCGCCCCCTACAATCTGCTGCCCTAGGCTCCACTCTACTCAGCCTACTGGTAAATCCGCCACTGAGTACAATTATCCAGTAATGCAAATTAATTATAACAAATTACCATCTGCACTTCTCGGCGGAGGAGACGAGTTTTAAAGCTAGACGGACTAATGTAAATACTTTCAACGGTGGTTCATAAAATAATTTAAAGGACTATCTAGTGCCTAACGATTAGCAATATGGAAATTATCACCATATTTACGAGTTAACAATTTATTTCAAATGAGGACGCCACTTCAAGGTCGATTGCTTCTACTTCACCTTATTCCAATATAGCTTAGGGTTGCAAATCAACCTGAATATGGTACTTACTTGGTGTGGTAGGTTTGGCGAATGTCGGAGGTTTGAAGCCTTGCTCAGGAGCTAGCTTTGGTTTGGTTTCCGGTATGGCCTCTACCTTTTCCGGTTTGACAAGTGTAGGTGCAACACCCCCTGTAAAGTATACATACTTAGAGTCAAACCGAATTTTAGAATTAATAAAATAAATAGAATTTTCAGAATTCTATATATGGCAACAATTTTATCTGTCAAACAATTGTTAATGTCATTTTTAGGGTTCCGTACCCAAAGGGTGCAACGGGACCCTATTACTGAGACTCCGCTGTCTGTCCGTCTGTCTGTCTGTCCGTCTCTTACAGGGCTCTATCTCTTGAACTGTAATAGCTAGACACTTAAAATTTTCACCGATTATGTATTACTGTGGCCGCTATAACAACAAATACTGAAAATAAAAAAAAGTTAAAATTAAAGGGGGTCGTCATACAAGAAACGTGTTTCTTCAGCGTTTTAATACATTGTACGGTGGTACGGAACCCTTCATGTACGAGTCTGACTCGCACTGGCCCGTTTATTACATACCTGAACTAAAATATCTTGACACTTGAAAAAAATGTTAAGTAATTTTTATGAAGTTCAAAATAAAACGCAAATCTATAACCTCTATCCTAATTAGGGTTAAAAAACAAGAACTTTCACTATAAAAAGGTAGCAAGAGCCTATTAATAAAGTAAATGTTTTATATTGATTAAAAGCTAATTAAAAGTGATATATTTCGTTCGTGAACTCACTGTTTTAATTACATTATTTATTAATTTAGTATACAAAACATTAAAATAATTTAATTGAAATAAATATGAACACCAAACCAAGTATCAAATTACTTTTTTGCACTATGCTATGCTTTGTGTTACCAGTTAAAGATTTTTTGAATTTGCTGCTCTTTTTTTGTGCAGAGACTCGCTGGTTTGACTCTAACTTTGCTGTGCTGTGCATATATGGAACGCACTACTAGTGGAGATGCAGATACAGATATTAGTATATATGTATCTGCATCTCCACTAGTAGTGCGTGATACAGACGTGATAGTTCACGTCTGTATCCCTAACGGGGCAGACAGAGCCTAGGGCGGTAAGGCCCAGGCCCCTTTTAGCGAGATGGTGGGCATGAAGGTGGAAAAAGGAAATCATATATATAAATAAAATATAAATATATAGGAACAAATCACACTGATTAAGTTAGCCCCAAAGTAAGTTCTAAACTTGTGTTATGGGATACTAACTCAACGATACTATATTTTATGATAAATACATATATAGATAAACACCCAAGACCCAGGACAATTTGAAAAAGGCCATTTTCCAACTTGCCCTGGCTGGGGATCGAACCCAGAACCTCCGGATTAGCGGTCTAGCGCGTGTTAACCATTACGCCGCACAGGTCGTCAAATTATTTAAATAAGCCTCTAATTTAGTAAACAAAACATTAAAATAATTTAATTGAAATAAATATGAACACCAAACCAAGTATCAAATTACTTTTTTGCACTATGCTTTGTGTTACCAGTTACAGATGTTTTGAATTTGCTGCTCTTTTTTTGTGCAGAAACTCTGGTTTTTGGTTTGACTCTAACTTCGCTCTGCTCGCTGCGCATTTATGGAACGCACTACGAGATGCAGATACAGATATACTATCACGTCTGTATCCCTCACGGGGCAGACAGAGCCTAGGGCGGTAAGGCCCAGGCCCCTTTTAGCGAGATGGTGGGCATGAAGGTGGAAAAAGGAAATCATATTATAAATAAAATATAAATATATAGGAACAAATCACACTGATTAAGTTAACCCCAAAGTAAGTTCTAAACTTGTGTTATGGGATACTAACTCAACGATACTATATTTAATGATAAATACATATATAGATAAACACCCAAGACCCAGGACAATTTAAAAAAGGCCATTTTCCAACTTGCCCTGGCTGGGGATCGAACCCAAAACCTCCGGATTAGCGGTCTAGCGTGTTAACCATTACGCCACGGAGGTCGTCAATCATATAGTAATGGGTTGCTAACCGCATCGCCTATTGATATGATTTGGACCTTTTCTAATTCAATTTTGACAAATGGGACAATTTTTAGTCATGTGTTTCGATTGTGACCACTGCGTCGTCCCCAGTAGGGACGAATGGGAATGACAGTTATTTCACAGTTCTATTCATCACCACTGGGGACGAATGAGACATCTTTAAACCTAATCCTAGGATTGGTTCTGGTCTACCCTTTGGGTTGCAAAGGTCAAACGGCAGTCGCTCTGTGTAAAACCAGTAACCTTGACAAATCAATTAGGGTAGGTAGCGGACCTCGGGCTTTGAAGCAACACCGCTGAGGATGCAACCGGGAATACGCTTGGATGATGATCAGTCAGCGTGTGAGTAAAACGTAGGGCTACCGTAGATCGACACATTTTACCTGACTGTCTGATTCTCTCCGTCACATTATTGTATGATAGTTGTCAAGCTATGTCACATTTATAAATTTTACTTCATGTCAGCTCCATATACTGATTTGCGGGGGACACTGAGGTACGTAATCTCGTGGGAGGGGGTGAGCTTCCCTTCTGGACGTTGAAAACAAATCTAATACACTGATTTTGCAGCCGATAAAGCTTGTCTAATAAACATTGGCAAGTAGAGGAATACGAAGGGATTGGGCCAAGAGTATTTTTGTTCTAGATGGAAAGAAGTATTGCATACGTATCAAAGAGTGTAGTGTGACAAATGTTTTACGACTGACTTTATTGACTTGAGGAGTCCAAGATAATGTTTGAACAAAGATGATACCCAAATTAGTGACTTTAGCTGAGAAACAGTATTGTCAAGCACCAAATCTGATATATCAACTTCACTTAATTTTGAAATAAAATGGGAAGTACCTACCTACAACAATGGCTTGGGATTTCGCAGCATAGACTGTAAGCCCGTATTTATTTGGCCCCCCAAAAAATTTTGTGTGGAAATAACAGGTAAGGCGCTTCATACAACCGGAGCAACATTTATGCCTACTACTACTACAAACGAAACTATACATCCGTGCACACCTCAATGTGTGAGTTCCAGATTTTTCAAAATAATAATAACAATTTCTTTTCACTTACCAGCGCCTGTTTGTCGCCTTTTTAATATGTTATTCAATTCGTTCGCTAAAGGATCTGAAAATAAGACAAGTCATTAAGGCCGTACCTGAATTTTCCGGGGTCCAGTGCTGCCCCCATTTAAAATAAATCATTTCAAAGAATACGGAGACATCATTTAAAATTTTGTTACTACCAAGCCCTAGATAACCCTTTAAACTGTTTTATGAAATACTGTCTACAGTTTATAATAAGAACGTTAAGCTTTACTACGCACATTTGCCAAAAGTGGCCGTTTTTCGCAAATGTGCGTAGTAAAGCTTAACGTTCTCACTTTAAACTGTAAACAGTACCTAGTTCATAAAATACTTTGAAAGGTTATCTAGGGCTTGGTAGTAGCAAACTTTTAAATGATGTCTCCGTTTTCTGTAAAATGATTTATTTTAAATGGGGGCAGCACTGGACCCCGGAAAATTCAGGTACGGCCTTAAATGAGTAAGTAATTGATGAAAATGTAAAAATAATTTTCTACCATGGAAAATCCTTTATCCACGTGCTGATTACAAATCAGCGGAGCGATTACTATAGAAACAAGTAATTATTTAAAAAAAAACAAAAAAACCCGACTGCGTGATACAACAGCAGTATACCTATGCCTAGGCACTTACTATCTTCTGTGGCCTAGGTAAGCAACCGGGAATGCGCTTGGCGAAGCGATGTTATATGTTATTTTTTTAGCATTTCTCATTTCAAATTTCATTTAAACATATAAGTGTATATATTTTTGTAATCCTTGAATAAAATCCTTTAATTTGATAACGCACTCGATAGGTTTTGTAAAAAAAAAATTATGCCGCGCAATTTGGCGCCGTATTACTTTCTAGTAATTTTAACATAGCCTATTTCACTCTAGTGGTTAAGACGAATCTAACCACGTATAATTTATCAAAATTGGTTAAGCCGTTTAGTAGTTACTAGAGAACATAGAATTATAGGGACAAACATACAGGTCAAACACATTATACCGTCTTTTTTGGTTTTGCCGCATTCAGGTAAAACTGCTACTTTTCAGCCAGGTCTGCAGTTCTGAGTTAGGGTATTATAAGAGAAGTAGATATAAGGTAAGTTTTCAGTTTGGCTCAAATACGTACCCAAAAATGTTTACCCAGCTCTCAAGATAGATCGACCAGTGGAAATGAGCCATACTGAAGTATTTTGTGATAAACTTACCTTGGTTGACGGTCAGTTTCTTGATCATTTTTGGGGCGGGTCTGCCCGGTGAGGGCGGTATTTTGGAGGGTGAGCAGAAAGGAGGCAGTTTGACTTTGTTCGGCCCTCGCATTGAATTTGTCACTGTAAAAATTACACACTTAGGCCGCGTACACGGACACGCAGCGGCCTTAAAATTTCCATAGTTTGTAATCGCGGAGGCGGCCCGCGTGGCAGCCCGCGTCGCACACCGCGCCGCGTGTCCGTGGACGCAGCCCTAGGCTGCTAAATCGTTATCATCATCATCCTAGCGTATTCGTTTTAGTTGTGGTAGAGCCACGCTACCGGCAAAACTCAGTTAAACTCGCGTGGTGAGGGTTCCGTACAATTGATTGAATTCTTATAGGTTTTCCTGTAATCTACAAGCAATGAACTACATTTTGTATTTTTTTCAAAATTTTAGGCTCAGTAGTTTCGGATATCAGGGGGGGGATGGTCAATTTTCGTCTTCTTTCATAAATAAAATCAAAACTATTGATTTTACAATAATAACAAAATTATTATATTTGAGATCCTCATAACAAGCCCTTTCATTTGATATATGACACAGTAAGGTTTGCAAAATTTTATTTTTTAATATCCTAATTTATCCCCCCAAAATAACCCTTATTTAAAAAAAATATTTATTTACTTTGCACATATGTGTTTAGGTCATAGGATTACAATATTCTACCAAATTTCACCATATTCGGTCCAGAAGACTCGGAGCAAATTGGCTGTGACAGACGGACGGACAGACAGACGCACGAGTGATCCTATAAGGGTACCGTTTTTTCATTTTTGTACGGAACCCTAAAAACAAATACTTACCGTTGGATTCTGGTTTCGGTGGCGTCCGAGTAGGTGTTTCACTGTGCCCTGGCTGGAATGGTGGGCTGGCGCCTCAAATTCGGAAACAAAATTACTTAAAATTAGTAGTCCGTTTACCGTCTTGCAAAAAATAGGCTAAGAACTTAAGATCCTCAAAAGCATAAAGGTTAGGACACTTAAATACTTGGGTCACACGTAAGTACATAGATCTCGCTGGTCACATCAAGAATCTAAGAACCAAAATTTAATTTAGTAATTTATTAGCATATATTAGGTACTTATACACGTCAATAATTTTAGTGTAGGTACACTAAAATTATTGACGTGTATAAAATACATTAAGTACGTGTAATATTTATTTATAAGCATATTTTTTATTATTATTTCATTATTGTGATATTCGGCGATAAGGCCGCCTCTTGTACCTTATTTATTTATAAGTTCCGTAAACTTTGTAATTTTTTATTGTTTTTTATTTGGTGCAATAAAGATTTTTGTATTGTATTGTATTGTGTAAATCATCTGTTTAATTTTTAATAAATTTATTTAGTGAATATTAATCAAATAAATTGTAAATTAAATAAAGTTAAGTAAATAATATATTTTTATAAATTAAAACTAAGAACTAAAACTAAATCCCACTAAGATATTACCCCTCGACAGCGTGACCAAAAGGCTGGCAGCATTTCCACGTTGTATAGCAATGCTGATTCTTTGTGCCAGATAATTTCCAGCCCGTTGGTCACGGGATACCTACCTCGAATAACCTTTTTGACGAGTACTTAAATAAATTATGGGCTGAAGGACCCCACGGACCAAAAGTTTCTACCCCAAAAGGTTCAAATATGTAGTTTAATCCGATGTCTATGTTATTTTAAAAAGCTACCGATACTAGCGTTTCGCAACGACCACTGCTGGGAAGAAACTCATTTAGATACTCAGTATTCGCCTATGCGCCAGAAGAGCTTGGACTAAAATATTTATGTGTAGAACCTAGTATATAGTACTCTGTGGTAGAACTCACCATTAACTTCGAAGGGCAAAGGCAACTGGGGACGAGTCTTGACCCGATCTTCTATTAGAAAAAAAATATGATGACTTTATAAAAACCAGCCAAATTTTGGAGCAAGTTCAGTCCATAACACTGAACTACCTTCTACAAAAAAAGTAGTTAAAAATCGAAAAAAAATCTAGCAGGGTACGCTTTTTGTTTGGGGTTGTCAGAACTCTGTATTTTTTGTTTATGTCAATATTTAAGAAGCGATGGTGACAAAACGGTTTAGGCACCTGACTGTGCGTCTGTGAGGGAAGTACTCGTAAGTAAGTATGTACCACATTATTGCACCAAAAACACATATAAATAATGTTCAAAAATATGTAGATAGGTACCTATAGTATCTACGAGTATGTCGCAGTTTGAATGGTATAATCCGCTAATTCACTAAACCTCTAGCTGTTTCGCATTACAGCTCGGTTTCGTAAAACAGCGTTAAATAACTGAAATCTCATACGCAGAATGGCATGAACGATTTACGAACTATAACGTAAGATTGTAGATTTTAGTTCGGAATTCTTCACAGCGTTCCGAGAGTAAGCTGTTTTCATCGAGACATATCGGGGACATCGTTTATGATTTTGGATTGCAAATGGAGACGAATAAAGTAGATCTTCAGTTTGGAGAATTTACGAGAATCAAATGAAGGCCGAGAGAAACCGCTACGCCATTGAGATTATGTCGCGTTCACAAACTTTTCTGTATCCACTTGCATCAAACTTTGTATCATTCCTTAATGGTGTTCTATGATGTTGGAGACCAGATTACATAGTAAGAACTTTAAGTAGTTGAATAGAGGTTTTATTTTAATGCCACGCTTGATAAAAAAATAACAATGAATTGCCCCGTCATAAATTTGTTTGATAATAAAATGCCTTAAAATAACCTATTCTGCGGTCTATACGTGATTAGCTGGTTTGTTAAACGTGCGCGACATATTGACAATCCAGCTGAACGATATTAAGCTGTTTAACCAAACCGAGAATTAGCGGTTTATATCATCCAACTGCGACATATATACGAGAAGAGAGGTACGGGCTTCGATCCTTCCTTACTAGATGTGACTTGTACCTTCTCAGTTTGTGCTATTGTACGGTCTTCTTCTTTTTTATCAGGTCTTATTTAGTATCCACTGCAGGAGCACGACCCTCTCTGTACTAGCAGAGCCATATATTAGCCAGAGCAGTCAGAGGATTCAGCCTACACTCTCCACGCTGGCCAGACGGGTTGGAGAGGTCTCATTGATGTTTATGAGTTTGTTAGCTTGTGTTTCCGAAGTCGCCTTTTATGACATCCACGGGAAGACTTGGAGTTGGCCTATTCTATACTACTATACCGGGAACCACACGGCATGGCATTGTACTGTAATTTTCAGCTAACACTACTTGCTTCCGGCGAAGGAAAATATCGTGGGGAAACCACACTAATCAAAATTTTCTAAGAACTGTTCTTTTTTTCCTTCGCAGCGGGTTAAAACTACCACGGTTGGCCCGAAGAGCACAAAATTACTTTGACGTCACATTTACCTTCAGTTATAGGATTTCTCGAAAGAGTTGAGTGTTGACTCGAATCACCTGGTATCAACGGCACTTTGTCATTTTTGCGTGGTCCTGTACACAAAGAGTTACGAGTAATAGGAGATGTTACTGCAATATTCTGCTGCCAGAGGGCAGTATTAGCTCAGACCGTAAACAAGTGTTCAATGTACATCAAAGTTGCAATAAATTTGTAAAATTATATACCTAGGTATTAAGTATTTAAATAGCCGTAGGTAGGGATTGCAATCCGGAAAAACGGATCCAGCAATCCGGCAGATCCGGCATCATGGCATCATTAAACGTTTACCGGATCCGGTACCAATACCTATACCGGATCCAGCGATCCGATCCGGTGCTAGCAATTTCTTCGTAAAAAATCTTAGAAAGAGTTATTCAAGATGATGATATTAACTCTAAAGAAAACATGGAAGAAATGTAGGAACTAAGATTCACCATCACTAAAGAAAGATTTGACATTACAGGAAGAATTACAATTAAAATCCAGCAAGAAATCACGTGCTTACATACTAAAAAAGAGAAAGATAGGCCGTACCTGAATTTTCCGGGGTCCAGTGTTGCCCCCATTTGAAATAAATCATTTCAAAGAAAACGGAGACATTATGTAAAATTTTGCTACTACCAATTCCTAGATAACCCATAAAGTATTTTATGAACTACTGTTTACAGTTTATAATGAGAATGTTAAGCTTTACTACGCACATTTGCCAAAAGTGGCCGTTTTTCGCAAATGTGCGAAGTAAAGCTTAATGTTCTCACTTCAAACTGTAAACAGTAGTTTATAAAATACTTTGAAGGTTTATCTAGAACTTGATAGTAGCAAAATTTTAAATGATGCCTCCGTTTTCTTTGAAATGATTTATTTTAAATGGGGGCAGCACTGGACACCGGAAAATTCAGGTACGGCCTTAAGTACTAAAAAAGGAAATGACTACATTTAAAAGTGTCGGAGTTCGACGAGAATACTTGTCTGCTAGTCATGATTATTTGCTGACAAGTTTAGTTACCTACACTACCAGATTTTATATACCTACAACGTGGAAGGGACATGTCTGTTATAAACCGAACCTTAATTGGCTACACTAGATCACTAAAGGACTGCCTCCGTGGTCCAGTGGTCAAGGAGCCTTGTGATCCGGAGGTCATGGGTTCAAATCCCACTGACAAGCATACTTTGTGAAAAAGTTGTTTCCAGTCTGGTTAGGATATTACAGGCTTGAATCACCTGATTATCCGAAAAGAAAGATGATTCCGTGCTTCGGAAGGCACGTAAAGCCGTTGGTCCCGAACGCCATCTAGCGTTTATACCTACCCTAGGATTGGTTCTGGTCTACCCTTTGGGTTGCGGAGGTCAGACGGCAGTCGCTCGGTGTAAAAAAAACCAGTAACCTCGTCGAATCACCTAGGTTAGGTAGCGGACCCCGGGCTCTGGAGCGTAACCGCTGACGATGCAACCGAGAATACGCTCGGATGATGATGACTAGATCACGAAAGTATAATGAAATTAAAATAACAGTCGAAAAACCAAGAAAACATTTGACATTCCCATACAAATAGCCCGGGCGGCTGCACACTTTTATATGAAAACGCCGTATACCGAAAAGACAGCAGATTGTTTACTGTATGTGCTAGTGCAGTAATATGTCCTATTAGGAATGTATACAGGCTGACTTTTTAAACACTGTCCAAATTTTTGGAGCAAGTTCAGTCCATGATACTAAACTACTTTCTATAAAAAAAGTTATAAAAATCGATAAAAATTTTTCGTCCTCCCATATAAATAAGCGCTCAGACCATCGAAATATAATCTCTAGAATTCTAACGCTCCTACATTCACCGCTTCGATTCTAATTCCATTTACGCAAACAAACTAACAGTAATTACAACGAAACACTCAAAAATACACATAGACAAAGATGCATGCGATTGGGCGCAACAAGGTCACGTACGCGTCATGTCTGGCTGCTCGACCGACACGGCCGCGGTCAACGCCACAAGCGGTGAGGTACAATATTAAAATGTTTATTTACTTACATATGAAAGGTGAGTCCTGTGTTTTCATGTCTGTATAGCTTTTACACCACTCCACGGCACATGACGGCATTTTTAATGAATCGATTATCGCAAAAACACAGCAATATTCTCAAAGGAAACTTCTTGCGACGCAACCGCACTACTCGAGTGTCACTGCGAACTGTGTACATATCGCGTGGAATGATTTTTCGGGATTTTTTACGATTCTAGAGAATTATTGTTCGTAGGCTCAGACAGACGGATTTTGTATGGGAGGACGAAAAATTTTTATCGACCGTGGTTTGGTTTATTACGGGTATGTCCCTACCACGTTGTACAACTTCTAACAAAATATACTAAACTATTTCAAAGGTGGATTCAGTCCATGATACTGAACAACTGTCCCCAAGGAACATAAGTATAACGAAATATGAAAAATATTTTTCATATTTCGTATATTTTTTTAGACCCTGTATAAAAAAAACTTACTTGGCAATGTCTCTAGTGGGGGCGGGGGAGGTGCGTCGTTAGCTAAAAAAAAATTAAAGTTTTTTTTTGTAAGCAAGGGTTTGTTTTATATTTTAATAAATTAATTATTGATAATTTTTCACAACAAAAAAAGCGGCCAAGTGCGAGTCGGACTCGCCTATTTTCTCCGATACTCCGATATTCCGTAAAATTTTACGATTTATGACGTATTAAAAAAAAAACTACTTACTAGATCTCGGTCAAACCAATTTTCGGTGGAAGATGGCATGGTAATGTACATCATATTTTTTTTTTCGTTTTATCGTTTTCACCTCTTATTTTAGAAGTTACAGGGGGGGGGACCAACATTTTACCACTTTGGAAGTGTCTTTCGCGCAAACTATTCAGTTTAGAAAAAAAAAATGTTAGAAACCTCAATATCATTTTTGAAGACCTATCCATAGATACCCCACATGTATTGGTTTGATAAAAAAAACATTATTGCGTTTCAGTTCTAAGTATGGGGAACCCCCAAAATTTATTGTTTTTTTTTCTATTTTTGTGTGAAAATCTTAAGGCCGTACCTGAATTTTCCAGGGTTTAGAGCTGCCCCCATTTAAAATAAATAATTTCAAAGAAAACGGAGACATTTTTTTTTTTATTAGAAATTTGAGTGCGTTTGACCTCTATCTAGCCTGATGGGAAGCTAAGATGAGGTCTAAGGTGTATCACGCAGACTCAAAAAGTGCCTATTCACTCTTGCCTTGAAAATCCCTAAATCATATGTATGGGGAAACATCGACGCAGGGAGGGAATTCCACACCTTAGCGGTTCGCACAATGTCCTTCATTCGAATCGAGGCGAAAAAAAATTCGAGGCGAATCGAGAGGTACGATGAGGAGAAATATCGACCACAAATGGGTGGAATCCCTGTCCACGTCGTGTTGTCCGATGGTGAAATGGTGCAGGGGGAATTAAATTATGCAATTCCTGCGCATACTCCCCGAAGTGCAGCCTGTAGAAGACACACAGACTTGCTACTAGTCGGCGATGTTCGAGGCTCTGGAGCCGTCCTGCCGTAAGCAACTCATCACCAACGAGTCTTCTGGCACGTCTGTCGATAGCTTCCAGGGCTTCGAGCTGATAGCGGGCAGATTCATCCCATAGGTGGAAGTAATACTCCACACATGAGCGGACCTGAGCTGTGTAAAGGCTCAACAGTTATTTAAAATTTTGCTACTACCAAAGCCTAGATAACCCTTTAATGTATTTTATTAACTACTGTTTACAGTTTAAAGTGAGAACGTTAAGCTTTACTACGCACATTTGCATTTGGCTAATGTGCGTAGTAAAGCTTAACGTTCTTATTATAAACTGTAAACAGTAGTTCATAAAATACTTTGAAGAGTTATCTAGGCTTTGGTAGTAGCAAAATTTTAAATAATGTCTCTGTTTTCTTTGAAATGATTTATTTTAAATGGGGGCAGCACTGGACCCCGAAAAATTCAGGTAATTCAATAGGTATGTTAAAAATGTTATAAAATTAATTTTTTTAATAATATAATTTAATATTTAAGTAACTGGCATCTAGTGCCTCTACGTTTGCTGTGCCCTTACAGGGCGTGACTTGAACTGAAAAAATGTCAGATCTAAATGTAAAACAGTGATTTGCAATAAATTATGATTATGATTATAATAAAAACTTACTTTGTTTGTCCTTTTATATTTATTTATTATTATTTATTTATGTATTATATACTTAAACGACAATGATTCTAGTTATTTTTGCCTAAAAAAATCACACAACCGATTTTAATAAAATTTCTATAGGACCACCTGGAAAGTACTTACCTATACCGTTTTAAACAAAAAAGAATTTTTCAAATCGGTCCAGGAGTCAGTAATCAGGGAACATACGAAAAAAAACCGCGAATTGAAAACCTCCTTTTTGTGAAGTAGGTCAAAAACCTAACTACAGTTGTAAAAAATTGTAATTTAATAATTTAAAGATACTAATGTATGTAAATCATTAGCCAGAATTTGTTCCTTGTTTGCTTTATACGTAAGTAAATAATAATTATTTAGTTACTGGGTACCTAGGCCTAAATAACTAGTACCCATTTAAAATTCCTTTACTTATTATATACTATTTGGAATACTTTCATTGAAGCATGTAGTTCATATATAATATGTTTTTTTATATTATTCAGTACTTACATGTTACTTTCTCAAATAACTAGTTGTCGATCACCTCAACTCAACTCTGTAAACCCTAATTTAAGGTGAAGATATAGGCAAATGGCCTTGAAGTGTGAAATAAATTGTTAACTCGTAAATATGGTAATAATTTCTATATTGCTCTTCGTCATGCACTAGATAGCCCTTTAAATTAATTTATGAACTGCCGTTGAAACTATTATTGGTGATCCGTCTAGCTTTAAAACTTGCCGTGGCTACTTTTGGCGGAGACAAGTTTTAAAGCTAGACGGACTAATGTAAATACTTTCAACGGTGGTTCATAAAATAATTTAAAGGGCTATCTAGTGAATGACGAAGAGTAATATGGAAATTATCTCCATATTTACGAGTTAACAATTTATTTCAAATGAGGGCGCCACTTCAAGGCCATTTGCCTATATCTTCACCAATAAATAAAAAAATGGAACTATACCAAGCGTCATTGCAGTACCCGATTATGAATGTTTACATTCATAAGTTCATCGAGTTTTTTATATAAATTACACACTAAGTAACTACATTTTTCAATGTGCACAAATAAACTGAATTTCACGCGGACAAAGTCGCGGGCACCAGCTAGTATACAATAAATTTCTAGTAATAAAAAAAAAGAGCTATACCAAGCGTCATTGCAGTGATCCAGTAAACCACCCCCTACATTCTCTAATGACCTAGAAATTATAGTGATGAATGGCTAGCCGTATCGCGATTTCGCACCTACCCTCAAATGCCTTTTACGATCTGGACGGGAAGAAAAGCAGCTGATACATTCTACGTTTTTCTTTTCTCCCGGACTAGCATGAAATTAATGTTTTTAGAGTTTTTACAGCCAACTGCTACAAAACTACTGGACCGATTGCGTTGAAAGGTACACAATGTAAATCAGGACTCAAAGACGAATGTATAACGTACTTAAATGAATTTCAAATATGGGGGCCACTAATGGGGGTACAATAGACATTTATAAAAATAATGTGAAGATATATAGGTATAACGTGTGACTTTTTAAGAGAAAATAAAAAAAATATATTTTTATTTTTTTTGACGAGATTATTAATTCGACTGTATGTTTTTTTAAATTTTTTATGTATGTTTGTTACGCGATATCTTCGCCAATTGTGGACCGATTTTGATGATTCTTTTTTTTTATTTGAAAGCCTTTACTACCAAGTTGGTCCCATTTTAATTTGGTGAAGATATGATGAAGAACTATGGAGATATGAAAGAAAGTCCTAAAAATAGTTGAAGTCGGTTGTTTTTTTTTAATTAATTCTGATATAATCTTTTAGATCATTGTTTTGAAGTTATATAAGAAAATAGGCAAAAATTCACCATTCCGTCCTTATGCTCCAAAACCACCGAGTCTAAAGAAATTTAAAACACATATATCCATAAACCCTATGCGAAGTACGGAACCCTCTTCACGCAAGTTTAACTCGCACTTGACCGGTTTATTAATTATTTACCTGATTGTATTTTGTCCAAACATTCATAGATACTCTCACAGTCGCCATCCGCTTGGGGTTTCGTCGGCTTCTTTCCTGGTGTAGTGCTGTAGCGAGCTAAAATATACAGGATCATTAGGGTTGGGACCAGGGTTCAGAACCGGTTTTGATTAACCGGTTAATATTGTTTATAATAACGTTAAAATTTAGTTAGTTGGTTAACCGGTTAAACAAAGAAACAGTTTAAAATTGACCAAAATATTTTCGGTAACCGCTTAATTTAAGAAAGAGTTTTTTATGTATCGTTTTAACCGGTAAGAATACCTAAACGAAACCGGTGAAACTCAGTCGCACGCAGTAACGCCGCACCCGCTGCCCCGCGCCCGCCGCCCCCCATTCGTTTGCACCGAAAAACACTAGATGGCGTAGCTCACCTATGTTGTTAAATTCATTTTAACCGGTTATTTTTTCAAAGTTATCGAAATACCGGTAAACGAAACCTAAACCGAAATCCTTTCCGGTTCGGGAAAAATGATCAAAATCGGTTTGAAAAATTTACCGGTTTCCGAGCCCTGGTTGGGACACATCTGTCAGCACGGAACAGCACTTTGCTATGCTGCTATCCTTTTCTGTCCCTCACAGAACAGTCATTTGCTAGAGCGAGAGAACGAAAGTGCTGTTCCGTGCTGACAGATGTGTCCCAACCCTTAACAGCGCTGGATAAAGATTACTTGGTTGGTACCTTAATGAAATTTAAACACATGACTTACATACATATATTTTCGTAATCTCCTTTTAATTTATTTCATTTTGATACCCTACTTGATAGCGTTTTACAATTTAGCGTCATCTACCATTTTCTTAAACACCTGGCGAGAAAATGAGTAGTCCAGTAGTGTGGTGGCAGGCTTGTATTTCTTGGTAGCGGTTTGTTCGAACTTGGTGGAACTGTCAATGACTTACTATAATAGCAGAGTATTTTAGGTGCTCTGTAGTGCTGTGCTTATCAAGGGTTATTAATAGTGTCTTGTGGTGACGAACAGATGTCGCTTTTTACAATTTTAGCAACACCTATCCAAGGACAGTTCGGTTTCTGAGACGAATCTAACGATACATTGACAGACGAAATACATCCAGCCGTTTGGAAAGATACTTATACTATAAGCACAAAGTAATAAAATACTACCTATGAGGTAATAAAGAATTTTTGAAAACAAACAAACATACGAGATACGCGTAAAAAACATAAACTTCCTTGGCAGTCGGGTAAAAAGGATTAAAATATATGTTGTGGTTAGATCGTAGAATTAATCATTTGATTCCATGAAATGGGTATTTTTCATGATATGGAAAATACCCACTGATCACACCATGACGTGGTCTGCCCAGATCAATGAATAATCGATTTGCGTTATTAAAAGCATGGCTACTTCATGATATGAGCAAAAAATTGCGTACATATCGTAAAATACTCGTTATATTATCCACCAGAGGCGTTGATATTGTTTTATTTTTGTGATTTTAGTGAATATTTATTTATTTATTTTCATTTCTCAGAAACACAAACAGAATACAATCAATACATGTTTCAAGTACTTAACGCAGTTATACTTATTTGTTCTAGAATGTATTCCAATTATATGTGTTTACAGTTGCGTTATATATAACATCTACTTATTTTTAAACATGAAAAATTACTACTAATACTAATATCTTTGTTTCTGAATGGCCGGCGTATACTATACCGAATCCCAGACGCCTTATGTGCAACGCTTGGTCAGAATTCTATCATTTAATGCAGCAATGCATGCAAAACCAGCATCCGAGCCCCGGCATACGCACACCTAGCCAATTTCCAGCTGGGCATAGTAGCTGGATAAGAATGAAAAAACAGAAAGAACTATGAAATATACTGAGTTACAAAATTATTAAATTATGGTTAACTTTAAATGTTTAGTTTGTCAATTAACAGTTTTTTAAATGCGAGTGGCCTCGAGCTGAAGATATCTATGTTATGATCCTTCGAAGAGAGCTCGTTATAACATCTACACATTCTGATTATGATATTATACGCTTGTTTCAACGGCAGTTTATAAAACAATTTTAATGGCTATTTAATGCCACACATTAAGAAATTTAGAAATTTTTACCACATTTACGAGTTAACAATTTATTTTAAGGTGGAGGTATAGGCAAATGACCTTAAAGTGGCGCCCTCACTTGTAATAAATTATTAACTCGTAAATATGGAGATAATTTCCATATTGCTCTTCGTCATGCACTAGATAGCACTTTAAATTATTTTATGAACCACCGTTGAAAGTATTTACATTAGTCCGTCTAGCTTTAAAACTTGCTTCCGCCAAAAGTGGCCATGGCAAGTTTTAAAGCTAGACGGATCACCAATAATAGTTTTAACGGTAGTTCATAAAATAATTTAAAGGGCTATCTAGTGCATGACGAAGAGCAATATGGAAATTATTACCATATTTACGAGTTAACAATTTATTTCACACTTCAAGGCCATTTGCCTATATCTTCGCCTTAAATGAGGGCACTTTAAGGTCATTTGCTTCAAACTTCACCTTATTCGACTTTATTTCAAAGCTTAAATCTTTCTTTACAGTTTACACCAATACGATAGAATAGCACCTTAAATACAGTAACTTAGTATAGGTATACAATTATAATTATGATGTACCTTCTTTATTTGCTTGTTTTCTCTTAGATTGTAAGAACACCTCTTTTATTATTTCATGTACACATATGTTTTGGATTGCAGCCAGTTTTAATGTTTTTGTATTTTTCTTTCTGTGTAATTTTGTAATAGTTGTAATCTGTTTTGTGTGATAATAAAATAAAAAATAAAATTTGATTTTTTGGGTTCCGTACCCAAAGGGTACAAACGGAACCCTATTACTGAGACTCCGCTGTCTGTCTGTCTGTCTGTCTGTCTGTCCGTCTGTCACAGGGCTCTCTTAAATCTCTTAAACCGTAATATCAAGACCCTTGAAGAATTTTCACCGATTATGTATTGCTGTGGCCGTTATAACAAACACTAAAAATGAAAAAAGTTAAAAATTAAAGGGGGTCGTCATACAAAAAACGTGTTTTTTCAGCGTTTTTAACTAGATCTTAATAATGGCATAAACTAGATGCTTGAAATTTTCACTGATTATGTATTACTATGGCCGCTATAACAACAAATACTAAAAATAAGATAAAGTTAAAAATTAAAGGGGGTTTTCATACAAGAAACGTATTTTTTCAGCGTTTGAAAACACAATGTTTTCACAAACGGAGGTACGGAAACCTTCATGTACGAGTCCGACTCGCACTTGCCCGTTTATTTTATTAAACCTTTGATGTCATGGAAGCCCTACAGTAATGATATGGCCAAACGTTGTTTGACTACTCGTCAACGATTGATGATAATCCGACGAGTAAACTGACCATCAGTTTTAGCTGGCCACATCATGAAACAACCATTTCATGAAATGGTCAGCCACATCATGAAACAACCATTTCATGAAATGGTCAGCCACATCATGAAACAACCATTTCATGAAATGGTCAGCCACATCATGAAACAACCATTTCATGAAATGGTCAGCCACATCATGAAACAACCATTTCATGAAATGGTCAGCCACATCACGAAATGATCAATCCACGATTGGCCACGACATACACATACCTGTATCGCAACCGCTTCGTGCACTATTACTTAAAGCCAGTTGTTCAATTCTTCGCACCTTTTTTTCTGAAAATAAATAAATAGATGAGAACAAATCACACTGATTTAGTTAGGCACCAAAGTACATTTAAACTTGTGAGACTTTTTAACCACCAGCCGAATTAGAGCAAGTTCAGTTCATGATACTGAACAACTTTTTAACCCCTGATAAAAAAGAGGGTTGTTCAAAGTTTGACTCTAATGTCCGTTGGTCTGTCTGTCTGTGGCATCGTAGCGCTCGATAGGATGGACCGATTTCGATATGGTTATTTTTACGTAATAGAAAGTTCCTTTGCGGTGGTTCCTAGCTATGTTTAAAGAAAATCGCTTCAGCCGTTTAAAAGTTATTGGGGGTTAACGCTTGTAAGTCAGGGCTTTCTCTAGCAAATAAATAGATGGCGCTATCCGTAGCACAACTTGATATCCGTATCAAGTCGTATCGGTAGTTACGCTACACTTCACTAGATGGCGTTCTTAATGGTCGGGGGTTTTTTAATTTCTAGCAAAAAAACTTGTTATAAAATCTTGAGGGTCACAAAATCAACCGTCGAAACGTTATATAACAAAAAAAACATTTGATACCTATACAGGTGATTTTGACCCTCTGAGCTATATTCAAGGAAAGTACCTACTCTTTGCGCTAAATAAAATATACATGTTCTCTTACAATTACCTTGTTTCATAATAAATACCAAAGATAAAAGCCCTCAAAGTTGTACGGCGAATTCCCAATCGCATATGATCGCTCGCCCCGCGCGACGCCGCCATGCCGGCGGGAAGAGGTCACACGGAGGAATCGAGCGACAGTGAGGTCATTGACACTAATAATAATACGTTAGCCATGTATTGCAAATGTTGGGAATTTTCCTAATGAAAAATAGTAAAAAAAAGTTTTCTTTTTCTTGCTATTTCGTGATCTATTTGTTATTCTGATTCCAAGATTTCAATATTCAATATTTCAAGATTTCAAAACAAAGCTCAATGTAGATTTACTGAATAAGCTTGACCGTCTCGTTAATAATTGTATACGTTTCATTTTCTGCCTTCGCAAATATGATCATATATCATCTTTTCGTTCTAAGCTTAAATGGCTTCCTATCCGTGAACGCAGACAAGTGCGAATTCTTTGCACTCTCTTTTCAATTCTTCTGAATCCTAATTCCCCAGAAAGAAATTTAAATTTACATCTAAGGTACTCTTAGATGTAAATTTAAATTTCTTTCTGACACTCATGATACGCAACTTCGTTCTACTGATAGTCTTCTCCTTTCTGTTCGTCCTCATCGCACAATTTTTTTACTTTACAAGCTATACGGCTCTGGAATGCTTTACCCATTGACATTAAAGATATTTCGACAAGATTTTCTTTTAAGAGAAGAGTGCACTCTTATCTTTTTGATCGATGTTAGTATCTTTCTTTATTTTTCACCATCATCATTCATTATTTATATATATTGTAGGTTTTTATATATTTATTTGTTATATGTATTATAGATAGTCTTATGTACGTATGTAGGTATATTCTATGAGTTATATTTTATTTATTTGTGTATTATATATTGTATTATATTATATAGTGTTAAGTAGACATATATTATATTATGCACATATTTTAATACTTTATTTTGTATCTAGTTTTTGCGCCGCAACATGATTCGTATCTGTTTATCCCTATAGTTGACTGGGAGAGAATGCTTTTAGCGTTAAGTCCGCCAATTGTACCATTTTTTTATTGTGGAACAATAAAGTTTTTTAAATAAATAAATAAATATAGCTGAGTGTTTCAAAATCAACCTGTATAGCTCCCAAGGTCGATTTATTAAATAAATAAATGAAAGAGGTAGTGCTTACTTTTTAAGGTCCGGCATATAACAAAAGTTTGGATGACGATAATAAGAGTTAAGAAACTAAATCCAATGATGGCCCAATATACCCAATCTGAAAAAAAAACAATCAATTTAATTGGCTAATAACTCAGTAGCGTGATAATGACATCAACCAATGATTAGATGATGTATACCTACTAAGACCTTTACCTCTCAAAGAAATTGTAAACAATCTAGAATGCCTACGAAGTAGTATTAAAGCAGTTCCCAAAAGAGAGAACTAAAGTTGTAAGGCAGTTTGCAGGAAAGGGACGCTTACAACTTTAGGTACGATTTTTGGGAACGTTGGGTTTATGTACGTGGCATAAAGTTTAATTTTGAATGTTATTTTTTTTTATCTTGTTTTTTTTTGGCCTTGAAGTGTGAAATAAATTGTTAACTCGTAAATATGGTGATAATTTCCATATTGCTCTTCGTCATGCACTAGATAGCCCTTTAAATTATTTTATGAACTGCCGTTGAAACTATTATTGGTGATCCGTCTAGCTTTAAGACTTGCCGTGGCCACTTTTGGCGGAGACAAGTTTTAAAGCTAGACGGACTAATGTAAATACCTTCAAAGGTGGTTCATAAAATAATTTAAAGGGCTATCTAGTGCATGAAGAAGAGCAATATAGAAATTATCTTCATATTATTTACAAGTTAACAATTTATGAATAAATTATAAATAAATAAATTCATTATATATTATATATTTAATTTCTTTGATATCTCCATACCAGTTGCACCTCTGGCGGATCTTTTCTTTTACATGTTTCGACCTCATCCGGAGGCCTTCATCAGGGCGAATGTGGCATGATACATCTTTATGTGGGTGTCGCGTATCACATTCGCCCTAATGAAGGCCTCCGGATGAGGCCGAAACATGTAAAAGAAAAGATCCGAGGACGAAAACATAAGGTCGAAAGTCGAGACCTACCGGCCAGTAGCTGACTTTTGACGTGTACCCGTTTGTAGTATAAAGTAATTTTGTATCTCCTTTTGTAATCCCTAATGTACCAACTAGTTTTATAACCTACCTACGCCACTAGAAAAAAAAATAAAAAATAATAAACTTACTATCAACCCAGGATCCATCACGGCCATTGACTGAAAAGTGAAGAACGTTAAGTTAGTATCTAGATACGATTAGTTCACCCCGAGCCACAGCTCTGAAGTTCCATATTTGACTACTAAGATTGTCACACAATCATAGAAACAACGTTCGTACACATGCGTCTGTGTGTTAGTAAAACGTAGAGCTATGATAGATCAACACATTTTACCAGGGCTTGGAATACTGTAAAAAATCTGGTAACGTTAATTCTGTCAAATGGCGTTAACGTTATCAGCAAAGATAAAGTTATGCTGGGTAACGGTATTTTTTCAACCATTTACCGATAAATCAGATTACCAATGATATTAACGGTAAAAGGTATTGTTAACACTGTATTTCTTTTCGATATTTGACAGAATAAATTGATGAGAGTTTGTCTAGTAGGCTACTAGAGCTACACGGATGTCGTAATAGTCTGTGCAACCTCGGGTTCGATTCCCAGCGCGATGTAATACACTTATCTATTATTTATATAATATTTTACAAGTATTGAAAAAAGTATCGTTACTTATATCGTTAATTTATAACGTTTTATAACTGTATTATCTATACCCCTTATAACGTTTACACTAATACCTGTATGAAAATAACGTTATTTAGCGTTACTTTAAGTGTGAATTTGGTATCGTTAACAAGCCCTGCTAAAATGCAGGGTTTGGCCCGAACCCGACTTTTTAGAATTATTTTACGGCCCTGGATACAGTTCTTTAGAGCCTATCTTTAGTTGCTTCTCTATTCCTAACAAGTTTTATTACAATCAGAAGTTAGTGTAGGCCTTTGCTTCAAGGGAGCTTCTGGCGACAATTCTATACGAGTCCACTGGTTTTCATAAACGATTGTTTGGCGGACGGCGCTTGAAGATGCCTACCACAGTCCGCTTGACAAATATCACTACAGCCGTACTATAACTGTCCAGTCCATTTCAACCACATACCTACCACTACTAGACCTGCATAGTGCGTGGCCACTTTAGTGCATCTCTTTCTATCTTTGATTGTTGCCTCCACCCATATTTTGCACACGTCACAGAACACAATATGGTTACTACAACTTAGGTACATCTTATAATAAGCTCAAATAAAACCCTAAATCACCTTTTAAATGATAAAATCCCTAAAATTAATAACTTTCTTTGATCGTTTTGAGGTTTTTTGGCCCAGATTTTGACAGTAGGCCAGCTTATAGCAGCCACGCCGATAGAGACAAAAAACATATCAGCGTTTCTTTCACACTCACGTTGTACTGTATTTGACAGTCTCTTTCTAGCAATATCGTTGCAAGTCTAGTAGTGGTAGGTCTGTGATTTCAACTATTTCACATATTGTTCATGAGTATGAGCATTTATAACATAAAATTACACCGTTTTCACATTAAAAATTCCAGTAGAATCAATTTGCAAAATAAATTGAAACAAACCTTTGGGTTTAAGGTTCTAGTCTGAACCCCTTGATTTCCCGCCAAAAACTGTTTTACCTGACTGTCCCATTCTGTCAGTAATTTTTTTTTTATTAAATAATTCTACGGCTCTGGATACAAGTCCTTTAGAGCCTATCTTTAATTTTGTTCTTTATTCCTAATCCTAACCTAAACTAATCCTAACAAGACAATCAAAGGGTGGTGTAGGCCTTTGACTGCGGCAAGGGAGCTTCTGGCGACAAATCTATATAGTCCACTGGTTTACATAGACGATTGAGTGGCGGACGACGCCCTAAGACCCCACACAGTCCGCAAAATAAATATCACTACAGCCGTAGTATGACTGTCCACTTTAACTATTTCACACATTGTTTATGTCATGAGCATTTATAACACCAAAAAACACCAATTTCATATTATAAAGTCCACTAAAGTCAATTAGTAAAATAATATAAAGCAAACCCCAACCGAACCCCTTAACTTCCCGCCAAAAACTCCATTCTGTCTGTCATTATTGTACGGAGGTTGTCAAGCTATGTCAGATTCCAAAGAGTTTGGACTAGAGATGAAACGGATAGCAGTTTGGCCGGATACCGGAAACCGGATATTCGGCCGACCATGTGGCCGGATGGCCGGATATCCGGCCGCCGGATATCCGGCTAAACTTAGCCGTTTGCGTAGGCGGCGCGCGAACGATCGGGTGGACTCGGTTCGATTCGGGTCTTGTCGAAACAAAGTTTGCCAAAATCTACCTTTCTGCACCTTGCAGCAGTGTGTATAGCGAAAGACTTTTTTCTGAAGCTGGCCTTATTTATGAAGGAAACGCAACCGCCTGCTAGGTACCTCTCAATGCAGAGAAATTAGTATTTATTCACCATAATTTGCCCTTAGTGCAGTATGAGTACTAATTCATTAATTTTCTTTGTATTACATTAATTTACTATTGTGTGATTAAAAATTTAAAACTAAAACGAATTATATTTAAGTTAAGTGATACTAAGACTAACTAAATAAAGCAAATAATTACTCAAAAATATGTTTCTTTTATCCAGGTTTTTTTTTATTCGGCCGAATAGACATCCGGCCGAATAGTAGCTATCCGGTATCCGGCCGGATAGTATTATGGCGGATACCGGAAAGTTACCGGATATCCGTTTCATCTCTAGTTTGGACCTATTCGTCTAATATCTCTGTTGGATTCATAGGAAGAAATTATACTTCTCATCTCTTCATGAGTGCTATTTTTAACGAGGGGTCAGCGAAACACAAATCGTGTAGTTTTCCAACTTACCGTGACAGTTTAAAAAATTCTTCGTGCCAGGGTAATATTACACCGACAAAAACATTGTTCTTAAATAGGGGATCGGACAATTTTTTACAAAGTGTTTGAAAAAAATTAGAATGGTTATTTATTACCATAAAAAATAATATTTTATTTCAATAAGGCTGTAAATATACATAAATTACATTTAAAATTTGAATGCGTAAAAATGCCGCGTAAACGCTCCCATTTGTCACCTTGGCCGCGTGACGTCATCTGTTTTTGAGTAAACATCAAACAATCAAGTGGAGAAAAGGATGGCAGTAGTGGAGGCCAAATGTTGACATCTATGGTTGACATTTTGAGGTTACCCCAGCCGTCAAAAATGACAATTACAAACGAGTGACGTAACGCGCTGTCATCGGTGTTTCGTTCATGGTGGCGAACAGATTAAAAATATTGCAATTAACGCATTTTATTTTATGATTTAAGCATATAAATCATTATTATTTCACAAAAATACTCATTGAATGGTCAGTTTATTTAATTAACATAATTTCTAATTACAATAATGATTTTTCGATGAGACCTGTCCGATCCCCTATTATAGATATATAGGGTAATAATTGTTTCACGCAGAAAATATCATAAATATGTCAAAGGTTTCTCAACATTTCAACATAGATAAAAAAAGCAGCGTGAAACGGAACGGATTCTTCATGAAAGGCTTCATTGACATTTGTACGCTACAAATATCAAAATTACACGAGCGGTCAAGACCACTTGTGCAAATCCTTCGCATACGATCAATTAAAAAATGCGGCCGTTTGGAAACACTCGCGCAAATCATTCGTCAATCACTCCCTGAATGAAAAATAGTACCTACTTTATATTACAGGCATCGAGTTTTTTTTTTTAGTTTTTTTTATTTCATCTTACATTCTATCATTACAGGTTATTAACCTAATGCGACAGTGCAGCCTATTACATTTTATTACAAATACGAGTAATCAGAGTTGCAGGGGACATTGAGGGTAAGCTTACTTTCTGCACTTCTTTTCTTCTTTTGCCCTGCCTTGCCCTGTAATCTGGGGTCGGTCCTCGTACCACGGCGCCAGGACACTCAGTCCCGGGTTGCCTGGATTGCGAGTTGTGTTGTGTCCGCTTGATATCCCTATTTGCCGTTTGGTTCCCGGCAGAGTAGAATAGGACCACTTCAAGTCATCCCGTGGATATCGTATAAGGCGACTTAGGAAACACAAGCTAAACAAAGCTTTTAAACATCAATCAATGAGACTTCTACAACACATCCGGTCAGCGTGGAGAGTAGGCCAAACCTTCTGACTGCTCTGGCCATGTATGGCTCTGGCAGGTAGAACAGGGAGGCAGACTATTCACGTGCAAAGTGGTCTCCCTTTGCCTTCTTGCCGGAAATGGCTAAAGCCCTTTGGACATAATGCCCTTGTCTCGCCTCATCACATGCCCAAACCACCTCATACAACTCCCCGTCATCTACTCTGCTATAGGTGCCACCTTGAACGAGCCCCCTTATACATATGCTAATTTTTGACTTGTCAAGTCTTGTGACTCCCGCTTACTTTCTGCACGTGAGTACTTATATCATTTCTGTGCTATAACTTACCTGTTATATTAAATACACATTGCTCGACGTGATATCTGGTGTTTTCGTATTCCGTATACTGATCGCTTATGACTTGAGTTGCATTTGCAGCAGTCAAGGTTTCAAAAATCCATTTTCCAGTTTGTTTTCCTGATACATTGTACTGAAAAATGACAAGTAATCTTTGCAGAGGAGGAGAAAAAGGTCTTTATTTATTTCTTTATTTAGTTGTGATGCACATGTACATAATACAAGGGCCGTAGCACTTCGTAACTTATTCTAAGATCAAAAGTCACTGACATAGACATGAATAAGCTCGTTGAAGTGGCAGAGGGCGGGACACATAGCACGACAAACCAATGGCCGATGGGCCAAAAAGGTTCTCGAGTGACCACGTGCTGGATAGCAAAGCGTTGGACAACCTACAAGGTGGTCAGATGACCTGACCAAGGTCGCTGAAAGGCGCTGGATACAGGCCGCTCTAGATCGGTCATTTTGGAAATCCCTGGGAGAGGCCAGCAGTTCACGTTATGCGGTTGGAATGGTGATGATAATTTTTAACAGATGTGCCCTAAATATAAAAGGAAAAATCTTGTCACACGGGATGATGTAAGGATTCTAACGACCCCCCATATATCCAAAGTTCAGGTATTTCGAATAGTAGCAATGCGGACATAACTAAAAAGGGTGACTTAAATCACCGGCAACATTTTTGGAGCAAGTTCAGTCCGTGATATTACTGGACCACTTTCCTTAATAACAATTATCGAAAAACAAAAAAGAAAAAATTCCCATACAAATCGGCGCTCAGTCAAATGGATTTTGTATGGGAGGACGATTTTTTTATCGATATTCGATAACATTGCCGGTGATTTTTTAAGCCCAAGATAACCCTTCAAACTATTTTATGAACTACTAGCTGTGCCCGCGACTTCGTTCGCGTGGTTGTCGAAACGTAATGTTATATAGCCTAAAGCCTTCCTCTATAAATGGACTACCCAACAAAAAAAGAATTTTTCAAATCGGACTATTAGTTCCTGAGATTAGCGCGTTTAAACAAACAAACAAACAAACAAACAAACTCTTCCGCTTTATAATATTAGTATACATGAAGTACTCTTAACCAACAACATATTTATTTGAATAAAGATTAATATTATTATGTTGATACAACTTAAACAAATTATTTCGACCAAATTAGGTACCATAAAAACGGTTTTTGTGAAGATAGACATATACTATCGCGGACTGTTTTTTAGATCATTAAAAGAGCTATTATTCTTTAATAAATATTTTTTGTGTATCTTGAAGGCTTCAAAGATGAAATAATTTCTCCCGTTTTTTACACATTTACCACTATATCTTTGCTCCTATTGGTCGTAGCGTGATGTTATATAAGCCTTCCTCGATAACTGGACTATCCAACACAAAAAGAATTATTCAATTCGAACCAGTAGTTTCGGAGATTAGCGCGTTCAAACAAACAAACAAACTCTTCAGCTTTATAATATTAGTATAGATTAGTATAGATACTGTTTACAGGTTAAAGTGGGAACGTGAAGCTTTTCTTCGCACATTTGCGAATAAACGGGCAAGTGCGAGTCGGAGTCGTACATGAAGGGTTCCGTACCACCGTACAATGTTTTAAAACGCTGAAGAAACAGGTTTCTTGTATGGCGACCCCTTTATTTTTTAACTTTATTTATTTTTAGTATTTGTTGTTATAGCGGCCACAGTAATACATAATCGGTGAAAATTTCAAGTGTCTAGCTATAACGGTTCCATAGATAGAGCCCTGTGACAGACGGACAGACAGACAGACAGACGGACAGACAGACGAACAGACGGACAGACAGCGGAGTCTCAGTAACAGGGTCCCGTTTGCACCCTTTGGGTACGGAACCCTAAAAAAAAGGCTCAAAAGACGCGTATTTACGAGAGCTTTAAGGTGCAAAAAGAATTATTTAAGAAAGTCAAAAACGAAAAAGTAATGGCTGAAATAATTTTTTTTTTTCCGAATTTTTGATTTTGGCCCTCGAACATTTTGGTAACAAAATGATATCAAAATTTTGAGAAAAACTCCTCTGGACAATTTAATCAGCTACAATTTGAGCCTAAAACAAAGACGATCGGTTTAAGGCGAAGATATAGGCAAATGGCCTTGAAGTGTGAAATAAATTGTTAACTCGTAAATATGGTGATAATTTCCATATTGCTCAACGTCATGCACTAGATAGCCCTTTAAATTATTTTATGAACTGCCGTTAAAACTATTATTGATGATCCGTCTAGCTTTAAAACTTGCCGTGGCCACTTTTGGCGGAGGCAAGTTTTAAAGCTAGACGGACTAATGTATATACTTTCAACGGTGGTTTACAAAATAATTTAAAGGGCTATCTAGTGCATGACGAAGAGCAATATGGAAATTATCTCCATATTTACGAGTTAACAATTTATTTCAAATGAGGGCGCCACTTCAAGGTCATTTGCCTATATCTTCGCCTTAAGTTTTTGCCCTGTAGCCTTTAGCTTTTAGCCCCTTTTGACAAAAGTCAAAAAGTCAGTAATTCTACGAAATTTTTAGGGTTTCGTAGCCAAATGGCAAAACGGACCCTTATGGATTCGTCATGTCTGTCTGTCTGTCCGTCCGTATGTCACAGTCACTTTTTTCCGAAACACTGAGAACTATACTGTTGGAAGTTGTTAAGTAGATGTATTCTGTAAACCGCATTAAGATTTTCACACAAAAATAGAAAAAAAAAACAATAAATTTTGGGGGTTCCCCATACTTAGAACTGAAACTCAAAATTTTTTTTTCATCAAACCCATACGTGTGGGGTAGGATCTATGGATAGGTCTTCAACAATGATATTGAGGTTTCTAATATAATTTTTTTTCTAAACTGAATAGTTTGCGCGAGAGACACTTCCAAAGTGGTAAAATGTGTGCCCCCTTGTAACTTCTAAAATAAGAGAATGATAAAACTAAAAACATATATGATGTACATTACCATGCAAACTTCCACCGATAATTGGTTTGAACGAGATCTAGTTAGTAGTTTTGTTTAATACGTCATAAATGGTAAACCACAATTTACCTTTCATTTAATCAACTCAAATATATATGCAAATGACATGTACTTGGAAACAATAAAGAGATTACTGTATTCCTCATTGGGTTTCCCTATTAATAAGTGGATTCGAACACCTATTTATCAGACTGATAGATGTTGGAGTGGGATACTTTTTGTATTGTTAATTGTAATATTAAGAGTGGGCACAACAATAATTAAAACTTTTTGTATTGTTTATTGTAATGTTAAGAGTTTGGGCACAACCATATTTTTTTTTTGAATACTGGTATCTGTTAGAAATTAGGATGTATTAAGTACTTTTAACAAACTGTTAGTTACAGATACTCTTCGGATTTTGTGACTTTGTAATTCATTGTGTCTTGTATATTTAAGGCTAAGAAAAGTGAAATTGGATTTAACATACTCTCTACTTTAAATAACTTTTTTCTTTCTTTTTTAATTACAAATACTTAGTACAAGTATTTTATAGTATTGTAACGTTAGAATATTATGTACCATATTAATTTTTGAAACATTTTGGATGCTCATCAGGTATTATAATGTTAGGATTTAGGATTTTGTAACTATCTTTGATAAACTGTAATATAAAACTAGGATATAAGATGTCATGAGATGATTATTCTTTTAAAAAACTATTTAGTTACTGATGCTCTTGGAGTATTATGTTAATTGTAAAAGTTATAGCAACGTTGCTCGATGTCGAATGTGCTCGATAGTTGTGTTAGGCACGAAATCTGTTTTTTTTTTAAAGTAAAAAGCTACCGTTACGCTTTTCACAACCACCACTGCTGAGAAGAAACTCATTTACACGTTTGGTCGCCTTCGCGCCAGAAGGGCTTTGTCAATTCACAAAGATATTACTTATGCCTAATACAATGTTAACACAATATATCAGTAAAGCTTGCGAAAAAGCGCCAAATGAAGTTTACAGAAATAAGTAAACGGAGCCAAGCCGACCAGTCCCTACTGGCGGCACCCGTTCACGAGTTGACCCGTGGCACAGAAGCCAGTAAGAGTACCTATACAGAACGGAATCTCCTAAGGTCCCGCGCAATATGCGTCCCCGTTCCCTGTCCCCGCACCTCTCCCTCGTTCTCGCCTTGTCGAGGAGCGAGAGCGGGCGAACACACACTGCACGGTGCACGCGGCCGCACGAGAACGGGGAAGAGGTGCGGGGACGGGGAACGGGGACGCATATTGCGCGTACCTTACGAGATTACGTTCTGTACACTCTTACTGTCTTCTGTGCCCGTGGACAATGGGGATGTAAATAAGTAAAGTATACTTACTTTAGCAACTACTTTTTTGTTATTGCCGGCCCCACCTTTAGGAACTTTTACTCGTTTTTCTGTTGGATTCGTTAATCTGAAATGAAACAAAAAAGCATTTTTCACTGGAAGCGAGTGGTGATAGTTGAAAATAACCGTACACGGGGACCGGAATACCGATATTTTAGTATCGATATATTTTGGTATCGATATATTTTTTTTCGGATCGATTTTGCAATATGTGATGTAAGTAAACTTTTCTTTTTATTAAATGCTTTTTTATTATTATTAGAGACTTGAGTGCGTTTGACCTCTACCTAGCCTGTACATCTGGAGCATTGCTCTATACGGCTGTGAGACGTGGACACTAACGAAGAAGGAAACGAAAAGTTTGGAAGCATTTGAGATGGGGTGCTGGAGAAGGTTAGAAAGGATTTATTGGAGGGATAAAGTAACAAACTTAGAGGTCTTAAATAGAGTAGGTGAAAAGAGGCACATACTCGAGGTAATCGGAAATAGGCGAGGCAATATGTTAGGACACTTGATACGGCATGATAATGTTATGCGAATTATAATAAAAGGCAAAATAGAAGGAAGGAGGGGAAGAGGAAAGCCCAGGCACAGCTATATGAAGCAAGTGAAGGAAAAGGTGATAGCAGTGTCGTACCAAGATGTCAAGAGGTTGGCGGAAGATAGAAAATAAACCGGCCAAGTGCGAGTTAAACTCGCGTGGAGAGGGTTCCGTACAATTGATTAAATTCCTATAGGTTTTCCTGTAATCTACAAGCAATGAACTATAATTTGTATTTTTTTCAAAATTTTAGGCTCAGCAGTTTCGGAGATCAGGGGGGAGGGATGGTCAATTTTCGTCTTCTTTCATGTATAAAATAAAAACTATTCATTTTACAATAATAAAAAAAAAATATTTGAGATCCTCATATCGAGCCCTTTCATTTGATATATAACACAGTAAGGTTTGCATAACTTTTTTTTTAATTTCCTAATTTGTCCCCCGAAAATGACCTTTATTTAATAAAAAATTTACTTACTTTGCACATATGTGTTTGGGTCATAGGATTACAACATTCTACCAAATTTCACCTGATTCGGTCCAGTAAATTCGAAGCAAATTGGCTGTGACAGACAGACGGACAGACAGACGCACGAGTGGGGCGGTTGACGCACGTCCATAAGGGTTCCGTTTTTTAATTTTTTGTACGGAACCCTAAAAATGAAAGAAAAAGAAAGTTAAAGAAGAATAACCGCTTAAATCAGATGTGTACTTACAGAACAAAATCAATATATTTTATATGAGTCACTTCCACTAATAACTCATCGCCATCTTCCATCTCAAGGTCTCCTTCATGTTGACAGGGGTATGTCTTATTAGACTTCGTGATCCTAAGTGTAGTTGAGATGTTGTTGGGATCTGAAATACGATAAGGATTATATATAGGAGTGGGTTCTTCGAGCATTCCTTTACCGTACAGGCAGTGAGGCTCTGGAACGCCCTCCCCGACCAAATTCGTAAAGCCCCTAGTCGACTTGTGCGCGAAGAAAGTAACTGTCAGATAATAAATAAATTTTGGATATTTATGTAGGTATATATATATATTTATTAGGAAGTAGGTAATTTATATTAATATACTTTATTTAAGTATAGTAATTTGTAAGCTTTATTTCAATATTAAGTATTATATTTTGTAGTTTATGTAATTTATTCATAGCAATGCAATATACGAAGTGGAAGGGACATACATATATATAATAAATATGAATTGGTGACAAAATTTGGCCAGATTAGTCCCGGCTGAAGTTTGATCATCATCCGAGCGTATTCCCGGTTGCATCCTCAGCGGTAACGCTTCAAAGCCCGGGGTCCGCTACCTAACCTAGGTGATTTGACGAGGTTACTGTTTTTACACAGAGCGACTGTCTGACCTCCGCAACCCAAAGGGTGGACCAGAACCAATCCTAGGATAGGTTTACAAAGATACAAGATAACAAACGCTAGACGGCGTTCGGGACCCACAGCTTTACGTACCACCGCCACCGTCCGAAGCACGGAATCCATCTTCTTTTCGGATAATCAGGTGATTTAAGCCTGCAATATCCTAACCACCATGAAACAACTTTACACAAAGTATGCTTCCCAGTGGGATTTGAACCCACGACCTCCGGATCACAAGGCAAACGCGCGTTGGCCTTGAACACTGGACCATGGAGGTCTGTATCAAGTATACACTTCGCCTGCTGAAAAATGCACCGTGTGTGTTATGCGAAAATGAAAACACATACGGTGCGTTTTCAGCAGGCGAAGTGTTAATTTAGTATTTATTTCTAGTGTGTAACACGAAATAAAGACTGGTTGGACAGAGTCTTAGTTAGATAGATTAGATTCCTTTGGCTATTGTGGATCTAGATCCACAAAAGCCAAAGGTTCAGACGTGACCGTCACTTTTTCTATTTGAGCGAGGTTGTCTGGAAGAAATTGCTTAGTAAAAAGGCCGCCTTTTGAACATATTATATTTTTTAAGATACCTAATCATGTCCTGTATTTTTCCGTTATTCATAATACATACATAAAGGGTACGTTTGTTATATTGTATTGAATCAGTGTATTCTGTACATACATACTATCACGCCTGTTCCTCACAGCGGTAGGCAGGGACTATGGACCTCCACTTGCTACGATCCTGACAGACCTCTCTCGCTTCATCTACACTCATCTAGGTCTATACAATACCTTTAATTAATGCACAAAAGAAAAATACAGAACATAATTATATTAAAAACTAGGAAATGCACAAAATGCTACTTTATTGCTAAGCAATTTCTTCCAGGCGACCTTGAGCGATAGAAAAAATTAATGGAGTTAGGTTGTGCAGGATGGTCAATAAACTAAACATACTTATATACAATAAGTATTATAAACATACATATACATCATATTTACCTAAATACATACAACTTACATAAAGAAAATATAACAGTACTTAATTTGAGTACTTTAGTACTGCATCTTGAATGCCTAAAAAACCCTATAAAAATAAAATATAATAGGACTATTTGAAGAAACTAAGTGGAAACAGGGAAAATCAAACTATTCGCAGGTAAAAACCTTTTTAGAAAGATCCTTCTCTTCACGCCCATTCTCTTAACCGATTTCGAGCTTATAACATTGAATTAACTTTTGTACTAACCTTCAGAATTCACAAATAGTATGGGAATCACTAGAAGAGCACATATTGAACACTTAAACATCATTATTTTGGGTAAATCCTACATTTCGCAAAAGACCGTCACTGTAGAACACAACTCATTGTATGACAAAGCAGTAAAGTTAATGCTAGGGTGACCATATTTGGTGCAATTTTCTGACCATGTTTCCCCCTGTGATCTGCTAATCAAGTATGTTATTACTTACATATTAATTAGTAAATATTCCCGGTTGCATCCTCAGCTGTGCTGAGCCCGGGGTGCGCTTTCCCGCTTTTTCTTCTCCAAATATTACATGCATGTCAATGGTCACCCGAGGATGCCAAAGAGTAATTTTCATATCATCTAGCGATAAGCCATTATAAATAAATAAATAAAATAAATTAATTTTTATTTCAGATAATTTAAATCCATATAAGTACACAATTATAATATTTGAATCACAGCTATAAAAATTTAAAATAGTTTGGAAAATCCAAAAGTGCACGCCCCATAATCTCATTTTTCACAATTAAATTGAAATTACGATTAAACTACATTGAATTAAACCGTGATCTTCGAAAGGACTTAGTTTTGGATAATACTGAAGCGTATAAAAAAAAAATGGACTTGATCAGATAAGTTTTTCGGGAGTTATCGTGACCACGCCAGTTTCCATACATACAGACACACGGACGTCCACAAAATGATTTTATTAAAAATTGTTTTTATTTATTTAAAAGGCAAAATGTCTTTTAAAAATGTCATAAGTGTTGAAACTAGTGTTTTTCCTTGACATTTATGTGAAAATATTATTGTACAAGTGCGATAGAAAATAAATAGAGACACATTTAGTTAAAAAAATCACTTGATTTTTGTAAGGCGAGAGTAGAGCACTACCTCATGCGCTTCGCTTATGAGGCGTGAAATATACCAACTTATTATTATGTAACTCTTCTCACCAGGCATTTCCATAGTGGAGAGGTCAAATTATTAGCCACCCACTGTTTTCAGGATGCTGTTTTGACTACCCCTAACTCTGTTGATCAGGGCGTGAAAGCTATCAGAATGGTAGTACACCAACATCCCTGATGCGCTACAGAAGCGAGGCAGCCCCAACAGCGTTTTGAAAACATTGTTATACTGAACATGCAGAACATCCAGCGTTCTTTTGGTATGTGCAACCCACAGATTTCCCGTGTAAAATGTCTGACAGTATGCTTTAAATAGTGTCACTTTGACTTGATCTGTACACATGGAAAATCTACGGGTTAGCATGTTACCTCTCACTGAAAGGGCTCTGCGCTCTCTTTCAATATCTACATCATCTCTGAGGTCGTCGGTAAGGAAATGCCCCATATATTTAAACTTATGTACACGCTTTATGCACACCCCGTTTAACTTTATATCAGGTATAGCTTCTGGGCACTTACCGGCGGCCTTACAGATCATGTACTTATTATATGTCAATCCATGTTTGGCAGCATATCTCTCACATAAAGCCAATATTTGTCTAAGACCCCCTACCGTTGGGCTCAGCAACACCATATCATCTGCGTAGCTTAGGTAATTTATACTTACGCCCCCTATACTAAAGCCTACACGGGTGCTGCTCAAAATATATAAAATAAAAAATCCACCCTGTCTCACCCCACATTCCAACACATATGGGTCAAACAAACACTTGCCCCACCTCACGAAGTTGGTTTGACCATTGTACCAATATTTAAAATATTTAGAACTTCCACAGGCAAACCTCTGTCCCTCAGTTTGGTCCACAGCTCGTCATAGGACACAAGATCAAACGCCCTGGACATTTTACTATTATTTTACTATTACATTATTACACACTAGTGAACTAGTGTGGAGATTTCCTTACGTTGTTTTCCTTTACTGGAAGCAAAGTGGTGGTAGTTTAAAAGACCTTACAGTCAAGAATTATAAGTGCAGTCAGAGTCCGTGAGTGTACATGAGTACAAACTCAGAAATTTTGAAAATGGCGGAGCCATATTTTAATATTATAAAACTTTTCGACACCCTTAAGGCGTTTGTGCACTCATCCGAATTCGATTTGTATCCGATTCGTATTCGTTTCTGAACTAGTTTGGCCTTCCTAATATAAAAGTTATCGTATGGACGCTTGTGCACTCATCCGAATTCGATTCGTATCAGATTCGTGTTTGATCCATGACGAGTCGCTATTTGATAAATCAAAACCAAACCCAAGTGGCCGCCGTAAAAAAAGTAGAGAAGAGTAAAGTAGAGGAGAGTCGAGTCGTGTAGAGTAGAGTAGGTACAGTAGAGTAGAACGAAACGAAACGGAACGGAACGAAATAAAAAAAAATGTCCCCTTCATCTCATACATTTGTGCGGCATTGACCCATTCAGGATATGTCGCTTATCGACTATTAATAATATATAGAATTGATAGATAGAATTGTTCAACAACTTCTCTAGCCGCATGAATGAATACAAGTCGTTCATTCCATTCCGCGTATTAGGGTTCGCTATTTTACAAAACCGAGCTGTAATGCCAAACAGCTAGAGGTTTTCTGAATTAGCGGATTATACCATTCAACTGCGACATATAATTATTATAATATATAATTAATATATAGGTAATTGGGTAGATGAGTGGGTTAAAGTAGAGTAAAGTAGTGAGTAAATTATTTGGTGCTGTTAACAGAATAGAACGTCAATAAATGGTGTCACTTGTCATTGATCATATCCATTTTCAACATGATTTTAGACTTATTAATGCAGAAAAACGGATATTAAGAGCGCTATTTGACTTGAAAAATCTATGACGTCACGGTTTTGTATTTCATACAAATCCCAAAGAAAATGTTTGTTTTGACGTTAGAAAAAGTGTCTGATTTGACTAGTTGATACCTCGCATTGTGGGAAATAGAAGAGACTTTTTTTAGGGAACTAATTTTTTGAGCTGTTACATAAATATTCGAGATGTTATTATGATCAGTTAGAAAACATATTGAGCAGTTATTTAATTTAATGGCGGTTGATTAATTATTGCGACAGTAAAACATGAACAGTAATAAAAAATCAATAAGTCGGTTATTTTATCATATTACTAGTTCTATTTATTTTACTAGGTTAGGGAAAACCTATAGGTTAGGCTAGGTTAGAACGCGCGAGTGTAGCGAGCGTGCCGCGGTAGCGGCCGGCGAGTGCTAGGTCGGTTTTATCCATTTTACTAGGTTAGGGAAAACCTATAGAACCGCTCGTTTATTTTTTTTACCGCCGATTTAATTATTTTCCTGCTCAATTATATATTCACTGATCCAGATCATTATTTTTTATTACTAATTTTTGTTTACTTTACTGCTTAGTTTTAACTGCTGAACTAGTTATTAAACATGCCATTTATAATTTTTTACTTACCAAAACTGCTATTTACAACTGCCTCTTTAAATCAGTGCCCTTTTTTTATAACATTTGTTTATAACTATTAAACAATGTTTTTTTTTATTTTGTCCCACTTCTGGGCAACTGCTGGGCAGTCGGACGAAATAGGTCATAAAAAATGTTTCTAAGTATGCATATTGACCACCCCGCATTACCTAAATTTCCGTAGGTAATTTTAGGGTTCCGTACCCTAAGGGTGCAAACAGGACCCTATTACTGAGACTCCGTTGTCTGTTCGTCTGTCTGTCTGTCCGTCAGTCACAGGGCTCTATTTCTTGAACCGCAATAGCTAGACACTTGAAATTTCACCGATTATGTATTACTGTGTCGGATATAACAACAAATACTAAAAATAAAAAATAGTTAAAAATTAAAGAGGGTCGTCATACAAGAAACGTGTTTTTTTCAGCGTTTTTAACTTGATCTTCATAATGGCATTAACTAGATACTTGAAATTTTCACCAATTATGTATTACTATGACCACAATAACAACAAATACTAAAAATAAAATAAAGTTAAAAATCAAAGGGGGTCGTCATACAAAAAACGTGTTTTTTAGCGTTTTAAAACATTGTACGGTGGTACGGAACCCTTCATGTACGAGTCCGACTCGCATTTACCCGTTTATTTTTCTAGATAAGCGAAAGTTGCCTGGAAGAATTTGCTTAGGGATAAGGCCGCCTTTTGCACATTTCCTAGTGTTTTTAATTATGTCCTCTATTTATCTTTTGTGCACTAAAGGGTATTGTTTGTATTGTATCAGCATGAAAGAAATATTTTGTACAATAAATAAAGCATGGTCACCGTAAAATAGTGTATTTCCGGCAAACAGGATAATATTTAATAATTGTGTTATCCTATTGTTTATTTTAAGACTTGCCGACGTTTTATGTTGTTTATGGAACACCATTTAAATCATATGAATGATGATAGGTATATACAGTGTGTGCGGCCATGACCATATCGATCGATTTTTCCGAAATCTGACATTGTCATCTCTATAATATAATAAACGGGCAAATGCGAGTCGGACTCGTACATGAAGGGTTCCGTACCTCCGTACAAAGACCCAATGCATTCGATTCTCTCTTCCTAATGTGAATCAAGCCTGTGTTGACATACTAATTAATGGTCAGAAACTCAATCTGGTTGAAAGTACTACCTTTTTAGGAATCACAATTGATTCGAAACCTCAATGGGGCGCTCATATAACTAAACTTTCTAATAGGCTTAGCTCTGCGGCTTACGCTGTTAGGAGAATAAGACAATTGACAGATGTAGCAACTGCTAGACAAGTGTACTTTAGTTACTTTCACAGTCTAATGTCTTACGGAATACTTCTATGGGGGAGTGCAGCCGACATTCAGACTACTTTTCTTTTACAAAAAAGAGCAGTTAGTTCGTGCTATTTACGGTTTAGGATCGAGAGACTCACTGAGGGAATTATTCAAGGAAATAGGTATACTTACTTTTGCATCACAATTCATATTTGAAAATATAATGTATGTAAGGAAAAATATTTCCATGTTCAATAAAGTAAGTGATTTTACAGATAGAAATTTACGTAATAAGAATAACTTAGTTAGCCCGTATTACAGGCTGAATACAGTCAGTAAGTCTTTTATGGGGAAGTGTATACTTTTTTATAATAAATTGTCAGAATCGGTCCTTGATATGCCAGACAGAAAATTCAAAGCTCATGTAAAGAAAGTACTTTGTGAGAAGGCTTATTATAGGACCGATGACTATATAGCAGTGAAAGTATTTGGTATGCTGCTATGTATTTATTTATATATTAACAATGAGTTATTGCACTGTTTTGATATAAAATAATTAATAAAATATATGCAAGGGAATTTTCCGTGACGGCCGATTTGACAGGTTCGATATGAAGGGGCCATCCATGCGCGCGCACTGTTAGACGTGCGCTCGACGATGTCGTCATCTCTATGAGATTATTTACAAAGAAGGTTGGCGTACGGCAGGTCCGATACGCCACATTACTCCCCCGCTGAGACCGGTTCACGGTCGATAGTGCTGAAGATGAGCGGGGAATCTGACTACACGTCCGCTCCTTGTCCGTGGAGGATCCTTTTCTTCAGGTGCTGAAGAAGGATGGACGGTTGTCTTGTTTGAAGTTTTATTATCATCTAAAGTAAGATACGCTGGCTTCAGTCTGTCTACAGTGACAGTAATTTCTTTGCCCTGGACTTCAATTTTGTAGGCTTTGGCTCCTCTGTGCAGTACCTTATATGGGCCGACGTATGGCGATTCAAGGGCTCGTCTTTCAGGGCCCCGGCGTAGAAATACGTAATCCGACGTATGTATGTCCTTTGGCACGTAGAAAGTTTTGTTGCCGTGATTTGATGTAGGCACAGGAGACAATCCAGCCATGTGTTTCCTTAGGCGTGACACTTAGTCTACAGGATCCAGATGACTGGCTGAAGATGGAGTAAAGAATTGCCCAGGTAGTCTCAGAGGCTCGCCGTAGACCATCTCAGCAGCCGACGCGCCGAGGTCCTCCTTCCAAGCTGCTCGTATGCCCAACAGCACAAGAGGGAGGGTTTCTGTCCACTGCGGGTTGTTGTGGCACATGATGGCTGCCTTCAGCTGGCGATGGAGACGCTCCACCAGTCCATTGCACTGCGCATGGTAGGCAGTGGTGGGGCGATGTTCTGCACCAATCAGTCGCGAAATGGCTTGAAATAGGTGTGACTGGAACTGCTGTCCTCTGTCGGTAGTAATGGTGGAAGGACAACCATGGCGCGATATCCAGTTGGATAAAAAGGCACTGGCACAAGTTTCTGCAGTGATGTCCGCCAGGGGATAGGCGTCAGGCCAGCGGGAAAAACGGTCGACGACGGTGAGGCAATATTTATACCCTTTGGAAAAGGATAAAGGACCAATGAGATCAAGATGAACGTGGGAAAAACGTTCTGAAGGTACAGGAAAAGTTTGAAAAGGGGAAGAGAGATGACGGGAGATCTTGCTTCGTTGGCAATCTGTGCATTGCTGAGTCCAGCGGGTGCAGTCCTTGCGCAACCCAGGCCAAATGAAGCGTTCGGCGATGAGTTGAGCGGTTGCCTTGGTTCCGGGGTGGCTCAAACCGTGCATCTTCTCGAAGACTTTCCTGCGGTAGGAAGGGGTTAGGTATGGACGTGGGTGATTTAATGAGATGTCGCAGTATAAATTGTTCTCAGGCAGTTTCTTGAGGTTTAGGGATGATTTCTGCCTTAACAGGTCTTGTAGTTCAGGGTCTTGTTCCTGATCTCTTGCAAGATCTGCGAAGTTGATGAACGATGAAATTTGTTCAATGCGGGACATAGCGTCAGCGACGACATTGTCAGAACCGGATATGAATTTGATGTCAGTGGTGAATTGTGAAATGTAATCGAGGTATCTGAACTGTCTGGGTGAGCATCCGTCTCTTTTGGTGGTGAAAGCGAATGTGATGGGTTTATGATCTGTGTAAACCGTGAACACTCTAGCTTCCAGCATGTACTTGAAGTATCGGATGCCTTTGTAAATAGCCAACAACTCTCGATCATATGGGCTATACTTCTTTTGTGATGACGAAAGTTTGCGGGAAAAGAAACCGAGAGGCTCCCAGCTGCCGTTGTTGTTCTGCTGCAAAACTGCACCAATGGCTCCGTCGGATGCATCAGTGAACAATGCCAGTTCTTTGTTGACATCTGGATGTGCAAGAAGTGCAGCTTGAGATAGGCAGTTTTTGCAAGCGTTGAAAGCTGATAACATTTCTTCCGTCATGTTAATGGGAGTAGCTCCTTTGATATTGCCAGTGAGGGCTTTGTCGAGCGGTGCTTGAAGTTTAGCAGCTTTTGATACGAATCTGCGATAGTAATTGAACATGCCCAAGAAACGTCGAAGTTGTTTAGCTGTTGACGGAGGAGGATAGGCTTGTATACTTTCTACCTTTTCTGTTAAGGGCTTGATACCATCTGTGGAAACAGAATATCCTAGGAACTGTATTTCCTCAACGCCAAAAACGCACTTGGACACGTTAATCAGTAAGCCGTAGTCCTTGAAACGCTCGAACAAGATTTCCAGGTGTTGGAGGTGTTCCTCTTCAGACCTGCTAAAGATCAAGGTGTCGTCCAAATATCCGTACGCGAAATCCAAGCCTTGCAGTACTTCATCGATGAACCTTTGAAAGGTTTGAGCTGCGTTTCGTAGACCAAATGTCATGTACGGAAATTCAAAGAGCCCGAACGGTGTTGTGATGGCATTTTTCGAAATATCAGCTTCTTCGACTGGGATCTGATTATACGCCTTGATCATGTCAATTTTCGAGAAGATCTTGGCACCTGACAGCTGGTAAGTGAAGTCGTTGATGTGCCTAATTGGGTAGCGGTCTGCAATGGTTCTCGCATTGAGAGCACGGTAATCACCGCATGGGCGCCAGCCATCGTCTTTCTTACGAGCGAGATGGAGTGGGGACGACCATGAGCTTTCCGAACGTCGTGCTGTTCCATTCTGCAACATAGCATCAAACTCCTGCTTTGCGATTTTTAGGCGATCAGGGGCCAATCTGCGAGGACGAGCTGCCACTGGAGGTCCTGGAGTCGTGCGGATGTGATGTTTAGTATTGTGCTTGGGTTCTGTGGGCCTACCTGCTGGCGTGGTGAGGGTTGGGTACTGCTTCAGCAAGTCCAGGTATTTGGAGTCACCGCTGATGGTCTTGACTGCTTCGGTCTCTGGCGAAGTGCTGTGACGACATGGGACTGTGATCCAAAGCGTTGTGAGTCCGTCAACCAGTCGATGTTGTCGGCAGTCTACCAGAAGATTGTAGTGCTGTAAGAAGTCAACTCCTATGATGGGCCTGGATACCTCAGCCACGATGAAGCGCCAGCGGAAGTCTCTACGCAGGCCAAGATCAAGGCACAAATCCAGAAATCCGTACGTATTAATACGGGTGTTGTTCGCTGCATACAGCTCATACGTAGTACGAGGACGGAACCCTTTGGCCATCGATTTGGGGAATACGCAGAGGTCAGATCCTGTATCAATGAGGTACTCTACCCGGGTCTTCCTGTCGACGACGAAGAGGCGGCCGTTTCCTTGCGGGCAGTCATTTGCCGCCACTAGTGGCTGCCGCTGGAGTTTTCCGGCTTTTTATATGCGCAGGGCGTTGTGCATTTGAAGGCCGCAGCACCAAACTTGCGGTGGTAAAAACATAGGCCATTACCACGTGACCGGGATCGCGAACTAGACCGATATCGTCTGAAGTTGGGCCGACTCTCTCGCGTGGCTAGCTGCTGTACTTGACTGCGCAGCTCCTCTATTTGCTTGGCCATACTCTCCATTATACCTAAATACGGGTCAGCTGAAGAAGTTGTTGGTCTGACGTCACATACCTGGGAAGCGGGCGAGGCGATAGCGATTACTTTATCAGCCAAATCAGCTAATTTCTCTAGTGGTGAGTCGGTCTGCGACGCAATAATTGGCTGTATTTGCGAAGGTAAGCCATTACACCATACCGTGCGTATAAATTCGTCTGAGATTTGAGGGCCCGCCAGATGTCTTAAGTGCCTTAAGAACTGCGAATTCTTACGATTACGATTACGATTGCCCATTTCTTCTTTATTCAGGAACTGTAAGATTTTTTCCTCTCTTGGGGCTGACATACGCTTCACCAACTCTCTCTTGAGCGTTTCGTATTTATTCTCTTTGGGCGGGTTCTCAATAACATCTGCGACTTCAACGGCATACTGATTTTCTAAGTAACTACACGCAGTATAAAATTTGGTAGTATCGGCTGTTATACCGGCTAATATGAATTGACCTTCTAATTGTGCGAACCATAGGTTTGGGCGGTCAGCCCAGAATGGCGGAATTTTGACGCCGACTTTAAATGTTTGTTGAAATGTACCTTGAGTTGGTTCGGCCGTTGGGATTCCAAAATTTTCATCCTTTTCCATCTTCGCGAAGTACGGTTGCGGTATCACGTCGGGGTCACCAGTATAGCAGTGAAAGTATTTGGTATGCTGCTATGTATTTATTTATATATTAACAATGAGTTATTGCACTGTTTTGATATAAAATAATTAATAAAATATATGCAAGGGAATTTTCCGTGACGGCCGATTTGACAGGTTCGATATGAAGGGGCCATCCATGCGCGCGCACTGTTAGACGTGCGCTCGACGATGTCGTCATCTCTATGAGATTATTTACAAAGAAGGTTGGCGTACGGCAGGTCCGATACGCCACAACTATCTTAAAGACAAAAAGGTCTGGCTTGAGCTTGGCGCGGGTCCCTCTTAAAGGTTTGTATACTTAGACATGTCATAATTTAGGTACATTGGTACATACTAAATTTACAAATTGACATTATTTTAAATTTCGTAATTCTTATAATTCAATTTAATTATGACATAATAAACAATGTAATCTCTGTCCATCTATATAACTAATTTTAAGTTTTTAGTTTGACGTCTTTGGAGAAAACGTGCAGTGCAGTTTGTTGCCGCTTCTTCTGCACTTGCGCCTAGGAAGCGGCGTAAACTTAGCTTTAAGTAACAATTTGACGTCAACATTTGTGCAAAACAAAACAAAGTGACTATTATTAAGAGATATTATAAATATCCTATGATAATAAAGATATTTTGAATTGAATTGAATTGAATTGAAATGTGTTAAAACGCTGAAGAAACACGATTTTTGTATGACGACCCCCTTTAATTTTTAACTTTTTTATTTTTAGTATTTGTTGTTATAGCGGCCATAGTAATACATAATCTGCGAAAAATTCAAGTATCTAGTTAATGCCATTATAAAGATAGAGTTAAAAATGCTGAAAAAAAACACGTTTCTTGTATGACGACCCCCTTTAATTTTTAACTTTATCTTATTTTTAGTGTTTTTTGTTATAGCGACTATAGAATATAGAAGTTGAATGAATGTACTAGTACCAATTTGTAAATAGTAACTGTACATATTTCGCTAATAAACCATATTCTATTCTAATACATAATTAGTGAAAATTTCAAGTATCTAGTTCATGCTATTAAAAAGATCAAGGTAAAAACACGTTTTTTGTATGGCGACCCCCTTTCATTTTTAACTTTTTTATTTTCAGTATTTGTTGTTACAGCGGCCACGTAATACGTAAACGGTGAAAATTTCAAGTGTCTAGCTATTACAGTTCAAGAGATAGAGCCCTGTGACAGACGGACAGACGGACAGACAGCGGAGTCTCAGTTATAGGGTCCCGTTAGCACCCTTTGGGTACGGAACCCTAAAAATGAATCGCTAAATGTGTTGCTAAGCGCAAATCTCGAGAACAGCTGAACCGATCTCGCTAATTCTTTTTTTAAGAATATTCCTTGAAGAACGAGGATGGTTCTTACGGCTAGCTTTAATACCTGTGCGAAGCCGGGGCGGGCCGCTAGTTTCAAAATAAAAGCCTACGCGTCCGAGTCCGAATCAGATACACTATCATGTCTTTATCCCTAACGGGGCAGACAGAACCTAGGGCGGCAAGGCCTGGGCCACTTTTAGCGTGATGGTGGGCATGGGCATGAAAGTGGAAAAAGGAAATCATAATAGTGATGGGTTGCTAAACGCATCGCCTATTAACATGATTCAGATTCTTGCCCATTCCCTCGATCGGCTTCTACGATCTGCGTGGGAAGAGAAGCAGCTGGTACATTCCATGTTTTTTGTTTTCTCCCAGACCAGAATGGAACAATATCCATAATATGAAACCAGTTAGGTATAATACCCGTGTGGTTCCGGGTTAGAATAGGACCACTCCATCTCTTCCTGTGGATGTCATAAGAGGCGACTAAAGGACTTAATACAAACATCTCGTGCTACAATTGCATTCCCAAGGAGGATTAACGTCGGGCGGCGGCCGGTTGTAAAACTTTACGCACAAATACATTCCCAAAGTGGGTTGACGTCAGGCAGGCAGCCGGTCGTAAAACTATAGTGGCTGTTCCGGCTATTTCTTCTCCATTTTGCAAGGTCTTTAGCATCCTTGGGTGACCATTGACATGCATGTTATATTTAGAGAAGAAAAAGCAGGAAAGCGCACCCCGGGCTCCGAAGCAGCAAAGCTAAGGATGCAACCAGGAACGCGCTTAGACGAAGAAGAAGGTATTTGCCTGGATTTCTTTGAAATTACAATATTTTGCCAAAATCTGACATGTCGTTTTAAAATAGAGGTAAAAGCTACGTTGCTACTAGTACCACAGAATAAATATTACTAACGTACAGAAGTCTCACTCAGCAAAGATATATCTACTCAATGTAGTTAGCGATATGGTTTTATTTAGCTCACGTCAGAACTCAACGCAGCACTTTTCGTATAGATACCTTGACATCCATTGCAAGTCAATTTCATTTTTATTACTCTGGACAAACGATTCGTATAACTGCATTTACCACCCGGAGGGGCCGCCTGCGCGCATAGTAATAATGTAGGTACATTTCCGATACCTAAACGGGGAGTGACACACTGACGGGATGCTGGGAAAGTTTTATCCATTTTACTAGAATAGGGCCAACTTATAGGTTATAAATATTATATTAACTAAACTTTTTAAAAATAATAATATTTAATTTGATATTCTGATATTAGAAACATCGCAAAAGTAAATGTTATTTGTAATAAAATTCTATGATTTCAAATTATTCGTAACAAACATTCTAATTATTGATTTTCTGTGCAACGAAAATCTATTATTAAAAATTCTTTATACTGTGTAACCTACATATTGATTATTCTATGACATGATAATCTTGTAAAAAATTTCTAAATAACGAAAATCTGTTAAAGTTTTGTCTGTATAAGAAAGTACACCCCCACCAAACACTAACCAGAATCTTCTTTTTGGTCAGTTTTCGCTTAGGGCAAGGTTTTGCCGGTTCTCCAGGGTCAAGCCATTGTGATGATCGCTTCCGATTGTCGTACAGGATCCATTTCACATCACAAGTCACCATACGGTTCAAAATCCCCTCATTATTGTGGCGATTAAGCAAAGAAACGCAGCAAGCAACGCGTGTTTGTTGGTTTGCTTCAGTCAATTCGTGCGGTACCCACTTTTCGAGTTTTTTAATTTTTCCGATTTGGCGCAAGTGGATAAGTATCGTTTTGTCACTTACGCCGAAGGCTGCTGCTAATTCAGAAGTGGTTTGAGATGGATCCGCTTCCACTATCGCCTTCAATTCTTCGTTATTCACTTGAGTATCAGGTCGTCCACGAGGCTCATTGTGTAAATCAAAATTTCCAGAACGGAAACGTTGAAACCAAAAACGCACCGTTCGTTCGTTAGCGGTGCCTGGTCCATACACGTCGTTAATTCTTCGAGTCGTTTCTGCAGCACTGGTGCCACGGTGGAACTCGTATTCGTAAATACCGCGAATTTTAATAGTTGTTGTTATAGCAATGTTGAAACTCAAACAAATGATGTTAAAACAAATGAAATACGAATTTTAAAACAATATTTTTCTAGCTTTATTTCGAAATAAATTTGAATTTGGAATTTCTAATGAAACTTTAAAATCAAATATCTTGTATTTGATTTTAAAGTTGCCAGTATTGAAAATCGGCAATTTCATATGTAAGGACCTAATATTTATAGCAAAAATATTTTTGAGATCCTCATAACGAGCCCTTTCATTTGATATATAACACAATGAGGTTTACAAACCTTTTTTTTTCAAATTTTCTAATTTATCCCCCGAAAATGACCCCTATTTTAAAAAAATATTTATTTACTTTGCACATATGTGTTTGGGTCATAGGATTACGCCATCTTACCAAATTTCACCTGATTCGGTCTAGTAGATTCGGAGCAAATTGGCTGTGACAGACGGACGGACCGACAGACGCACGAGTGATCTTTTAAGGGTTCCGTTTTTTAATTTTTTGTACGGAACCCTAAAAAGCGTGTAAAATGTCGCCCTGTATATCGAATTACAGTCGGGTCTGTTATATATCGCCATCTCGTGTGTTCCTTGTGAACTATTTACTATATTTATTGTATCAGTAGTTCTTGAATAGTGGCGCAGAGGTCGCCACGTTCTACTTTTAAAGTCGGTTAAAAGTATGGCCTGTGGTATGGCTTGCTGGAAAATTGAAAAGAAAAATCGTGAGCTAAGTACAATACGGGATATACATTACAATGTAGTAGAGGTGACCTTTTGTATTTTATTCTTATTATTTGTAATAGAGCCGTGGAAATTAATGTGCACGATTCATGTCATACTATGGGCGTTACGTTTTTATCACCGACGAGATAAACAGATCCACAAGGAATGAGAAAAAGGAAAAGAAAATGGGAATGAGAAATAGTAAGTCATGATTAAAAAAAATTCAAACACGTACAGGAAGGGTTCCGTGCCTCCATACGATGTTTTAAAGCGCTGAAGAAACACGTTTCTTGTATGACGACCCCCTTTAATTTTTAACTTTATCTTATTTTTAGTTTTTGTTGTTATAGCGGCCATAGTAATACATAATCGGTGAAAATTTCAAGTATCTAGTTAATGCCATTATAAAGATCTAGTTAAAAACGCTGAAAAAACATGTTTTTTGTATGACGACCCCCTTTAATTTTAAACTTTTTTATTTTTAGTATTTGTTGTTATAGCGGCCACAGTAATACATAATCGGTGAAAATTTCAAGTGTCTAGCTATTACGGTTCAAGAGATAGAGCCCTGTGACAGACGGACAGACGGACAGACGGACAGACAGCGGAGTCTCAGTAATAAGGTGCCGTTTGCACCCTTTGGGTACGGAACCCTAAACATAAAGCTTATATTTTTTAAATTCTCAAATGTCTTGTCAAAAATACCTAAGTGCCTCAATACGAAAGTTAATAATCAATGTGTGTTACCAGTGATGACCTGGCTTTAAAACGTGGTCTCTTACTGTGGGTTTCATAAGAAGGCGTAGCTCAACACGTAAGGAAACACCGAGCAAAGCCATCTATGAAGAGGGCTAGGTATGCTCGGTGTTTCTCTACGTGATCAAATCAGAAATGAGGAAATTCGTAGGAGAACAAAAGTCACTGTTATTATAGCCCAGCGCATTAACTCTTTGAAGTAACCAAGGTCACCTGGGAAGCACTGGATGCAGCCCACTCTAGATCGGTAATTTTGGAAATTCTTGGAAGAGGCTATGTCCAGCAGTGGACGTAATTCGGTTGAAATGATGTAATAAGAATTAAATGTAAAATAATAAAGAGTTACGTTATTCTGCTTATGTCTTCAAATTGCCTCAACAGATTTGGATGTGTGGATGTCGATAGAATCTTTACATCATCCCGAGTGACCCGGACTCTATTTTTTAAAATAAAAATGGCTTGTTTGTCTCTGGATTATAATCATGTTTCAGGGATTGAATTTGTGCCCAATTTTTGGTTATCTGGTATTTGGAAAGTAGCCCTAGAACGCGCACGATTTTTTTAAAATGTTGCTCTACCGACTCTACCGTTTTTTAATCCTAAAATATAAGTAATAAAAAGTTACTTACACTTAATTTGTATTTATTTTATCTTAAACAAATTTTGGTTTGTTTTGGTATGTTGTGTTATTTCTTTTTAAGTGGTTGACAACAGTTGACATTATGTAGGGCAGAATGTTTATGTTTAGTTGCTAAAAACCCAACAAAGATTGTTAACAAAGCAGGATTCCAAATTTAAATTTGCTAAAAGCGTTAATTGATCGGAAACTCTAAAATTGAACGTACTAATTTTATTTTAAAAGCCCACTGACCCAAGCAATTATAGTGCATCCCTATTTACAGAGTTTCTTGACCTGTAAAAGAAAAAAAAATGAAAAAAATAAGTATTGTTTATTTTTATTCATACTAGTACAGTCATTATTTCAAAATAATTCTGATATTTTTATGTTGTTTTTAGGTTATTTACATATATGTTGGGTTATTTCTTTTTCAGCGGTTGACATAGGGCGGAATTTTTATGTTTAATTTGTTTTGCCAAAAAAGCAAAACAAATTACTTACACTGTTAACTGTTAACTGTGACTGTTAACAGAATTCCGAATTCAAATTAGCTAAACGCGTTTATTTATTATTTGGATACTCGAAAATAGAACGTTCCAATTTTACTTTTAAAAAAGATTGGGCTTGTCTATGAGTGACGGGACGACACGGGTTGTCTGGGCGGCGGCGGGCGCACCACGCATGCGCTAGTAGGCCCTTGCCGACTCAGCTAGCAGAATACTAAAATGGCCGCCTACCAACGCGTTACCAATTGATTTTTTTTCCACTTCACTCGTTAATTCATCCCAAAATCAACATAATAACCGGCCAGCCAGTCCCATTACCACCGCAGACATTGCCAATAGTTAAATGCGTACTATTAATACATGACTACAATCCTAACCTGTTCAGTGCCGACCCAGTGTGTTAAATCTAGTTTATCTCCACAATATCATAGTTTTACCGACTTTAGTTATTTAGCAAATGTTATTTGATGTTCAGTGCTTCTTGGACCAGTCATACTTTGGTAGGACCACCGTCGTCGCCTCCTACATGTAAGTATTACATCTTACATCAATTTAGTTGACTAGTATAGGACGGTTCTATGACCTAAAATCTGAAACTAATGCAGTTAGCGTTCACGCCTTGTCACTGGCCGCGCGACACGGTATTCCTGTGCGTGTTAATCATGTAATACCATTAAAAAGAATTTAACAATTTTCAAATTTATGTCAAGTGCATTCGTTGGTGATTTTAAAAATGGAACGGTGACATAACTAAGGATGGTGTAATTATGTGAGTTAATTTGGTGACTTGGGATGGTTTTCCCAGATTTTCGGAATCCCTGTTTCTGTCTCAGTCTTTCGTGTATGTTTGTCTCTATCTAATTCCTGAATGAGAGTTAAGCATGCGCGCTAGGTTTTTGGGGCAAGACGTCTCGTTATGAGGTTTTTATGGGATTTGACCTACCTACCTACTGAGGAGCGGTGTGGTATTATGAAATTATCTATGGTTTTAACGCAGTTTAATTTCCGCATCTTTGACGTTGTTTTTTTATGACATTTGAGGTAATGGGGGAGGATGACATCACACTGGGATTACGTATCATTGCGTATAGGTGGTTAGGTAGGTACCGACTGGGACAGTTTGGTTTCATTGACTGTGTCTATTGATTTTTTTTAAAGACCATATCTACAAATAAATCAGATTGCAGGGTAGGTACCTACGAGTATGTCATTTCGGTTTTGAATTCAAATACGTAAAGATAAATTAACCGCTTATTTTAAAAAGGAGACCTTTAAAATCAGTTACTTATTTATATTATTTCTGTTAATTAAGTAAATAAATAAACCGGTCAAGTGCTAGTCGGACTCGTACATGAAGGGTTCCGTACCTCCGTACATGTTTTTGAACGTTGAAAAAACACGTTTCTTGTATGACCATCCCTTTAATTTTTAATTTTATCTTATTTTTAGTATTTTTGTTATAGCGGCTACAAAAATACATAATAGGTGAAAATTTCAAGTGTCTAGCTATTACGGTTCAAGAGATAGAGCGCTGTGAATGCCGGACGAATAGAGAATCCAGTTGGCACCCTTTGGATACGGAACCCTAAAAAGTCTTGACCGCTATATGAGGTTAAAAAAAAATCTTTGTCACTTTTATGAGGGTTAGTCATTACTTAATTAGAATAGGACTCTTGAGAGGTCCTCGATCTTCCTGAGGATGTCGTAAGAGGCGACTAAAGGACTTAGCACAAACATCTCGTGCTACAATTGCATTCCCAAGCAGGGTTAACGTCGGGCAGCGGCCTGTTGTAAAACTTTTCGCACAAATACATTCCCAAAGAGGGTTGACGTCAGGCAGGCGGCCGGTCGTAAAACTATAGCCAAATCATTTAAACTGTTCCGGTATTTCTTCTCCATTTCGCAAGGTCTTTGGCATCCTTGGGTGACCATTGACATGCATGTTATATTTGGAGAAGAAAAAGCGGGAAAGCGCACCCCGGGCTCCGAAGTAGCACAGCTGAGGATGCAACCGGGAACGCGCTTAGACGAAGAAGAATTCATTACTTAAACCACCACCGAATTGAGGAAGACCGGTGCAGGCATAATTTGGCCCGATGGCGTTATATTGACCCAACTCCAACAGTGTCAGTGTGGTCATATCGACCAGACTATGTCACACCTCCGCTCCTGCCCATCGTGCCCCACCAGCTGCACTAAGCGTGACATATGTGAGACAACGCTATGAAAGTGGCAACCTTCTGGAGAGAAAAATTGATAACATTTTGAGCTTTTGACACGAGAAGAAGTGCTCAGTACTCATTGTCCTGGGTCTTGGGTGTTTATCTATATATGTATTTATTATAAAATATAGTATCGTTGAGTTAATATCCCATAACACAAGTTTAAAACTTACTTTGGGGCTAGCTCAATCAGTGTGATTTGTCCTTATATATTTATTTATTTATTATTATTATTTAATGGTGTTTTTAAAAACGGAAAAATAACCCATCAGGCTGAGTAGGACCCCATACTGAACTGGATTTCTTTCGGAACTTCCCAGCAGTGGTCTTCCGAAACGCAGTTTGTAGCTTTTGCTCTACACATAATAAAAAACAATATGAGCTTCCACAAGTGATATAAAGAGAATAAGATAATATACTAAAACTACTTTAAGAGTATATATAATATAATATATAAGGACAAATCACACTGATTAAGCTAGCCCCAAAGTAAGTTTTAAACTTGTGTTAAGGGATACTAACTCAACGATACTATATTTTATGATAAATACATCTATACTAATATTATAAAGCGGAAGAGTTTGTTTGTTTGTTTAAACGCGCTAATCTCAGGAACTAATGGTCTGATTTGAAAAATTATTTTTTTGTTGGGTAGTCCATTTATAGAGGAAGGCTTTAGGCTATATAACATTACGTTCCGACAACCACGCGAACGAAGTCGCGGGCACAGCTAGCATACCCAAGACCCAGGACAATTTGAAAAAGGCCATTTTCCAACTTGCCCTGGCTGGGAATCAAACCCAGAACCTCCGGATTAGCGGTCTAGCGTGTTAACCATTACGCCACGGAGGTCGTCGATTTAGTTATTATACTGAACAATATAACTTTCCCTAAGGAACATATATATCGAAATATGAAAAGTAATGTTTAATATCCCATACAAGTTGACCGATCAGCTGATCCGAGTTTGTATGGAAAGCCCAAAAATATTTTTTCATATTTCGATATATGTTCCTTGGGGAAAGTTGTTCAGTATCATGGAATGAATCTGAATCTATCCCTAAAATAGTAGTAGTATATTTTGTAAGACGTTATATTTATTCTGCGTAAAAATGTTGACTTTGAAACGCATGACATTCATTAGAAAATAAATTTTGGAATACGTTAAATTACGAATTTAAATTGAAACTTAATCAGCTGATTATTCGAAATAAATGGGAGATTATTAGAGATTTTCAAACCCATCCTAAGATGGTTCTGGTCAACCTTTTGCGTTGCAGAGGTCAGACGGCAGTCGCTCTGTGTAACAACCAGTAACCTCGTCAAATCTAGGTTAGATACCGGACCCCGGGCTCTGAAGCGTTACCGCTGAAGAAGGAGAATACGAGTATATACAATCACATCGTTATCTCTAATGGGGCAAGGATCATTTTGGCTCTAAGCAGATAGAGCTTAGGGCCGCAATTGCCGCAAGACTCAAAGGCATTCTTTAATTCAAGAGCTTGCTCTTCTCGGGAGAGTTAAGTGATGCCTCCATTCCTCTCTTCTCAAAGGCCGCAAGAACAAAAATGCTATGTCTGCCCCGTTAGGAATCAAGACGTGATAGAGTGTGCTCGTACAAACCGCATACCATTGATCAAGATAGACACAGCCTCTGTATGAATTTGCGAGTCGATCTGACGCCAAATTGACTTCATTTAGGATCGTCACTTTTAGCAGGCCTGTGTCACTCCCCGTTTAGGTATCGAAAATGTACCTACATTATTACTATGCGCGCAGGCGGCCCCTCTGGGTGGTAAATTCAGTTATACGAATCGTTTGTCCAGAGTAATAAGAATAAAATGGGCTTACAATGGATGTCTAGGTATCTATACGAAAAAGTGCTGAGTTCTAACGTGAGCTAAATTAAACCATATCGCTAGCCACATTGAGTCGATATTTGTTTTATTTCTTTGCTGAGTGAGTCTTCTGTACGTTAGTATTATTTATTCTGTGCTTTTAGACTGTGTATGTCAATTCATTAGATCGGACATTGAGCTGTCTACTGTAAAATACCTAAATCTGCCGTTTTGAGCCGTAGAAACTCGTCGAAAAACGTTGACGGAAGTAATAAAAAAGATTCCTTCCGTTTGTAAGTGAATTTCTTAATTAATACAAGTATTGTATTGAAAAATGCACGACAGGTCTTTATACAAATTAAAGGACTTTCTTTATCTAGTAGTATATACAGATCTGTGATACAGAATATTTGCCACATCGCACGATGCCCAGTGCATTACTACGGAAGTCAACCAGTTTCTTCTAGTAAGATTATAGAAGACCTTGTTTCCAAGTAAATAAAATTATACAGCCGTGTCTACTATCCTATCAATCTACTTATAATAATATTCCAGTCAGGGACATATTTATTCTTCTTCTTAACAAGTGCCTTTAATATACAGGATGATTTGGATCCCGTAGCTATATTCAAATAAACGGGCAAGTGCTAGTCGGACTCGTACATGAAGGGTTCCGTACCTCCGTAGAATGTTTTAAAACACTGACAAAACAAGTTTCTTGTATGACGACCCCCTTTAATTTTTAACTTTATCTTATTTTTAGTATTTGTTGTTATAGCGACTATAGTAATACATAATCTGTGAAAATTTAAAGTATCTAGTTAATGCCATTATAGAGATCGAGTTAAAAATGCCGAAAAAAACACGTTTCTTGTATGACGACCCCCTTTAATTTTTAACTTTATCTTATTTTTAGTGTTTTTTGATATAGCGACTATAGTATGTAGTAGTTTAATTAATGTACTAGTACCAATTTGTAAATAGTAACTGTACATATTTCGCTAATAAACCATATTCTATTCTAATACATAATTAGTGAAAATTTCAAGTATCTAGTTCATGCCATTAAAAAGATCACGGTAAAAACGCTGAAAAAGCACGTTTTTTTTTGTATGACGACCCCCTTTATTTTAATTTTTTTTAATTTTTAGTATTTGTTGTTATAGCAGCCACAGTAATACATACTCTCTCATCTTAGCGTATTCCCAGTTGCATCCACAGCTGCACAGCTGCAACGCTGCGAAGCCTGGGGTCCGCTTTAAGGTGAATATAGAAGCAAATCGCCTTGGAGTGGCGCCCTCATTTGAAATAAATTGTTAACTCGTAAATATGGAGATAATTTCCATAATGCTAATCGTTAGGCACTAGATAGCCCTTTAAATTATTTTATGAACCATTACGGACGGACTAATGTAAATACATTCAACAACCGTTGAATGTATTTACATTAGTCCGTCTAGCTTTAAAACTTGCCTCCGCCAAAAGTGGCCACGGCAAGTTTTAAAGCTAGATGGATCACCAATAATAGTTTCAACGGCAGTTCATAAAATAATTTAAAGGGCTATCTAGTGCATAACGAAGAGCAATATGGAAATTATAACCATTTTTACGAGTAAACAATTTATTTCACACTTCAAGTCCATTTGCTTCTATATTCACCTTAATAGCCACATAAATACATAATCGGTGAAAATTTCAAGTGTCTAGCTACTACGGTTCAAGAGAGAGAACCCTGTACTAGACGGACAGACGGACAGTGGACAGACAGCGGAGTGTCAGTAATAGGGTCCCGTTTGCACCCTTTGAATACAGAACCCTAATAAAAAATACATATTCGGTCATATGTATCTTGATTCATAATAAAAAATTAAAGAAAAATACATACAAAAAATTGCCCATCGAGCCCAAACTCGGTTATGTTGTTTTATCACAGAGATAACGTGGCCACCTTCCGGCTTCATCATGAGATCAGGTCATTGGTACCATAATATTGCATTGTCACCCAACTAACTTAAGTATGTGAAGTTTCAACTCCATCGAATAATGGGAAGTGGGTCTAATCGGGTAGATGACTGGGTCAAAAATAAATCATTTGGTACTGATATAAGAACAAAAAGTCACTAATTAGTGTCACTTGTCATTGATCATATCCATATTCAACATGATTTTAGACTTATTAATGCAGAAAAACTGATATTAAGAGTGCTATTTGACTCGACAAATCTATGACGTCACGGTTTTGTATTTCATACAAATCCCATAGAAAATGTTTGTGTTGACGTTTCAAAAAAAGGTGTTTTTTTTTTATTAAATAATTTTACAGCTCTGGATACAAGTCCTCTAGAGCCTATCTTTAATTTTGTTCTTTATTACTAATCCTAACCTAACGTAATCCTAACAAGTTACAATCAAAGGGTGGTGTGGTGTAGGCCTTTGACTGCTTCAAGGGAGCTTCTGGCGACAAATCTGTACGAGTCCATTGGTTTTCATAGACGACTGAGTGGCGGACGACGCCCGAAGTCGCCCACTAAGTCCGCGAAACAAATATCACTACAGCCATATGACTGTCCACTTCAACAATTTTACAAATTGTTCATGAGCATGAGCATTTATAACACCAAACAACACCAATTTCATATTATAAAGTCCACTAAAATCAATTTGCAAAATAATTTAATGCAAACCCCAACCGAACCCCTTGACTTCCCGCTAAAAACTCAGAAAAAAGGTGTTCTGGTTTGACTTGTTGTCATCTAGCGGATTTAGCTTGCAAGATACAAATAAGACAACGGGATAAGTGAAATCAAATAAAACCTTGTAAAATAGCTTACATACGGTCTGGGAGAAAAGAAAAAACTTAAAATGTACCAGCTGCTTCTCTTCCCGCGCAGATCGTAAAAGCCGATCGAGGGAAAGGGCGAAAGTGCAAATCGTGTTAATAGGCGATGCGGCTAGCAACCCATCACTATTTTGATTCGTTTTTTCACCTTCACGCCCACCATCATGCTAAAAGTGGTGTTCGGGTTTTGCGGCTCTGGGCTCTGTCTGCTTAGAGTCGCTAGATCCAAAAGCTCTGTCTGCTCCGTTATGGATAAAGACGGGATAGTGTATCAGTAAAATAGCAGTATTCTATTTTCTTCTTCTTCGTTTTAGCTCGTTCCCAGTTGCATCCTCAGCTGTGCTGCTTCGGAGCCTGGGGTGCGCTTTCCCGCTTTTTCTTCTCCAAATATAACATGCATGTCAATGGATGCCAAAGACCTTGCAAAATGGAGAAAAAATAGCCGAAATAGTTTAAATGATTTGGCTATAGTTTTACGACAGCGGCCTGGCTGACGTCAACCCTCTTTGGGAATGTATTTGTGCGAAAATTTTACAACCGGCCGCCGCCTAATGTTAACCCTCCTTGGGAATGCAATGATAGCACGAGCTTTTTGAGCTTAGACCTTTAGTCGCCTCTTACGACATCCACAGGAAGAGATGGATAAGCCGGAAGAAGCCACACGGCTTCGCCATCTTTCGCTTCGCCTTCGGCATTTTTCGCCAATATGTCGTAAACTATTACCCAAGGCATTTCTTAAAGAAGAGACAATTTCCAATAAAAAATTCGGCACTCTATCTACATTATTTATAATTTTAATTTATCGTTGAAAGTTGATCCCCGCGCGTCATTTTGGGCATATAAACGTCGGCGACATATAAAGTCTAACAAAATATACTGAACTATTATTCAGGCTATGATACTGAACAACTTTCCCCAAGGAACCTATCGAAATATAAAAAATAATTTTTGACTTTCTAAAGAAACTCGTTGTTACTCACAGCATACAAAATTCTTGCGTATGTGCTACTCAGGAGATTAGAGTCTTACGCGGAAAAAAATCTCAGCGATTATCAGTGTGGATTCCGATCTTATCGCAGCACAGTAGACCAAATTTTCCTGCTAAGACAACTTATGGAGAAGAAGTGGGAGTACGCGCAAAGCATTTACACATTGTTTGTGGACTACACCAAAGCCTATGACAGCATAGACCGGCAGACCCTCTATAACATCTTGAGGAGCTTCAAGATCCCTGAAAAACTCGTTACTATGATCCAAGTCGCGACTAGCACGAGTCGAATGAGAGTCAGAGTCGGCAGTGAGATAACGGACGAATTTGCGGTGATTACCGGTCTCAAGCAGGGCGACGCCCTGTCACCAATGCTCTTTAATTTGGTTCTAGAATATGTCGTTAGAAAGGTTCTAGCACAATGTTCTGGTGTGGAACTAAATGGGAGTCATAAAGTGATAGGATACGCGGACGACCTTGCTCTATTAGGGGAAAACCGCGAAGACGTTCAAAAGTCGGCAAAGGTCCTGGAACTAGAAGCTGCAAGAATCGGTCTCAGGATCAATCAAGAAAAAACGGAATACCTGCACATGAAGCGGTATAAGAACACCCGTGTCAAGCGAGAGGATCTCCATGTGGATGGCACCGTTTTTAAGGGAGTAGCGATGTTTAAATACCTAGGATGCACTATTACGGACACAAACACGAGAGAAGACGAGATTAACATCCGCATTCAAAATGCCCTTCGATGCAGTGCAGCCCTACATAAGGTGTTGACGTCCAAAATTCTCAGCAGAAGCACAAAAATACGGATCTATAAGACGATCATCCGTCCTATACTATTGTATGGATGTGAGGCGTGGACGCTAACATTAAAAGAGGAAAGAAGGCTTCTCGTAGCGGAAAGATACTTCGCAAGATCCTGGGACCAGTGAGAGGAGAGGATGGTGTATGAAGGATTAGGAGCAATGCTGAAATACAAGATCTAGCGGACAAGCCTAACATTATGGGCGAAGCTAAAGCGCACCGCCTTCGATGGCTCGGACACGTCGAAAGAATGGAGGAGGATCGGGGAGTGAAGAGAGCATACCAGGGCCGGCCGATCGGTCGCAGGCCGGTGGGCCGTCCCAGGTATCGCTGGAGTGACGTGGTGATGGCGGACCTGCGCGAGCTGCAAGAAGGTGACAACTAGCGAGAGCTAGCGCGGGACCGGGAGCGCTGGCGTGCTCTTGTGCTGGAGGCCAAGACTCACTTTGGGTCGCTGAGCCAGGATAGTAAGTAAGTAAAGAAACTCGAATCAGCTGATCGATCGACTTGCATCCCGACAAAAAAATATTTTTCATATTTCGAGGTATGTTCTTTGGGGAAAGTTGTTCAGTATCATGGACTGAATTCACCCTTAAAATAGTTTCAGTTTGTTTTGTTAGACCCTGATATTTTCTGTACTTGTTTTGTAACTTCATCTCTATCAAAGTCTATGCCCTACACATGGAACGCAAGCCCTTTGGTGACCTGCAGGATATCCTCAATTTGAATAATTGACAGACATATGAGCTCTCTCTCATCCATTTTGTTGGAATAGTAATATTAATCATTGTCAACGCCACAAGTCGCGCCATCTATTGGTGAGTAGCAGTCGGGCGATCGACGATCTTTTTAAATCGAATAATAAAAGAAGGATTATTCATCACCACCCGAGCGTATTCCCGGTTGCATCCTCAGCGACGCTAGATGGCGTTAGGGACAGCTTTATGCGCCTTCCGAAGCATGGAATCATATTTCTTTTCGGATAATCAGGTGATTCAAGCCTGCAATATCACCAGACTGGAAACAACTTTTCACAAAGTATGCTTCCCAGTGGGATTTGAACCCACGACCTCCGGATCACAAGGCAAACGCCTTACTCTTACTCTTAGCTGTACTGTGTAAAATGGCAAGCCGTTCCATTATCTCTGCCAAAAAATACCCGTGTGGTTCCGGGTCAGAATAGGACAATTCCATCTCTTCCTGTGGATGTCGTAAGAGGCGACTGCGTCCAGAGAGAGTGGTCGTAAAACTTTAGCCAAATTGTATTTTTTTTAAAGTTTCGTTTATACTGGTCGCTGGATTCCCTCTAATGTGGTTGAGTTCAGCGATGTGGACGAGTTGACGCGTGGATCATAACACGTCAACTCGTGAACAGGTGCCGCCAGTAGGGACGGGTCAGCTTGGCTCCGTTTTCTTAAGACTACTCAGTGTTACTTATTTCTGTAAATTGGATTTGGCACTCGTTCGCAAGCTTTACATGTTATATTGTGATAACATTGTATTAGGCATAATATCCTTGTAAACTAACAAAGCCCTTCTGGCGCGTAGTCGACCAATACTGTGCAAATGTGTTTCTTTCGGCGTTTCTTCTCAGCAGTAGTCGTTGCCAAACGCTAGTATAGGTATTTGGCATCCTTAGGTGACCATTGATATGCATATTATATTTGGAAAAGAAAAAGCGGTAAAATACACCCCGGGCTTCGAAGCAGCATTGCTGACAATGCAATCGGGAACGTGGTCAAATAATGATGAATAACTCTGCCAAAAATCATCATTTTGTGCGTTGATGACAAGAGCCTGGCTCTTAAGAGGAAACCTCAAGGGCTGGAGAAATGAAAAATAGGTATTTTTAAAATCTATTGCTGTCGCGCTGTGCCTGAACAACAACCGAGCAAGTGCGATAGAGACATACTGTAGCTTGGACTGAAAATACCTATTAAAAGAACAGAAAATCAACGATTCGTAGTCCCCTGATTTCTTCTCCAAAACTTAACAAATTTAAGTATTTTTTTCATAACGAATTAACAAAGACTTGATAAGTGTTTCTGTGTTTTAGTTTTTTTTATATAATCTACTCAAATTTGTTTTCTGGATGTTTGAACACAGCGGAAAATCTGGCTATTTTTTAGGTTTTTGAACGTTCATATCTCTTTTAATTAATAATTTAAGAAAAAAAACGTAAACATAGGGACATGCTAATAGTGGCTATAGATTTTCAGGAAAAAAATATAACTCTGCCGGCATTATCCAGGGAGGAAACAGGGACTACGTTTGTATGGAAAAATGGCCCTTCTATTTCGTCTTAAATGTAAAGATAATCATGAAAGTGGAGGTAAAAAGAGGAAGACACGTGAGGTTATAGGTACATACTAATAATTATAGTACATATATATAGGTACATACCAATACATAGGTATAGTACATACATATAGGTACATACTATAGTATAATAATGGACAACCCATTAAAGATCAAAAGTGCACATTCTACATTATTCATACTTAAGGCATTATGTATAATAACAAGTCAAACATATTTATTTAATATTTACATAACATGCATTGGAAATGTAAGTGTTTAACATATTTGTAATGTGCTTTACTTATTTGTTTTCAATAAAATTATGTATGTCTAAGAGAAATATTGTCAAGAAATAAGAGAGTCAACTTGTTATTTTTATTATTATTAGGTATTACCTTTGTCCTCTGCTGGGCAAAGATCGGTAAGGGCCAAAGGCCAATCTTACCGTGATGGTAGGCGCGAAGTTGGAAGGTGGAACAAGATATCCCTATAAGCTAACTACGGAAAAATTCTAAGAAAATAAAATGAATTATCCAATTAAGGCGAGATGGGTTCACAGCTGGCAATACTGAGCGTGCTTTTGAAAAATCTTTGTAATTAAACTACTACAGTTATTTTTTCAAAAATTTTACAAATTTTACTTTAGGCTTTTCTACAGATACCCACAATATTCAAAACACGATTGATCATTTTTGACTCAATAGAAAAAAATCACATAGATACCTCTAAATTTACCTTTAAAAAACTCATTACTACGAATATTTTATACAATCACCTTATTATATGAAAATTATACCAAAAAATAATTAATAAAACTCAGTGAAATATACATCGAGAGAGAGAAAAACCAGCCAAGTGCGTGTCGGGCCACGTGCAGTGTATGGTTCCGTAGTTGCGAATGCCGACTTAAGCGTCCGTATGACCCTAATATTACCTACTTAGAGCGATCTTAAATATTAACAATAGTAACAAAATACTCACTTTAAAATAAAAGCACAGCAAAGTTCAGGACCATATACATTATTTTTTTCGAAAACACGATTGCTTAAAATTTTCTCGATAGAAAAACATTGCGAAGTTGCCTCCAAATCACCTCAGAATTATACTAAAACGTGAAGTATTCAAGAAATACAATAAATTTGCACTTGTAACTTTGGATTATAATTGTATTAAACATAAGGCAGTCATCATATGTCTTACTTTTTAAATAACTCTTTAATATTCTTTATAAAGTAAAAAAAACCTCAAAACTAAAACCAGCTTCATTGACCTACCGCGATCTTTTTACCGCGCATGGCTCGCTGTCTCGCTTCGGCTAGAGTAAATTTGTGTGCGTGGAAGCGGGAGCAAAACGTAGATTCCACATCAGGCCCAGCCTTAAGAGTTCACACCTCACGATTTCGGTAAACCGTGAGGTGTGATTCGCCTAACTAAAACGCCTAAAAACAAGCCCACATAGAACTTTGATAACTCAAGAAAAGGTCCCAAAGGATAAAATCCCATTTCACAAGGGACATTACAAAATAAGTATATTATTTATTTATTTATCAAACTTTATTGTTGCAAAGTAAAAATATACTTTTAACAAATGGCGGACTTAATGCTAAAAGCATTTTCTCCCAGTCAACCAAAGGGATAAACAGAAAAATTATGCGGCGCAAAAAAGTAATACAATATACCTAATAAAATATTACTATATAATATACCTAAAATACATATCTACTAAATAATATCAAAATGAATATCTACTTACACACTACATACATACCATTATAAATATACAAACATATAACTAGCATAAGAAGGGTAGATGGGTCAAAAGGTGGGCATAGACTTTCCTTTTAAAAGAGAATTTGGTCGAAATTTCTCTGATGTCAACTGATAAAGCATTCCAGAGCCTTGACGCTTGAAGGGAAAATTAATTAGACATAAAATTTGTCCGGAAAAGTGGGATAAAGAGCTGACGTGTCTTATTAGAACGAAGTTGTCGATCATGGGTGTCTGAAAGGTAATTGAATTTACATTTTAAATATTCAGGGTAGTCAGGATTTATTATTAACTAGCTTTTGCCCGCGGCTTCGCTCGCGTATCCCACGGGAACATTACATTTTTCCGGGATGAAAGGTACGTGTATGCGAATTTTCAAGAAGATTGGTTCAGTAGATAAAGCGTGAAAAGGTAAAAAACAAACAAATATACAAACTCACTTTCGCATGTATACTATTAATTAGGATAGGATTAGGATAGGATTAGGATAGGATTAGGATAGGATTAGGATAGGATTAGGATAGGATTAGGATAGGATAGGATTAGGATAGGATTAGGATAGGATTAGGATAGGATTAGGATAGGATTAGGATAGGATTAGGATAGGATTAGGATAGGATTAGGATAGGATTAGGATAGGATTAGGATAGGATTAGGATAGGATTAGGATAGGATTAGGATAGGATTAGGATAGGATTAGGATAGGATTAGGATAGGATTAGGATAGGATTAGGATAGGATTAGGATAGGATTAGGATAGGATTAGGATAGGATTAGGATAGGATTAGGATAGGATTAGGATTAAGACTATTCTAGTACTTGTTTTACGTAACTAACAAACAACTGTCTAATTTTCAATTCATTTTGTATGAAATTTTTCTTTAGCGAGTTATTTCATAAGTTGGTCGACTATAACTCTTTAATTTGTAAATCCTACTCTCAGCTCTGATAGTTTTTCTTTCAACTCCGTTATATAACATCTAACAACAATATACTGAAACTATATTAAGGCCGTACCTGAATTTTCCGGGGTCCAGTGCTGCCCCCATTTAAAATAAATCATTTCAAAGAAAACGGAGACATCATTTAAAATTTTGCAACTATCAAGTCCTAGATAACCCTTCAAAGTATTTTATGAACTACTGTTTACAGTTTAAAGTGAGAACGTTAAGCTATAATCTTCGCCTTAAGGCGAGATGGGTTCACAATTTGCAATACTGTGCGTGTTTTTGAAAAATCACTGTTATTAAACTACTACAGTTTATTCTTCAAAAAATTTACATAAAAATCTTAAGGAGTTTTCTACAGACACCAAAACACGATTGAGCATTTTTGGCTCGATAGAAAAAAATCACAAACATACCTCTAAATTCGCCTAAAATTGCCTTTATAATACATATTACATTACAAAAAAATTTATTAATTTTTATTAAAAAAAATTATATTAAAAAAGTTATTAAATATCGATAAAAATTTTTCGTCCTCCCATATAAATCAGCGCTCAGACAAACGGATTTGGTATTGGAGGATTTGGAGGACGACAAATTTTTATCGGTTTCTAATAACTTTTTTTGTAGAAAGTAGTTCAGTATCGTGGACTGAACTTGTTCCAAAAATTTGGACACTGTTTAAAAAGTCATCCTGTATATCGAAATATGAAAAATATTTTTTAGCTTTTCATACACATTTGCATCAGCTGATCGGTCAGCTTGTATGGGAGGTTAAAGATTATTTTTCATATTTCAATATATGTTCCTTGGGGAAAAATGTTCAGTATCATGGGCTAAATTTACCCTTAAAATAGTTTCAGTATATTTTCTTAGACCCTGTATACAGACTTTTTATCCATCAGCAAAATTTTTGGAGCAAGTTCAGTCCATGATACTGAACTGTGTTTCTATAAAAAAAGTCATAAAAATCGATTTTTTGTCCTCCCATACAAAATCCGTTTGGCTGAGCGCTAATTTGTATATAAACATCCAAACCATCATCCAACATATAGAGGCTGTGTTTACCTAGTAAGAGGAAAAGACGTAATTTCGTCTTAGATGTTTGTTGTGCTGCTTTCTCCGATTGAGTCATCTTTAAGAGGGCCGAGTAAGGGAAAGTAAAGACAGGAATATGTTAAGGCCGTACCTGAATTTTACGGGGTCCAGTGCTGCCCCCATTTAAAATAAATTATTTCAAAGAAAACGGTGTCATCATTTAAAATGTTGCTACTACCAAGTCTTAGATAACCCTTCAAAGTATTTTATGAACTACTGTTTACAGTTTAAAGTGAGAACGCTAAGCTTTAATACGCACATTTGCGAAAAACGGCCACTTTTGGCTAATGTGCGTAGTAAAGCTTAACGTTCTCATTATAAACTGTAAACAGTAGTTCATAAAATACTTTAAAGGGTTATCTAGGACTTGGCAGTTGTAAAATTTTAAATAATGTCTCCGTTTTCTTTGAAATAATTTATTTTAAATGGGGGCAGCACTGGACCCCGTAAAATTCAGGTACGGCCTTAAGCTTTGCTATGCACATTTGCGAAAAACGGCCACTTTTGGCAAATGTGCGTAGTAAAGTTTAACGTTCTCATTATAAACTGTAAACAGTAGTTCATAAAATACTTTAAAGGGTTAATCTAGGACTTGGCAGTAGCAAAATTTTAAATAATGTCTCCGTTTTCTTTGAAATGATTTATTTTAAATGGGGGCAGCACTGGACCCCGGAAAATTCAGGTACGGCTTTAACGTTTTATAATCATTTTGTAGGGCTCAATGTTACTTGACACCGCAGCACGGTCACATAGCTACATACGTACCATTATCATCATCATCATGTCTGTTTTAGTCTCCACTGCAGGAGCACGACCCTCTCTGTACAACCAGAGCCTGTGAGAGAGAACCAGAGCCAGAGATTGTCCTACACTCTCCACGCTGGCCTGACGGGTTGGAGAGGTCTCATTGATGTTGATAAGCTTTGTTCAGCTTGTGTTTCCTAAGTCGCCTTCTACGACATCCACGGGAAGACCTGGAGTGGTCTTTCTACTCCGTTGGGAACCACACGGCTCAACGTACTAGGTACGTATGTCCTGCCGCTTTTAGAGTAATGGCTGTGGTAATGATCCTGTTACACTTATTTTGTTTTATTGCACATCTGGATGGCTTCCCGGGAAAACGCTCGTATAAATACATCGAAAAAACTATAATAACTATAAAAATACATAGAAAAAAACTTATCACTGTCATATACCAACGGTTATCAATATTATATTATCCTCACCTTGTTCCACGAAGCGATCCGCCCCTTTGGCGAACAGTACTTACTAAGAAAAAGCTAGATAAAGTGTACTAAATAAATTTATTCGTCAAAACAAAACCTGAAATCCCGAATTGTACCCGGCTCAAAAGTACCCATAACACTTGCTGCGTTTCTTCTTTGAATGGCAATGGATATCCTTTGGGCCAGGTACCATACAGAGCGTTGGTCATACCCTCGGTCGCGCAAGTTATAGTTTTTATTTTATTTTTTATATATATACATATGATACAGAAAAAAATATGAAATCGATTTGACACAAATTATAAATGTTTCGAGGTATTGGTGATATTTTTTTTGTCAGTGACAATTACAGTAAAAACGCAATCTTTTCAACTTTTTTGCTTTTCCTTCATTTTTTTAAATATTGGAATAGGTATGCAATAATCGTAGGAAATTTACTATTAATGATCGGATTTGTAAAGTATGGCATCAATTGATTTACAGTCAAATATAACAAGTTTTAGAGCCTGGCTTATAAATGTAGAGGAAGGTAACATAAAGTATCATTAGCGAGCTTAAAATAATAACAACACAAAAAATACGCTGCGTAGCGCGGCGCAGCGGTCTGTAACTGAAATAGTATCTTTTTGTGTAGTAAACAAGTTCTATATTTCTTCAAAAGTGCACGCCATGTCGCGTAGCGTTGCGTCTCAGTGTGAACTGACAGCGACGTTCCGACACCGCGTATAAAGTAGTCCACTTTGCCAACGGGGGTCGAGTCCCCAGTATTTAGTGATAGTGACCGCAATACCATCAGTCAGTAACCCTTAGTTGGTGAGACCGCCGGTGTGTGGAGAAAGTGCTTTCAGTGCGAGTGGGTGAAGTGGTTTGAAGTGTTTCGAGTTTTTGGTGCTATTTTTTTTTGTCGGTGAGTGTAGTTTATTTTTTATTTTATTAGCTGTTTATTGTGTCCCACTGCTGGGCAAATACCCCTCCCTACTTTTATTATGTTGTTTTAAAAAATATCTACTAGCAATAAAGGAATTTAAACAGCAAAGTAATTTGTGCCTGTTTCATTGAATATGTTGTTTTTTAATCTAATAATAAATAGATAAGTTCAAAAATCATACAGATTTGTTCTATATACAAAATAGTTTAAGAACTTTTTTTTATAAATAAAAAAATCGATACTTTTCTTTTATTAAGCATGAAATTACTGACGCCTTAAAGTAGAAATAAAATAAGTAGAATAAAAACCGTGGTATTTATGTAATATTGAGGATTTAGAATTATGGTTAAAATAGGCATATAATTTTGAACAGTCATCAATGTCCTTCAATGTCATACAAAAGTTTTCCCGAAATTATTATTTGTGTCTCGATGTGCAAGTGTATTTAATGTATTAATGTCATGCCATGCATGATCAGACTGAATTGATCATGCATGGCATGACAATTTTTATTAAAAGTATAGGTACTCATACATGACAAGAGAAAGCAGTGTTACTTTTTAGGGTTCCGTACCCGAAGGGTGCAAACGGGACCCTATTACTGAGACTCTGCTGTCTGTCCGTCTGTCACAGGGATCTATCTCTTGAACCGTAATAGCTAGACACCTGAAATTTTCACCAATTGGGTAGTTTCCTGGGTCAAAAATAAATTATTTGGTACTATTAAGAGAATAAAACGTCACTAAATAATGTCACTTGTCATTGATCACATCTATTTAAAACGAGATTTTAGATTTATTATTGCAGAAAAACGGATATTAGGAGAGCTATTTGACTCCAAAAATCTATGACGTCACAATCCGATATTTTATACAAAATCTCATAGAAAATGTTTGTTTTGACATTTAGAAAAGAGTGTCTGATTTGACTTGTTGGAAACTAGCGGATTATGTATTACTGCCGCTATAACAACAAATACTAAAAATAAAAAAAGTTGAAAATTAAAGGGGTCGTTATACAAAAAACGTGTTTTTTTTCAGCGTTTTTAACTCGATCTGTCACAGGGCTCTATCTCTTGAACCGTAATAGCTAGACACCTGAAATGTTTCACCGATTATGTATTACTATGCCCACTATAACAACAAATACTAAAAGTAAGATAAAGTTAATAATTAAAGGGGGTCGTCATACAAGAAACGTGTTTCTTCAGCGTTTTAAAACATTGTACGGTGGTACGGAACCTTCGTGTACGAGTCCGACTCGCAATTGCCCGTTTATTTGTTAGTGTTAAATTATCAACGAATATTTGATAATATTTCTTATTCTTTATTTGTACTTAGTACCGTTTTTATTACTTAGAAATCATTATTTGTAATTTTTTTATTTGTTTTTATCTATTTATTTTTATACAGCGACACAAGTAACAAAATTTGGGATAAAAATGTTACGTTTTATTTCACGCAGTTTTACATAAAACTTTTGTTTTATGTAAAAAAACGTTTGAAAAATGTTAATGCATGCAAAAATGCCAAACGTCATTCAGTTGTTTTACATAACCGAGCTGTTTTGCCAACAGTTAGCGAATTTATCAATCCAACCGCGACAAATACATAGATACAGACATACCCCGTGTGGTTCCGGGTTAGAAAAGGACCACTCCATCTCTTCCTGTAGATGTCGTAAGAGGCGACTAAAGGATTGAGCACAAACATCTCGTGCTACAATTGCAATCCCAAGGAGGGTTAACGTCAGTCAGGCGGCCGGTCGTAAAACTATAGCTAAATCCTTAAACTCTTTCGGCTATTTCTTCTCCAACGCAAGGTCTTTGGCATCCTTGGGTGACCATTGACACACATGTAATATTTGGAGAAGAAAAAGCGGGAAAGCTCAACCCGGGCTCTGAAGCAGCGCAGCTGAGGATGCAACCGGGAACGCGCTTGGATGAAGAAGATACAGAGAGTTTTATGTGTTTGTTTTAAACCGACATCAAAAAAGGGGAGGTCATCAATTCCACCTGTATGTTTTTTTTTGTATGTTTGTTATGCGATATCTTCGCCACTCAGATTAAATATAGGACAGATTAGTCTAAGCTTCGCCAATTGTGAACCGGTTTTGATGATTCTTTTTTTTTAAAGTCTTTACTACCAAGTCGGTTCCATAATTAATTTGAAGACATGATGAAGAACTTTGGAGATATGGAAGAAACTCCTCAAATAAAAAAATAAAAAAATATTCAGACAAACGTTTTTTTTTAATTTATTTACACGGACAATATATACAGAGAATACATAAACAAAAAGTTGTACAAAGGCACTACTTATCTCAAAAGAGATCTCTTCCAGTAGGCCCGTGAGAGGAGATGTCCATATATGAAAGGCATACAGGCGTGTTCGTTAAATAAAGGAAGAAGAAATTAACATACTATGAAACTACAGATAAACATACATATACATATGTTACATACATACTTATATAAATACATATATCTATTTAGAAATAAATATACTTAATATATAATATATAAATTACAACTATAATGATTCCGATAAATAATAATCTTTTACTCGACTTTTAAACACAGAGATCGATTTAGATTCGCGTAGTTTAGTGTTAGGTAGTACAGTACAGAACTTACGAACTATGTTATTATATTTTATTTTATTAATTTAAATATTTCCTTGACCAATTGTGCGATTATATTAAAGTCGGTTGTTTGTGTTTGTTAAAAAAGTTAATTATATTCTATGCACTTATTACTAAGTGACTAGTAACGCTTGCATTTTGTAAGTTTGACTTACGGTCTAATAGTTTCTATAATTTAAAGTTTTTTGACAATTAAGTCGTTTGGGAAATCTCTAATAAGATTATACAAAGTGGAAGGGATATACCCGTAATAAATCGAACTACGGTCTTTACTAGATCATTATTGTTTAAGGTGAAGATATAGGCAAATGGCCTTGAAGTGTGAAATAAATTGTTAACTCGTAAATATGGTGATAATTTTCATATTGCTCTTCGTCATGCACTAGATAGCCCTTTAAATTATTTCATGAACTGCCGTTGAAACTCTTATTGGTGATCCGTCTAGCTTTAAAACTTGCCGTGGCCACTTTTGGCGGAGGCAAGTTTTAAAGCTAGACGGACTAATGTAAATACTTTCAACGGTGGTTCATAAAATAATTTAAAGGGCTATCTAGTGCATGACGAAGAGCAATATGGAAATTATCTTCATATTTACGAGTTAGTAATTATTTCAAATGAGGGCGCCACTTCAAGGCCATTTGCCTATATCTTCACCTTAATTTAATAAAAAAAACAGTGAAAAAAAAACAAATAAATTGGCATTTCCATACAAGGTGTGCAGCCGCCCGGGATATATGTAAGGAAATGTCGATTTTTTTGACTGTTATTTTAATTTCATTATACTACTTATTTTAGTATAGCCCGTGGTTCGAATTATTACGGGTATGCCTTCCACGTTTTATAGCGTTGTTTGTGCGTTTATCTGCGCCCTATTGTACATTAATTTTATTCTGCAATCAATTAAATAAATAAAAATAAAAATTTATTTACTGCAGTTTTCTAATTACTAATTTTCTAATTTTCTAAGTTTAAAAGTTTGGGGCTTGCTCAATCAGTGTGATTTGTCCCTATATATTTATTTATTTATGTAAACTTTGCTTTTCTGTTATGAATTTCAAATAAATGTTAATTCCATTTATATGACATTATCTGTGAATTCACCTGATCAACGTTTTCCTGTTCCTATGGGGAACCCAGTTTGTGAGAGGAATGTCAAGCTACCTACTATGCCAATAGGCATGACATGCTTATTGAAACTAAAACAATATTTTTGGCCCATATCGGTTAGATTATTAAAAAATATTGTACACGTATTTTTTCTTTTCTCTGAGAAACAATACATAAAAAGATACAGCGCATTTAAATTTAAAATGACCTCTCGGCTTTGTGCTATATTTACATAGCTGTGACGTCATAACTTTTGAACTTAGATGCTTTTTACCTTTGTGATTTTTAGGGCTTACCCAAAGGGTGCAAACGGGACCCTATTACTGAGACTCCGCTCTCTGTCCGTCTGTCTGTCTGTTCGTCTGTCACAGGGCTCTATCTCTTAAACCGTAATAGCTTGACACTTGAAATTTTCACCGATTATGTATTACTGTAACCGCTATAACAGCAAATACTAAAAAAAAAAGTTAAAAATTAAAGGGGGTCATCATACAAATAACGTGTTTTTTCAGCCTTTTCAGCTAGATCTTTATAATGGAATTAACTAGAAACTTGAAATTTTCACAGATTATGTATTATTGTGGCCACTATAACAACAAATACTAAAAATAAGATAAAGTTAAAAATTAAAGGGGGGTCGTCATACAAAAAACGTGTTTCTTCAGCGTTTTAAAACATTGTACGGAAGTACGGAACCCTTCATGTACGAGTTCGACTCGCACTTGCCCGTTTATTTACTTTTTTGATAAACCGAAAAATATGGGTCAATTATTCTTGGATAATCTACTGGTATCTGATGGACTAATGATTATGATACTTTTCTGACTCATTCATCATCCTTATTATCTAATTGTGTCATCAGGCATGATAATTTATTTATCGAAGCTAAATAGACAGACAGACCAACCAAAGAATTTGGCCTACCTATTTCAAAAAATCTAATTTATGACACCTTTGATCTTGAATATCTACGGATGCAACCACGCACTCAGAGGAGTCTTTTGAGACAACATGTAGAATACCACAATAATGGTACCTTAGTTAGTATATACAAAAATCCATCTAACTCCCTTTCATTCTGAAGTTGATCCCCCTTTTTAGGGTTCCGTACCCAAAGGGTACAAACAGAACCCTATTACTGAGACTCCGCTGTCTGTCTGTCTGTCCGTCTGTCACCGGGCTCTTTCTCTTGAACCGTAATAGCAAGACCCTTTAAATTTTCACCGATTATGTATTACTGTAGCCGCTATAACAACAAATACTAGAAATAAAAAAAAGTTAAAAATTAAAGGGGGCCGTCATACAAAAAACGTGTTTTTTCAGCGTTTTTAACTAGATCTTTATAATGGCATTAACTAGATACTTGAAATTTTCACAGATTATGTATTACTATGGCCGCTATAACAACAAATACTAAAAATAAGATAAAGTTAAAAATTAAAGGGGGGTTGTCATACAAGAAACGTGTTTTTTCAGCGTTTGAAAACACAATGTTTTCACAAACGGAGGTACGGAACCCTTCATGTACGAGTCTGACTCGCACTTGTCCGTTTATTTTGAGAATTATTTTATGTCCCTGGATACAAACTCTTTAGTCTTGTTCCTTCTTTATTCCTAACAAGTTGCAATCAGAGGTTGGTGAAGGCTTTTACCTTTAATTGCTTTAAAGCATCGATCAAACTACTTTAGTAATATTTGATTGATTTTCAAGGTAGCTCCTGGCGACAAATCTTTACGAGTCCAGTGGTTTTCAAAGCCGATTGAGTGGCAGAGGGCGCCTGAAGACACCCACCACAGTCCGCTAAACAAATATCACTACATCTGTACTATGCTATGCTGTCCACTTTAACTATTTCCCATATTGTTTAAGAGCATCAGCATTTATAACACCAAACTACACCAATTTCACATTATAAAGTCCACTAGAATCAATTTGCAAAATAAATTAAAGCAAATTCTAACTGAACCCCTTGACTTCCCGCCAAAAACTCCCATGTATACAGCTATTTTTGGCTTAAATGATAGGACTATGAAGGAAAAACCACAGAAGAAACAAAACTTATGTTTTTGTTCATAAAATAAATGCATCAAAAAATCGTCTTTTATTGTTATTAGATATTGTTCGAGCTCCTTATATTGCATAAAACAGAACAATCATAAATTCAAATTCCATTACTTCTACTCGTATTTATCACCTGCCAGTAGTATTTACATACTACCAGAGACTTTGTAAGTAACGAGACTTGGAATTCGCTAGTTTCAGCTAACAAGTCGAATCAGATACTTGGTTATTATTTTAGTAATTTTGACTTTTTTTTCAGAGCTGATTGGAGCCAAAATAACTTAGTAACAATATGTTAAGATATGTTAAAAGTCAAAACAAACAACGTCATAGTTTCTTGGAGTCAAATAGCACTCATAATATCACTTTTTCTGCATTAATAATAAAATCACGTTCAAAATGGATGTGATCAATGACAAGTGATATTATATTGTGACTTTTTATTTTCATAATAGTAACTTATTTCCCTTTTTTTTAGCAATTACCACTCTAGGTGAACGCACTATCTCTATGAACTCCACGTAGAGCCAATTAACCTCTTTTGACCAACCTCCTACATTCAAACATTAAAAAATTTTTCAGTACTCTATTAGGCATTTGAAGGCACTTTTACACGTTGAGAAGTTTTGTATACATACGAGTACTTACTTCCTTACTGCGTTGACTCAGTGACCCAAAATGGATCTTGGTCTCCGACACCAGAAGACGCCACTGTTCCCTATTCTGCGCCCTCTGCAGATCTTCTTGGAGGGCTTTGACGTCTTTGCAGGCTTCGTCTTTCCAGCGGTCTCTCGGACGACCCACTTGCAGCTGCCGGCGAGTGCTAGGAAAGTTCTATCCATTTTACTACGCCACAAATATAAATTGCAGTTTGTTAAGTAATATTTTCAGTTGAGTATTTTGCTGTGAAATCAGTAATTTTGATTTGCGTTTATATACTACCGTTCAGTAAAACAGTTCTGCAAATACTATTGAATAGTAAACTAAATTTGATTTATTTAGTGTGCATAATTATTGTGCAATTCAGTATTTTTGGTGAAACTTTAAAATATTTTGTTCGAAAAAAGGGAATATACAGATATCGATTTAAATACATGCCTTATAATCTAAATATATATAACTCGAAGGTGACTGACTGACTGACATAGTGATCTATCAACGCACAGCCCAAACCACTGGACGGATCGGGCTGAAATTTGGCATGCAAGAAGATGTTATGACGTAGGCATCCGCTAAGAAAGGACGCGAGCGAAGCCGCGGGCAAAAGCTAGTTTATAATATACTAGCAGTCCACCCCGGCTTCGCCCGTGGTACACACATAGCCTATGTCCCTCGGGGATAGTGTAGCTTTCCATCAGTGAAAGAATTTTTTAAATCGGCCCAGTACTTTTTGAGCCTATTCAATACAAACATACAAAAATAGGTACAAATCTTTCCTCTTTATAATATTAGTATAGAAGTATAGATATAGATAATGCTTGCGACATGTTATGTCTTATGTCGACGGTTCTCTAAAATCACTTGACGGCAGGTGAATCACAAGCGAAAGTCCACTTTCCTTGCTTACATTAACGGCTGACTTTCAACAGTTATTTTTAAGCTGACACAGTTAAGAGATAAACCTTCCGTCGCTAAATAGATCAGTTATGTCTTGTTTTTATTTTTAAAATGTTTGCTTTAGTCATATGATAGCCCGTTTTAGGCATAGTATACAGGTTGAGTTTTTATCCATGGGCAAATTTTTTGGAGCAAGTTCAGTACAATAAACTACTTTCTATAAAAAAAGTTATTAAAAATCGATAAGTAAATATTTTTCGTCCTCCTATTCCAAATCCGTTTGGCTGAGGACTGATTTGTATGGGAGGACGAAAATTTTTTATTGATTTTTATTAACTTTTTTTATAGAATGTAGTTCAGTATCATGGACTGCACTTGCTCCAAAAATTTTGCTGGTGGATAAAAACTCAACCTTTATAGACCAGCCGGGCTAGTATGGCTACGGTGACAAATTTTATCCTTGTAATTTGTCACATTTCGCGTAATTTACCTTACTAAACATAGATTAAATTGAGCAAAAAAATATCTTTTAATCAGTTCAAGTTAGTTCAGTTTCATCCCATGCGAGCATGAGTTTGACAAGTCAAAGTAGACATTTCGACGGTTGGCAACGTGAATTCGTATTAATTTGTCGGCGATTTGCTAGACCCACTTATGACGCAATTAAACAATTTTCAATCGTATTTTAACCAATTCAATTCAATTCATATTAAAATGTTTACATATTTACATGTAGATAGACATCTTAAATGTATTTAAATGATTTTTTACGTGAGTGCCCCACTTATCCAAATTAGTAATGTATTATTCAATATTACGACACAAGATAAATCCCAAAAAATATTTAATTTCGAAACTATAGCGCCATCTTTTGATCATCATCATCATGGATCAGGTCTGTTTCAGTCTCCATTGCAGGAGCACGACCCTCTCTGTACTGCCAGAACCATATATTAGCCAGAGCAGTCAGAGGATTTGGCCTACACTCTCCACGCTGGCCAGACGGGTTGGAGAGGTCTCATTTGATGATTACAAGCTTTGTTCAGCTTGTGTTTTCTAAGTCGCCTTCTACGGCATCCACGGGAAGACTTGGAGTGGACCTACCTATTCTACTCTGGCGGGAACCACACGGATATGCACCATCTTTTGATGAATCCAACAAAAAGAGCAGCACCCTATATGCAAAGACTATACCATCTACTGCAATCACCAATTCACCTGCCCAGCGTGTTGGTTATGGGAAAATCCCCCCTTTACTGGAGAGGCCTTTGGTCCAGTAAAGAACCTACCTAGACTGTAAATATTGTAATGTCACGATAATTTTCTAATACACCAACGTGCGTGAGTCTCAGAATCGTCGTGCTTTCACTTTCGACCGTATGTATAATTCGTACAATACGTTCGTTCAAACGGTTTGCAGTACACCCACAAGTTATTTTGGAAACTATATAAAAATATATATTTTAACCACTTGTTTAAGATTAATGTGACAACTGACAATCAAAATATTTATTAGTAAGTATATATTTTAAAAGCTAAGAGTCTCCTTACCCTAGACAGAATCAAAATTCCTTATACAAATGTAGTACACTTCCACTGCTGAAAACGCACCGTGTGTGTTTTCTTCTTTGGAAAAATACACACGATGCATTTTTCAGCAGTGAAAGTGGGACGGTTGTGGACTAAAAAAAATATTGTTAGCTCATCAGGTAGATTCATGATCTCTTCTTCTTCTAAGCGCGTTCCCGGTTGCATCCTTAGCTGATTAATGCGTAGGTATAACAAATAGGCCGCGCAACGCACACCAGGTCCTCTGCGAATGTATAGCGCAGGCGGCATCTTTGAACGAGTCGGCGCCGTGCCACTTTGTTTGTTTGACTTGTGTTAAAATTTCAAGTGTCTAGCTATTACGGTTCAAGAGATAGAGCCCTGTGACAAACGGATAGACAGACACGTAGGTCCCGTTTGGACCCTTTGGGTACGGAACCCTAAAAAAAATCTTTTTCTGAAAAAAGCATGAAAATTATATATATTTTTTTCTATATAAACGAGGTTGCCTGGAAGAAATTACTTAGCGATAAGGCCGCCTTTTGCGCATTTCCTAGTTTTTAAGATAATTATGTTCTGTTTTTTACTTTTGTCCAATAAAGGGTATTGTATTGTAAAATTGGTTTTATTAAAGCAGCAATTAACATTTCAAATATTAGTATAAAGAAAAGTGGGAGCGTAGTGGGAATATCTTGCTATCTCTTTCGTACGCGCGATACCTAATGGCAGTGACGTCTTAATCGCAGAATATGTATCCTTTTTCTGTTAGTCAACATTTTCCCTTTCCACCAGATTTGAAAGGGTTATATATAACATAATGATTTTTGAGCGGATTAAAATATGTTTTTTTAGTTTTCGATTTCGAAATATGTTACTATGATATAATAAAAAATATTCCTTTTATATTATATATTCCCTTTTTCAAACAAAATATTTTAAAGTTTCACCAAAAATATTGAATTGCACACTAGATATGCACATTAAATAAATCAAATTTGGTATACTGTTTAATTTGCAGAACTGTTTTACTGAACGAATAAGGGTATTATTTAAACGCAAATCAAAATTACTGATTGCACAGCAAAATACTCAACTAATAATATTACTAAACGAACTGCAATTTATATTTGTGGCGTAGTAAAATGGATAGAACTTTCCTAGCAGCGTGTGTTGGTTCCAGTTCTAACATAACCTAACCTATAGGTTTGCCCTAACCTATAAATTTGATGTGCAGTCAGTATTTGAGATTGTTGATTTATTTGATGTAAATAAGTATATAAATGATTAGATTGATGTATGATTATTTTATTTGACCTGCAATTAATAATATCCATTAAAAAAATAGAGTGATATACCGCATTAGAGGCCCCGCCCGGGGTTGCTTAACATGCGAAACCGAACTTCAACTGTTTATGGCTGACTTAAAAGGGGTAACCCAATTCTTATTGTGGTGCGCCTCGACCGTGCCTACTCGTGACGGTTCAACTGACTGGTAACTTTCACCACAAGGTCATTGACTAGCTCTTTTAACTTCATTCAGATGGTCTTAACAGTTCCCTTACCCTAAAATTTTCCATACAAACCTTTTGAAGTGACAAGTCAGATTTAATTTTAAAAAAAAATATTTCAAAGTAATTGCATATCTTGGCATATAACTAGTTTTCGACATGAAAATATGAACTTAAATCCGAGTTTCTATGGAAAGCATATTTCGACATATGCTCCCTGGGGAAAGTTGTTCAGTATCACGGACTGATCACCCTTAAAATTGTTTCAGTATATTTTGTTAGACGTCATATATATTTCACGTCCTACGATGCGAAAATAATATATATATATACAACGTGGAAGGGACATACCCTTAATAAATCAAACCACGGGCTATACTAGAGTACTAAAGTATAATTAAAATAAAATAACAGTCAAAAAACCAAAAAAAAAATTCGACATTCCCATACAAATCGCCCGGGCGGCCGCACACTTTTGTATGGAAATGTCAAAGATTATTTTTGTTTTTTGGCTGTTATTTTAATTTCATTAAACTATGATGGTCTAGTATAGACCGTGGTTTGATTTATTACGGGTATGTCCCTTCCACGTTGTATAGTTAGTTAAAACTATGTATAAAGGGTGTAACAAAATATACTGAAACTATTTTAAGGGTAGATTCAGTCCATAATACTGAACAACTTTCCCCAAGGAACATATACCGAAATATAGAAAATACTTTTCTGCTTCCCATAGAAACTCGGATCAGCTGATCGGTCAACTTGTATGGGAGGTCAAAATTTATTTTTCATATCTCGATATATGTTCCTTGGGGAAAGTTGTTCAGTATCATGGACTGAATTCCCCCTTAAAATAGTTTCAGTATATTTTGTTACATCCTGTATATTTCTCGTCCTACGAGGCGAACATAATATACAGGCTGACTTTTTATCCACCTGCAAAATTTTTGGAGCAAGTTCAGTCTATGATACTGAACTACTTTCTATAAAAAAGTTTTTAAAAATCGAAAAAAAATTTTTGTCCTCCCTTACAAATCAGCGCTCAGCCAAACGGATTTTGTATGGGAGGACGAAATTTTTTTATCGATTTTTAAATACTTTTTTTATAGAAAGTAGTTTAGTATCATGGACTGAACTTCCTCGAAAAATTTAGCAGGTGGATAAAAAGTCAGCTCAGACAGTACAGGTCAACGTACGGCCTTGAACTGTATCGATAGTCAGGAGAAAGTGCTGTGTGTGGGTCGCAGGCAGGATGTAATCTTCCGAGAAGCTTTATACAGGGTCTAACATATATTATCATCCATTATCATCATCAGGTCTTTTTAGTCTCCACTGCAGGAGCACGACTCTCTCTGTACTACCAGAGCCATATTTAGTTAGAGTAGCCAGAGGATTTGGCTTACACTCTCCATGCTGGCCAGACGAGTTGGAGTGGTCTCATTTAAAAGCTTTATTTAGCTTGTGTTTTGCTATGTCGCCTTCTACATTCACGGGAAGACTTGGAATAGTTCTATTCTACTCTGCCGGGAACCATGCGGCTAACGAAATATAATAAAACTAATTTTAAGTCTGAATTCTGACCATGATACTAACCAACTTTCTTCAAGGAACGTAGGTACTATACAGGTTTTAACTAAATATACTGAAACTATTTTAAGGGTGGATTCAGTCCATGATAGTGAACAACTTTCCTAAGGAACATATATCGAAATATAAAAAAAATAATTTTAGGCCTTCCATACAAGTTGACCGATCAGCTGATCCGAGTCTGTATTGAAAGTCAAAAATTATTTTTCATATTTCGATATATGTTCCTTGGGGAAAGTTGTTCAGTATCATGGACTGAATCCACCCTTAAAATAGTTTCAGTATATTTTGTTAGACGTTATATAAGGGCAATATAGAAGGACAAATATATAAGGACAAATATATCAGGACAAATATTTAAGGACAAATATACTACATAACTTGCACCTCCTTCTAAAATTTTCTTTCTCGGCATCACCAGTGGGTTGACTGGTAGATAAAGCCTACCGCCTATTACGTTTGTAATAAAGTTATATAAATAAAATAAATAAGGACAAATATATAGGGACAAATCACACTGATTGACTTAGCCCCAAAATAAGTTTTAAAATTGTATTATGGGAGGGTATAGGTACTAACTCAACGATACTATATTTTATAATAAATGCATAAATAGATAAACACCTACGACCCAGGACAGTTTATTCACTGTGACGTTTTAATTAATATAAATATGACATACTGTAATATTAATATGTATTAAAATTCAATTACTTATTTCACTGTGTGCAACTATATGTAATGCTTAAGCTGTTAAGCTTTACTACTACGCACATTAGCCAAAAGTGGCCGTTTTTCGCAAATGTGCGTAGTAAAGCTTATCGTTCACACTTTAAACTGTAAACAGTAGTTCATAAAATACTTTGAAGGGTTATCTAGGACTTGGTAGTAGCAAAATTTTAAATGATGTCTCCGTTTTCTTTGAAATGATTTATTTAAAATGGGGGCAGCACTGGACCCCGGAAAATTTAGGTACGGCCTTAAGGTTTCGAATCTAAACTATGCCGTTTAAAACGCCCTTCTCTATTTTCGGAAGTCGGTTAAAAGTATTAATCGAATGTGTTTAAAGCATCAACATTTTTAATTACGCAAAAGCAATTCGCACGCTAAGCCCTGCGGGCCCATAGAGTTATCAAACGTATTTATATGTATTCGTCGAGTCCTATTGTAATATTATCATAAATATCCCCAATTTTTCCTTAGTTTTGCTTTGGACTGACTGACACATGCAGGTAAAGAAGGTACTTATAACGTTTTAAGAGGAAACCTCTTGAGGTTTCCTAGCCCTTGGGCTAGAGAAATGAAAAATAGGTATTTGTAAAATCTATTGCTGTCGAGCTGTATCCGAACTACAACCGAGCAAGTGCGATAGAGACATACTGCAGCTTGGACTAAAAATATCTAATATCAACGATTCGTAGTCCACTGATTTCTTCTCCAAAACTTTACCAATATAAGTACTTTTTTCATTACGAACGTAATGTCTATCGTCCAACGATAGACCTCGTACTGTCTATCTATATCTTTTCGGTGAGACATTTTTATCAGCCTAAAATATCAGGTGTCTAACTCAAGATAAGTGATGGAATGTTCAAACCTAGACATACTTAATGTTCAATAACCCTAAATAATATTCCAAAATATTATAAAAGTGTTCGAATGTTTTCAGTTTTGATTCGATTTCAATTATAGTCAATGCATTTGACGACCTTCGTGGCGAAATGGTTAACACGCTAGACAACCCTCTTTAAGGTGGATATGAAGCAAATGGCCTTGAAGTAGCGCCCTCATTTGAAATAAATTATTTACTCGTAAATATGGCGATAATTTCCATATTACTAATCGTCACGCACTAGATAGCCCTTAAAATTATTTTATGAATCACCGTTAAAAGTATTTACATAAGTCCATCTAGCTTAAAAACTTGCCTCCGCCAAAAGTGGCCACGGCAAGTTTTAAAGCTAGATGATCACCAATAATAGTTTCAACGGCAGTTCATAAAATAATTTAAAGAACTATCTAGTGGATAACGAAGAGCAATATGGACATTATCACCATATTTACGAGTTAACAAAATTTATTTCAGACTTCAAGGCCATTTGCTTCTATATTACAATACAATACAATACCATTTATTGCACAAAAGTAAAAAACAGGACATAATTATCTTAAAAACTAGGAAATGCGCAAAAGGCGGCCTTATCGCTAAGCAATTCACCTTAAATATTCACTTTAATGTTTAACTTTATCTTATTTTAAGTAGGTTATTTTGTTGTCATAGTGGCCACAGTAATACATAATCGGTGAAAATTTCAAGTAGGTAGTTAGTTAATGTCATTATAATGATCGAATTACGAGTAAAAACGCTAAAAAACACGTTTCTTGTATGAAGACCATCTTTAATTTTTAACTTTATCTTCTTTTTAGTAGGTATTTTTTATTATCGCGGCCACAGTAATAAATAATCGGGAAAAATTTCAAGTGTCCAGTCTGTCCAGATAGAGCCCTAAGCTTTACTACGCACATTTGCGAAAAACGGCCACTTTTGGCAAATGGGCGTAGTAAAGCTTAACGTTCTCATTATAAACTGTAAACAGGAGTTCATAAAATAGTTTGAAGAGTTATCTAGGGCTTGGTAGAAACAACATTTTAAATGATGTCTCCGTTTCCTTTGAAATTATTTATTTTAAATGGGGGCAGCACTGGTCCCCGGAAAATTCAGGTACGGCCTTAATAAGAAATTCACTTACAAACGGAAGGAAGCTTTTTTATTACTTCCACCAAGGATTTTCGACGAGTTTCTACGGCTCAAAATGGCAGATTTAGGTATTTCAGTAAAGAGCTCAATGTCCGATCTAATGAATTGACATACATAGACTAAAAGTGACGATCCTAAATGAAGTCAATTTGACGTCAGATCGACACGCTTTATACAGAGACTCTGTCTATCTTGATCCGTGGTCTGTGGCAACACCTGTCACTCAGCACATCATTTCTCCTCACTCATTTGTTAGCGGGTTACCGTTGCGTTGTAGAACCAACTAACGTAACGGTATCTATTTGGATCTGGGTCATATTTATATAAAAATCGGAGTAGCTGTAACATTACAGAGAATGCTTGTTAAAAGTACTAGTGACATACTTTGGCTTCGATCACACGACTCGCCTTCGATTCGAGTTTGATCCTAAAATAAATATTTCCATGATCAATAAAGTTAGTGATTTTACAGATTAAAATTACGTACTAACATGAATGACTTAATTAACCCGTGTTAAACTACAGGCTGGAAATAGTCAGTAAGACGTGGGGAATTGTATACTTTTTAGGGTTCCGTACAAAAATGAAAAAACGGAACCCATAGGATCACTCGTGCGTCTGTCTGTCCGTGCGTCTGTCACAGCCAATTTGCTCCGAATCTAATGGACCGAATTAGGTGAAATTTGGTATAATGTTGTAATCCTATGACCCAAACACATATGTATGTGCAAAGTAAATAAATATTTTTGAAGTGAAAACTTCTTTAGCGGCGATGTGCATTTTTTTTTGTAATGGGTAAAAAATGTTAAACTCGCGTCAGGACACGTCCTGATCGAAAATTCGTAAGACGGATGGAGAGTAGACAGCCGGCGCGGCGTAGGAGAGGAAGTATCCCCCTCTCTTTCTACGGCGCGGCGAAAATGTATGCCTGCGCCTGCTGTTTCGCTTAGCTGAGAGATAAACTTTTTAATGTAATATAAATTGTCATGTTTGTGTACGATAGCGCAATAAATAAATATTGTATTCTACCACATAAATGATAGTACTTTTATACTGATAATTAAAGCAATTCGTGCAAAATTATTCCCTAACCATTCCAAAATATAAAAAATGCACAACGTTAATATTCAAGTTTTCACTTCTGCCGGCACTCCCGGAGTGCAACCCGTCGTTATTTTTTTAAATTAGGGTCATTCTCGGGGGACAAATAAGGAAATAAAAAAAAAGTTTTGCAGACCTTATTTATTGTCCAAGTTTACATGCCTACAGGAACTTATATAAAGATGAAATAGTCGAGGATGTATATAATAATATAGAAACTATATTAGATTCAGTAGATGATAAAGACAACTTAATAGTAATGGGAGACTTCAACGCCGTTGTTGGAGAAGGTGCAGAAGATATAGTTGTAGGAGAGTTTGGACTTGGTAAAAAAAACAAAAGAGGGACACGGTTGGTACAATTCTGCAAAGAATATGATTTAATTATTTCAAATACAATGTATAAGCTCCCAAAAAGAAGACTGTATACTTGGAAAATGCCAGGAGATATTGGAAGATATCAGATTGATTATATTCTTGTCAGAAATAAATACAAAAGAAACATTAAATCTTGCAAAACCTTACCTGGAGCCGATATAAATTCTGACCATAATCTATTGATAAGTACTCAAAACTTCCAAATAGTTCAAACAAAAAGAAAAATGAAACCTAAGAAAGTAGATCTCACTAGAATTAAGGATCATACACTAAGAGTGCAATATAGCAATAAGTTAGGAGATAAATATAAAGATTATAAAAATAATATAACAGATATAGATAAGTTAGAAATTAGTGAAAGATGGAAAAATGTTAAGGATATTATCTTAGAAAGCGCATCAGAAACATTGAAAAAGGAGAAACTTGTACCACGGAAGAAATGGCTCACACCAGAAATAATAGATCTCATGATACAAAGAAGGAAGTTGAAAAACAAAAAAGATAGTAACAGTATTAACAAATATAAGAAATTGACAAACCAAATAACCACAAAATGAAGAAAATGTAAAAGTAAAGAATTAATGGAATGTTGCAACAATATAGAAGATTTATTAAAAAAAGGGAAAATGGACAAAGCTTACCAAATGATAAAACAGTTAGATAAAAAACATATAACTAAGAGCACTAGTATATTAGATGAACAGGGAAACTTGCTTGTTAATAATAAGGATGTAGTCCAAAGATGGAAAAACTATATAGAGAAATTATATGAAGGACAGGGTATGGTAGAACAAAACCTAGAAAGCTATGATAAGGTAGAAGAAGATAACAAAGGACCAGATATATTGAGAGAAGAATTTGAAAAAGCTCTAAATAGCATACAAAACGGTAAAGCTGCTGGACATGACCACATACATATAGAATTACTAAAATATGCAGTATGCGACCCTTTAATTGAGGAAATATATCAGTTAATTAGAATTATGTACAATACTGGGAAAATACCTAACGATTTCAAGATAAGCAGGATAGTTGCAATACCAAAGAACCTAAACACCGTGAAATGTGAAGAATATAGGACCCTCAGCCTTATATCTCACGCATCTAAAATACTAATCAAAATCATGCAGAATCGTATAAGTCCGCTCTCGGAAAAATACATAGGTAAAGATCAGTATGGATTTAGACCCAATAGAGGAACTAGAGAAGCAGTTCTAGCTTTAAAAATAATTATTGATAGGCGTTTAGATCTAGGAATAAATACTCATATAGCATATATAGATTTAGAAAAAGCTTTTGATAAAATGAATTGGAAGATAATGATAGAGGTTTTAAAGGAAGCCGGATTAGATTACAAGGATAGAAGAATTATTTACGAGTTGTATAAGGAACAAGAAGCCGTCATAGAAATAGGAGAAGAGCAACAGCACGCTAAGATTAGCCAAGGAGTAAGGCAAGGGTGCCCACTTTCACCACTTATTTTTAATATGTATATAGAAAAAGTAATAAGTAACATACAGAATTCAGATATGGGTGGTATAAAAGTCAACGGAGAAAAAATATTTTTTATTCGTTTTGCAGACGACATAGCAGCCCTAGGTGACACAAAACAAGACATAGAACAACTACTTCAAATAATGGATAAAACATTTCAAGAATTCGGCTTAAAAATAAATAAATCAAAAACCAAAACTATGATCACATATAAAACATCACCAGTAAGAGATTCAGTGCAACTTAACGGAACAACAATAGAACAAGTAGAAAAATTTAAGTACTTAGGAAGTATATTAACAGAAGACTCTAGATGTACTGCAGATATTAAAACCAGAATTGCCATGGCCAAAGGAGCATACAATAGTAAAAATAAACTTTTCACAGCAAATATATCCAGAAGAATACGCAAACGCCTTATAAAAACGTACTTTATATATATATAGCACTTTATGGATGCGAAACGTGGATACTGAATAAAAAAGATAGTGACAGTCTGGCAGCTTTCGAGATGTGGTGCTGGAGGAGAATGGAAAAGATCAGTTGGATGGAAAGGAAAACCAATGAGGAAGTATTAGAAATAGTAGGAGAGAAAAGAAGACTGCTGGGCGAAATAGAAAATAGGAGAGGGAAAATGATTGGTCACTTAATACGACATGACTCCTTATTTAAAAACATACTAGAAGGAAAGATAAAAGGTAGAAGAGGTCCAGGACGACCAAGAAAGAGCTATGTAGACCAACTGAAAGAAAAAGCAGGGGTCATGTCGTATCAAGCACTAAAAAGTAAGGCAGAGAACCGAGAAGTTTGGCGCATACTCCACCGACAAGAGCCACTAAGCTCTTAAATAAGAAGAAGAAGACCTTACTGTGTCATATATCAAATGAAAGGGCTCGTTATGACGATCTCAAATATATTTTTGTTATTATTGTAAAATGAATAGTTTTGATTTTATTCATAAAAGAAGATCAAAATTGATTCCCCCACCCCTGATCTCCGAAACTAATGAGCTTAAAATTTTGAAAAAAATATAACATATAGTTCATTGCTTGAAGATTACAGGAAAACCTATAAAAATTCAATCAATTGTACGGAACTCTCTCCACGCGTGTTTAACTCGCACTTGGCCGGTTTTTTTAATAATAAATTGCCAGAATCGGTCCTTGATATACCTATAAAGAAAAAACTTTATGAGAAGGTTTATTATGGGACCGATGACTATATTAAAGACAAAAATATCTAGCTTGAACTCGGCGCGGGTCCCTCTTAAAGGTTTGTATACTTAGAAATGTCATCATTTTGGTACATTGGTAGGTACATTCTAAATTTACAAATTTACATTATTCTAAATCCCGTAATTCTTGTTTTTTTAAAAGTTACCCTGTTAGCCAGAGCAGTCAGAGGATTTGGCCTACACTTCCCACGCTGGCCAGACGGGTTGGAGAGGTCTCACTGATTTTTATAAGCTTTGTTTAGCTTGTGTTACCTAAGTCGCCTTCTAGGACATCCACGGGAAGATTTATAGTGGTCCTATTCTAATCTGCTGGGAACCACAGGGCTAAATTGTGTCAGCAAGTTCTATATTTCTTTAAAAGTGCACGCTATGTTGCTTCGCGTCGCGTCTCGGTGTGAACTGACCTTTAGTAAATCTAAAATCACGTACAAAATGGATATGAAGAATGACAAGTGACATTATTTTGTGACGTTTTATTTTATTATTGACAATGTATATTTCAGGGACCAGACCGCTATCACCTTCAGGGGTTTTTGCAGGGGTTTTTTGAATGGGTTTTTTTTTACCAAAGTCGTTCGGCGTAAAAGCCTTTCAGTTTGCTTTTTTAAGCGCTATATCGAAAGGATAACCCCTTGATTGGGATACCAACGTGTAACCATTTTAAAGCTTACCAAAACCCTTTAAAGCGGTTAGTCTTACGAAGGGGTTAGCCGTTCAGGTTTCAAGCAACTTTAATCTTTGTTTATAACTAAATAAGGTAGGTTTTTCTGTGTAACTAGTACCTAATTACCTATATCTATACTTCACTATGCGCGTGCGAAGAATTGTGTAACACGATTAAACTTGTCGCTTTTGTTTTGATCGGAAGTACGGAAGCGCATGGCGCCTCCTTTCATTGTATGTATATTACTTATTATTTATTACTAGCTTTTGCCCGCGACTTCGTCCGCGTGAACGTATTCTTTACGATGTCTGATGTCGGTCAGACGTACATCGTTGTGAACCAATCAGATCTCTACTTAAAAAATAATAATTTTGAAATTTAAAAAAAATCACTATAGAAAGAAAAAACCTATTTATTTTTATTTCCATCTTAAATTCGTTATTTTTTCTATTTATAAAATTTATTTATTTCACAACGTCTTATAGGTCTCAATTCAATGATAATAAAAGGTCATTGGATAATAATGAAAACAGTCATGCCGCTAGTCGATTCCTGCAGATCCAATGCATGGTAAGGAATAAAAGTATACTATATTACTTTTTCTTTAAATTACTTACTACTTGTACCTAACTTACATACAAACTTTCATCCCCTATTTTACCACCTCAAAAAATGTATTTTCATGACAAAATGACACACTAAACTTTTTTCTTAAACTAATAATAATAATAACAATTCTTTATTGTTGTAAAAATTACAATTTTAGTAATTAGGTTGGGCCTTCCTTATAAGATATATAAACCTGTGTTAGGAAGACCCGCTCTTAATTAACAAAACACGTGTTTATATGCAGACAATGAAAGCTTTTATTTGCATTTTATAACGTGTGCGTACGAATATATGTATACATGTGTGAATTAATTAATCTAATTATCATTTCTATATATATATATATATATATATATATATATGTATATATAAATATATATACATACATATACCAAACATTAATATTAACATTAATATATGTTTAATACATGTACAACTATAATTAATATATTTTTTTTTTACGTAATTTTATTTAAGTAATTTAACATTTTAGAAGTGTTTCAGTATCTTCATATGTTTACGATTTTAGCCAGCTACTTATAAGTATTTTACACTTACGACTACTTAAAGGGTATATATTTAATTTTCTATTTATTAGGTTATATAGATGTGGGGATAAATGTATAAATTGTCTTTCTGCAAAGGATGATTTTTTAACTATACTTACTGAGGCTACGTCTCGATTTCTACGTCTATTTAGGATATGGGGATTAAAAGTCAATGATTCATGCGCCTTAAATACAGTGCTTAGCACAAACAGTTTCCTAACAGTCAAAACGTCACTCAAGGAACACAGGATCTCTGTCGGAAAACGATAAGGTTTGAAGTAAATCACCTTTAGCAAAGCTATCTGGGCCCTTTCCAATTCTAAATATTTGGTTTTGCTGGCACCTCCCCAAACTGGAATACAGTAACCAAGAACAGACTGTACTAAGGATAGGTAGATTTTCCCTACAAACTCGGATCAGCTGATCCGTCAACTTGTATGGGAGGTCAAAAATTATTTTTCATATTTCGGTATATGTTCCTTGTAAAAGTTGTTCAATATCATGGATTGAATCCACCCTTCAAATAGTATCAGTATATTTTTTTAGACCCCGTATATCTATTATTAACAAACTATAGAAACATTATCTTTTCGTTAAATACCATGGTTACTTTAATTTTGGCGATTAATTAGTCAATTAATCAGTCTGTCAGTCTGTCAGTCTGTCAGTCTGTCAGTCTGTCAGTCTGTCAGTCTGTCAGTCTGTCAGTCTGTCAGTCTGTCAGTCTGTCAGTCTGTCAGTCTGTCAGTCTGTCAGTCTGTCAGTCTGTCAGTCTGTCAGTCTGTCAGTCTGTCAGTCTGTCAGTCTGTCAGTCTGTCAGTCTGTCAGTCTGTCAGTCTGTCAGTCTGTCAGTCTGTCAGTCTGTCAGTCTGTCAGTCTGTCAGTCTGTCAGTCTGTCAGTCTGTCAGTCTGTCAGTCTGTCAGTCTGTCAGTCTGTCGGTTTGTTTTCGCCTACAGGTCGCATTTATCAACCGATTGATTATGAAATTTTATAAACAGTTTCTATAAATTACATAGATTTTTTTGTCGATTCAGTTTTTGGGTTTTTTTCAAAATGGCGGAGATATTTATTCGAAACTTTAAGAAAATCATATTTCAGCCATTTCGAAAAGTTTTTAAATGTCTCATAAAACTTTTTTGTTATCTTTGTTGTCTGAACAACTTTTTTATCCGATAAACTTCAACGGGTTGGGGTGAGTCGCGAGGTTTACAGCTTACAGAGCCACTAGTGGGTAAATGATTCATATAGTTGGGGAAATGCGAAAACAGCTGCCTGTATTTGTGCTCACTCCTAGTCGCCTCTTACGACATCCACAGGATAAGATGGAGTGCTCCTATTTTGGATACTACACGGCTGCGTTACTCTAGGGACAGAAACGTAGTTTTAAAGTCTTGTTTAACATAAAACATATTTAAGCCTAGGTCATCGTCATCATCCTGACGTATTCCCGGTTGCATCCTCGACGACCTCCATGGTGTAATGTCAAATCAACACGCTAGTCCGCAAATTGAGATTCTGGGTTCGATCCCCAGCCAGGGCTAGTTGGAAAATGGCCTTTTTCAAATTGTACTGGTTCTTGGTTGTTTATTTACCTCTACATATGTATTTATTATGAAATATAGTATCGTTCAGTTAGTATCTCATAATACAAGTTTCAACTTACTTTGGGGCTATCTTAATCAGTGTATAATTTGTCCTTACCTACTATTTATTTATTTATCATCAGCGGTAACGCTTCAGAGCCCGGGGTCCGCTACCTATTCTATAGGTGATTTGACCAGATTACTGGTTTTTACACAGAGCGACTGCCGTCTGACCTCCGCAACCCAAAGTGTAGACCAAAACCAATCTTAGGATTTATTTATTTATTTAAGTTTATTGCACACAATCTCATATTTGATTGAATTCAATGGGTAGGATAGGTTTAAACAAACGCTGGATGGTGTTAGGGACCCACAGCTTTGCGTGCCTACCGAAGCATGGAATCATCTTTCTTTTTGGATAATTAGGTGATTCAAACCTGCAATATCCTAACCAGACTTGAAATAACTTTTCACAAAGTGTGCTTCCCAGTGGGATATGAACCCACCACCTCCGGATCACAAGGCTAATGCCACTGGACCACTGTGGCAGTCCACGATAAGATGGAGTGCTCCTATTGTGTAAAAACACACGGCTGCGCTACTCTTCTTCCCTGTCTAAGCGCGTTCCCGGTTGCAGCCTTAGCTGTGCTGCTTCAGAGCCCGGGGTGCGCTATCCCGCTTTTTCTTCTTCAAATATAACATGCATGTCAATGGTTACCCAAGGATGCCAAATACCTTGCAAAATGTAGAAGAAATAGCCGGAACAGTTTGATTTGGCTATAGTGTTACGTCCGGCCGCCTGCCTGACGTCAACGCTTTTTGGGAATGTATTTATGCGAAAAGTTTAACACAAGCCGCCACCTGACGTTAACCCTCCTTGGGAATGCAATTTTAGCGCGATATGTTTGTGCTTAGTCCTTTCGTTGGCTGCGCTGCTCTGAGGGACAAACACGTAGTTTTACAGTCCTGTTTAACATAAAAGCATATTTTAAGCCAAGGCCGTTTATTGCGAATCGTAACTACTTATGCACGCGAACTACGCCTAGCAACGGTTTAAATTTTATTAAATAGGTACCTTTAGCAGTTAAACAGGTACAGTTTGATGAACCATCGACACGATAAGAACAAAATAATCTACCAACGATTAGATTTCATTACTTTACAAAAGCATCTGTCTATATTTAAGAGATGCTGTTGTCGGTGGAGTATGAATTCTCTTCCATTTACCCTATCTCATCTGCCAGCTGTTTTACTTCGCTGTACGACACGACGTTCACCTTCTCTTTTATCTGTTTCATGTAGCTATACCTCGGTCTTCCTGATCCTCTTTTCCCTTTTACCTTGCCTTCAATGATAGTCTTTATGAAATCGTCGTAGCAGATGCGCCCGCGACTTCGTTCGCGTGGTTGTCGAAACGTAATGTTGTATAGCCTAAAGCCTTCCCCTATAAATGGACTACCCAACAAAAAAAGAATTTTTCAATTCGGACCATTAGTTTCTGAGATTAGCGCGTTTAAACAAACAAACAAACTCTTCCGCTTTATAATATTAGTATAGATCTATAATGTACCTTTTCTCTCCTACTTTTTTCAATATCTTCTCATTTGTAATCTTTTACCCAGCTTATCCAATCCATCCTACGCCAGCACCACACTTCAAAACCTTATCAAATAACTTTAAACTTTCCTCATAACTATTCATGAGAGCTGCATTAAAATAATCTAAGCGTACATTTAGAGAGACAGGCGGCGGGGAGCAATTTTTATTTATACTAAATGCTAGCTGCTATGTATTGATAAATTACTACGGAACCCTATAAACGACATGCATTATCTACTAAAAATAAAAATGAACATAGTAGAAATTGAAAAATATTTACTAATTTACAGTCTCAAAAACATTATAAAGTTATTTGAGGGTTAAAAGAACCTATTACCGTGTTATTTTTACCCTGAATTTACAATGACAGCTCTTAAACTATAAAATCTAAAAATATGACCCTCTATTTGGGCACTCAACTGCCCAATTAGAGGGTCATGTTTTTAGATTTCAAATTGACCAGAGATTATTTCACGACAAAAAGGTTGATTGGTCAAAGATCTTTTTAAGTTCTGATGACATAACCTCATTTGACAAAAAACGAAAGAATGGACGTCGCTGTCAAGACCTAAATGTAAGATAGTATTTTCAAGAAAAAATAGACAATTTTATGTGAAAATCAGTGAAAATCTATCGAAGAGTCGTCCCGTAAGATATTTTTCCAAAATGACCCCGAAGTTGCGTTTTAAGACGGACATAAATGGTTCCAACGTTTGAATCGGGTTGACGTTTGTGAATTTGCGGATATTTTTTGTTATTTCTCATGTGGTAAGAATATTTTCCTTATTTGAAACGAAGTTTATGTCATAAATTGTTCTAAAATTTGCAATTCACCTTGAACTTTGAACTCGCGCCACCATCACAACCATCTCAGCATCCCCGTGACTGATTTTGCTCTTATTCGAATTTACACATTCTTTTTATCTAATTTACTCCCCTTCACAATTTCACAAGGATTCAATCAAAGGCACTCGAGTTATCATCGAGAAATCATACATATGTATAACTGAATTGGCCAAATAGAGTAGGATAACCCCACTGGCTTTGCTCATTCGTGCAATCGTGTACCTTTTTCATTAATATACCGCTTCTTTTGGATTCGTGAGGATTTGTATCAGAGAGAGCGAGAATCCGTTTTCTAGGGTTCCGTATCCAAAGAGTGCCAACGGGACCCTATTACTGCGACTCCGCTGTGTGTCCGTCTGCCCTCCGTATGTTACAGGACTCTATCTCTTGAACTGTAATAGCTAGACACTTGAAATTTTCACCGATTATGTATTTATTGTAGACGCTATAACAACAAATACAAAAAATAAGATAAAGTCAAAAATTAAAGGACGTTGTCATACAAGAAACGTGTTATTTTCAGCGTTTTAAAACATTGTACGGAGGTACGGAGCCCGTCATGAGACTGTCTCCGCGGTCCAGTGGTCAAGGCATTTGCCTTGTGATCCGGAGGTCATGGGTTCAAATCCCAGTGGGGAAGCATACTTTGTAAAAGTTGTTTCCAGTCTGGATAGGTAGGATATTGCAGGCTTGAATCACCTGATCATCCGAAAAGAAAGATGATTCCGCGCTTCGGAAGGCACGTAAAGCTGTTGGTCCCAAACGCCATCTAGCGTTTGTACCTATCCTAGGATTGGTTCTGGTCTACCCTTTGGGTTGCGGAGGTCAGACGGCACTCGCTCTGTGTAAAAACCAGTAACCTCGTCAAATCACCTAGGTTAGGTAGCGCACCCCGAGCTCTGAAGCGTAACCGCTAACGATGCAAGCAAGAATACGCTTGGATGATGATGACGGAGCCCGTCATGTACGAGTCCGTCACGAACTTGACCGGTTTTCCGACTGAACGCCTACCATCAGGCTAAACGTATGGCCTTTGAGCGTTGCAGCCCTTTGCTCTGTCTGCTCCGTTAGGGATAAGGACGTGATAATGTATCTGTATCTGAGAGAGGCCTATCCCCAGCAGTGGAACTTTGAAAGCTTGGGATGAAGATGATGATTTAGATCCATTTCAAACCTTTTCACCCATCTCCGACCATCTGATTTAGCAAAAATGTTGCATACATACATACGAGTAAAGGCCCATTTACACATTGCAAGTTTCTTGCCCCTTGCATACAATTAAATTGAAGCAATAGAAAACTTGCATGGTCTAAACAGAACGTCAGCCATACAAATCATTTATTGCTCCAATAAAATGCAACAGACAAGAAACTTGCACTGTGTAAATGGGCCTTTAATACATACCATCACGCCTTAGGGTTGCTACACACATTTTCGGGCAGGCATTAATCGGCACAGCCGGGCGGCAAAATCGAATATATGTATACAACGAGTTAATGAAATAACGCAAAACCTCTCAGGTTGTAACTCAGTCCGTGAAACTGAACAACTTTTGTTCGACAACATTCCCAAAATGCCAAAAATTAAATTCGGATTTTCATATTAACAAATAAATGATTTCTTTCTTTCTTTCATACAAATTGACTCGATCAGCTGAAATGAAAATTTATTTTTTTGTTGGGTTTAGGTAAAGTTGTAGAACAAAAGTTGTTCAGTTTCATGGGCTGAGTTACCATCTGGAGAGGTTTTGCGTTATTTAATTAACACGTTGTATATGTAGATGAATGTTCGGGGGAAAGGATATAATAATTGATTCGAGCCGGCTTTGTTCTTCTTCTTCGTCTAAGCGCGTTCCCGTTTGCATCCTCAGCTGTGCTGTTTCGGAGCCCGGGGTGCGCTTTCCTGCTTTTTCTTCTCCAAATATAACATGAATGAATGAATGAATAACTCTTTATTGCACCTAAAAAATAAATAAAAAAAAAATTAACAAAACACAAATTGTAAATATATATACATAGGTACAATGGGCGGTCTTATCGCTGACAGCGATCTCTTCCAGACAACCAGTGGATGGAGAGAAATGTAGGCACGTGAAAAAGAAACGGTGGCGCAAAGAAAACGATAAAATGTGATTAATAGTTACATAAATAAGGCTACTTTTAAATTAGCATATATCAATACACTACACGTATAGGTATTCTATAATATACTCACACATAAAAACTACATATTTATAATACAATATATCTACATAGGTATATAGGTTTAATTAATATAGTATACATATATATATAAATACATATACTACAATTGCTTTAATAATGTACGATTACTCAGCTAGATAGACTTCTTTAAGTCTGTTTTTGAAGACAGAGACATGCATGTTGATGGTCACCCAAGGATGCCAAAGACCTTGAAAAATCGAGAAGAAATAGCCGGAACAGTGTAAATGATTTGGCTATAGTTTTACGACCGGCCGCCTGCCTGACGTCAACCCTTTTGGGAATGTATTTGTGCGAAAAGTTTTACAACCGGCCGCCGCCCGACGTTAACCCTCCTTTGGAATGCAATTGTAGCACAAGATGTTAGTGCTTAGTCCTTTAGCCGCCTCTTACGACATCCACAGGAAGAGTTGGAGTGGTCCTATTCTAACCCGGAACCACACGGGTAAATCGGCTTTGTTGTTCGACACATACTGCCGAACCGATACTGCCAGCCCGTATAAGTGGAGGAATCCTAAATTCCTCACGGAGCTCTAGTACTTAAAGTGAAGGTATAGGCAAAGGGCCTTGAAGTGGCGCCCTCATTTGAAATAAATTGTTAACTCGTAAATATGGAGATAATTTCCATATTGCTCTTCGTCATGCACTTTATAGCCCTTTAAATTATTTTATGAACTACCGTTGAAAGTATTTACATTAGTCCGTCTAGCTTTTAAACTTGCCTCCGCCAAAAGTGGCCACGGCACGTTTTAAAACTAGACGGATCACCAATAATAGTTTCAACGGCAGTCCATAAAATAATTTAAAGGGCTATCTAGTGCATGACGCAGAGCAATATGGAAATTATTACCATTTTTTCCAGTTAGCAATTTATTTCACACTTCAAGGCCATTTGCCTATATCTTCACCTCAAATAATATAAATTAGATTAGGATATATGTAATCTATAAATAAAAGACAAGGAAAATCCGTGAAATGTTGGGTTTTTAGTTTTTCAGTTTGAATCATTGATACAGTCATTTCTGATATAGGTCATTTTGTTATCAATTATCTTATCACATGTCTGTAGATATAAGCTCCTTTTATTATCAAATTTCTTATAAAATTTCACCAGCATGACATAATACGCGATAAAACGTATATAACAATTTATTAAGCGCTATATCATCTATTACTATGTCACGTTACGTATAATAACGATCGGGACGGATTAGTCATCATCAACATCACGGTCAAGTTCGTGACGGACTCGTACATGATGGGCTCCGTCATCATCGTCCAAGCGTATTCTTGGTTCCATCGTTAGCGGTTACGCTTCAGAGCCCGGGGTACGCTACCTAACCTTGGTGATTTGACGAGGTTACTGGTTTTACGCAGAGCGACTGCCGTCTGACCTCCGCAACCCAAAGGGTAGACGAGAACCAATCCTAGGATAGATTTAAACAAACGCTAGATGGCGTTCTGGACCTACAGCTTTTACGTGCTTTCCGAAGCACAGAATCATCTTCCCTTCGGATAATCAGGTGATTTAAGCCTCCAAATTTTTGCAAAGTATGCTTACCAGTGGGATTTGAATCCACGACTTCCGGATTATAAGGCAAACGCCTTGACCAATGGACCACGAAGGCAGCTACATATAGCTAAAGTATAGTAACATGTCCGTAGCCTTATCTAAGTAAAGTCGGACATGATCCGGGATTCAGATGGCGAGTAGACCCGCTTTGAAATTGGGGATTAATGTAAAACCTTGCGCGCACCCGGCAAAAGCTGGTAGCGACGAAATTTTTTCATTTTTTCTAAGATTACAACGAATCTGACCAAATATTGGTGTTTTAGGCTATAAGCACACGGCGTATTTTAGACGCGCGCGTAAAACGCGCATTCGAAACTCGTATGAATAGATACAAACGCGCATACAAAGGGGCGTACGCAGTGTTGTCTCGAACAACGCCATTGTACAACTGAGTCACACACAGTACTGTATGATTTAAGGCGATTTTCACATTGCCCCGTACCACGCAGCGTAGCGCGTGAATGCGTTTCTAACATTGCTTGTAAGTACCTTCGTTTGTATAGAAAACACGCACAGTCCAACACAAAGAAAACGCAACATGCAGCGTGATGCGTGGCAGTGTGATAATCGCCTTAAAACACGGGAGCTACACGCGACTACAGCGCGTCTGTATCGCTGTATCTACGCGTATACACGCAGTAGACGTGCGTTTCATATAGGTTACAAGGTTGCGTTCGAATCTCGTTTGAGGCGCGTATACGCTCGTCTTCTGCGCCTCGTTTGCGCGTTTAAAATACGCCGTGTGCTTAGGCTGTAAGATAATAATCTATGCGCGCTATTCTGGGAGACAAAATAACTGAATTTACCCTAATAGATTGACATTGAAATTAATTTATTTATAATTCTTCTTCTTCTGTCTTATCCTTATCCCACTCTGTATGTGGGGTCGGTACAGCATGTCAGTTTTTTCCATCTTGCTCTATCTCCAGTCAATCTGTCCGTCACTATCTTCCTACCCATATCCACCTTTACACATTCCATCCAACGTTTCTTTGGTCTTCCTCTATTTCCATGTCCCTTTACCTGCATTTTCAAAACCTGCCTGGTTATATGACTTTCCTCCCTTCTCTGAACATGTCCGTACCAGCCTATTACTCCTTAATTTTTCTGTTATAGGCCCCACTTTCACACTTCCTCTTATATACTCATTCCTAATTATATCTCATCTCCGTTTACTTTTTTATAATTATATGTTATAATATTGTGTTGCGCCAATTCCTACAGTAGGTTTCCCTGTGGTATAGTGGAATCATGCTACTCCATAAAATAGACTGTTACATTTCTCAATTTACGAGTAATATAGGGAAGTAATGTTTCTTGGTTAAAAAATAATAATTAAAATTAAGCATTACATTAAAATATACTGGTATAACAGCTGATATTTATATGCAATTATAAGTTTATATGAAATTCATAGATTTTGTTTTAATAATTAATAATTCAGATGTCTACTAGAAGGCTAATTTACAGGCTTATTAACCCTTGTAGAGAAAAATAGGACCACTCCAAGTCTTCCCGTGGATGTCGGCAAATGCGACTTAGGAAACACAAGCTTAACAAAGCTTATAAACATCAATGAGACCTCTTCAACCTGTGTGGCCAGCGTGGAGAGAGTAGGCCTAACCATCTGACTGCTTTGGCTAAATATAAATGTATAGAAGGTCGTGCTCCTGCAGTGGAGACTAAAAAAAGAAAAAGACCCTGATGGTGATGAAAGTATTTGTATTGTGTAAAGCGAATGGTCCTATTCTAGGCCCCCATTGGGTTGCGGAGGTCAGACGGCAGTCGCTCTGTGTAAAAACCAGTAACCTCGTCAAATGGCAAAATAGCTGTAAACATCTTCTTTTGAATATTATAAATTACAAAATGAGAATCTGTAATTGGCAGTAAGTTATGGTTCTTAAGATAAAATAATAAAATTGTAAAGTGCTGTTCATTCTGTGATAAATAAATTAAAAAAAAAAAAAAAAAACCTAGGCTAGGCAGCGGACCACGGGCTCTGAAGCGTGACAGCTGAGGACGCAATCGGGAATACGCTCGGATGATGATGACAATGGTCATATTCCAGCCCCAAAACCGCACAGCATTAATAACCCACTCCATTGTTACAGATAAAACCAAACATGTCGAGAAGAACTGCCTCGTGCTGATCAGGCCCCACATGCGATTCTTTCTACACTGAACCAGTTTGACAGATTCAAGATGGCGTCGTGCGTCGGTGGGCCGTTCCTGGCGCAAGAGTATTTGCCGGTGGCGGAGTTTTACGCGGACAAGTCTATTTTTGTGACAGGCGGCACCGGGTTTATGGGAAAGGTGAGGGTTGTAACCATTTTTGTAGTGAATAAGACAGTGGGAAAGCCGTGTAGTTCCCGGCAGAGTAGAATAGGACCGCTCCAAGTCTTCCCGTGGATGTCGTAGAAGGTGACTTAGGAAACACAAGCTGCGACCTCTCCAACCTGTCTGCCCAGCGTGGAGACTGTAGACCAAATCCTCTGACTGCTCTGGCTAATATATGACTCTGGTAGTACAGAGAGGGTCGTACTGAACAGTGGAGACTAAAATTGAAATAACAGCTAAAAACAAAATAAAAAGCCATTTCCATACAAAAGTGTGCAGCCTCCTGGGCGATTTGTATGGGAATATCAAACTTTTATTTGCTTCTTTGACTATTATTTTAATTTCATTATACTTTATTGATCTAGTATAGACCGTCCCGTGGTTCGATTTATTACGGGTATGTTCCTTCCACGTTGTATAAGGAATAGGTATTTCTGATTGGCCAAAATGGTAAAAACCGATGGCACAAATAATGTTTCTGATATTTCAGGTGTTGGTTGAAAAGCTTCTGCGGAGTTGTCCTAAAATCAAAAAAATATATCTTCTAATGCGGCCGAAGCGGGGGCAGGACGTCGCGTCGAGACTTACCGAGCTCACACAGTCACCGGTAAGATTCGAAACTACACAACTTTATTCAGAAATTATGCCTTCATAGGCACGTTAGGTCATCATCATAAATAAATAAATAAAATAAATAAAATTTGTTTATTAGGTAACTACTTATTTAAATTACAAGCTTTTGCTTTACAATTTATCATCCAAGCGTATTCCCGGTTGCATCGTCAGCGGTTACGCTTTAGAGCCCGGGGTCCGCTATACCTTACCTAGGTGATTTGACGAAGTTACTGGTTTTACACAGAGCGACTGCCGTCTGACCTCCGCAACCTAAAGGGTAGACCAGAACCAATCCTAGGATAGGTACAAACGCTAGGTGGCGTTCGAGACCAACAGCTTTACGTTCCCTTGGGAGCACGGAATCATCTTTCTTTTCGGATATTCAAGTGATTCAAGCCTGCAATATCCTAACCGGACTGGAAACAACTTTTCACAAAGTATGCTTCCCAGTGGGATTTGAACGCACGACCTCCAGATCACAAGGCAAACGCCTTGACCACTGGACTACGGAGGCAGTCATAGGCACGTCAGGTATACCATAAAAATAACAATGTAGACACACGTTACAGCTTGCATCAAATACCTACCCAAAAGATGCCCACCAGCTCATAATTTCTGCAAACGTCTGGCAAAGTTAAAGACCCGACTAAATGATCTGACTTATATATTTCTTTACAGATACACTATCACTTCTTTATAATAATAATAATAAAATTCTTTATTCAAGTAATTAAAAGTCATAAATGTTAGTAAAATGCTTATACACTATGTTAGTAATAAAATTAATTTCACACATAATATATTATTTAAATTTCACATGTCACACCCGTGTCACCCCACTGGATATGGCACGACAACGATTTACGTATGAGCTGTCTAATCTGCTCACGAACATGCTTAGGATGCCATTGGTGCTCTCCCGCACCCTGCGCACCAGGGATGCGCACCTTTAACGCATTGTTGCGTAAAAGCAGTCTACGTGAGCCTCGGCGAACATCCCTGATGCACTACAAAAGCGAGGCAACCTCAACAACACTCTAAAAGCATTTATCCCTAACAGGGCAGACAGAGCCTAGGGCGTTAAGGCCCAGGCCACTTTTAGCATGTTGGTGGGCATGAAGGTGGAAAAAGGAAATCATAATAGTAAAATAGTGCTAACCGCATCGCCTATTGATATGATTCAGATTTTCGACCATTCCTTCGATTGGGTTTTACGATCTGCGCGGGAAGATAAGCAGCTGGTACATTCTATGTTTTTCTTTTCAGACCATCAGGGATGGATTTTTTTACTCCATAAATATTCTATTTGAAAATTTGTGGGTCGATTTAGCCCCGCTATTTTTCAGCCAGGTTTGAAGTTCCGAGGTAGGGTATTATAGAAGTATTAGACAAGTTTTAAGCTTGCCTCAAATAGCTATAGCTACCCAAAAATGTCTACCTCTTGGAATAATTGTACAAAAATTAAAACACACAAAAGAAGGATACATCCTCTTTAGATTCAACGGCGCACACGGAAACTTTTTGTAAAATTTTATACCACCATATTTTAAATTTTTTTGGCAGAGTGTTAAAATAGCATGTTTATGCAGATAGGTGCAGTCTAAAAGAATTTGGGCGTACTTATAATATTACCTCGCTATATTGACAGACATCCTCTTCGGGTGCGGGACACGCGTGGGCTTAGTCTAAACAGAGATATTTATAGACCCAGATCATTCTCATAAAAAATCTAGACTAGATCATTTAAAAAATTTAAGAGCTTATTGATAGTATTGCTATTCAATCGATCACTGTCCAAAAAGAACTATGTTTTTGTCATTTTCTATCTCCTGATATTTAACTAAATGCTTGATTTCGATATACGTCACGACTTCTATCTTTTCCTTTACTTCATCTATGAATGCCCCTCTTGGCCTTCTTTTACCTCTCCTAGCTTCTATCAATCCTTTTCCTTTCCTTCAATGATGTATATAATAAAGTAATCCTGTGACATGACTTGGTCAAGCATCTTTTCTTTTCTTTCATCCATTGTCATCATTCAATAGAGTTATTTTCTCATTGACATATAAACAATGTTTTAACAGTTTTTGTAAGTTGACGCCTTTGGAGAAAATGCTGCAGTGCAGTTTGTTGCCGCCTCTTTTGCCCTTCTGTTTAGTAAGCGGCACTAAATTTGGCTGTTAATGCCTAAATGACCTGACTTCAACAATTTTATTATAAAATCCATAGTATTTAAATTAAAAACTGTCAATTATCAAGTTATCAAAATATCCAAAGATAAATAAACGATTTTGAATTTTAATTCGACAAGTTCCGAAAATTCTGATCCTGCATAGAGATATAAAAAAAATGACAAAGAATTTAAAGAAAATATTTCCTTCTAAACCACGTTAAGTCTATAATTCTATAATCTTTGCAGTTATTTGAAACACTCCGAAAAGAGCGGCCACAGGAACTAAACAAGATAGTCCCTATAGTAGGCGACATCACGGAGCCAGAGCTGGGGATCAGCCCCGCGGACCAGGCAATGCTCTGTCAGAAGGTAAAATGTTAAGAAGTAAGATGGACTTATTAAGTAAGGGGGAAACAGTGAACGGGAATTGCATTGGACAGAAAAGCTTGGAAGGAAATGAGGACGGCAATGAGAAGGAAGGATGCGAGAATGGAAAGGATACATATGGGGATAAAGGGAGACCTTTTCCCAGGAGTGGAACAAAATAGGTTTAACATAAAAGTACCTACTTCGTTCGCCCCGAATTGGTAACACGCAAACCCTGTACAACCCCATATATATATATATATCGCAGCGGCAATCCCTTGACCGATTTGGCTTATGTTTGAAGTTACAAAAAATTGTGGTCCACCTTGGAAGCACTTCGAACTCTTGCCTTTTTAGCATCGGGATTTTCTTCTTTCTTTTAAAGGTTGGTGTCAGTCTTTGGTTGCTTCAAGGAAGCTTCTGGGGACAAATCTATATGATTTTACTGGTTTACATAGCCGATTGAGAGGTGGACGACGCCTGGAGACGCCCGCACAGTCCGCAAAAACAGCCGTACATGACTGTCCACTTTAACTACTTATTTCACATATTGTTCATGAGCATGAGCATTTATAACACCAAACTACACCAATTTGACATTATAAAGTCAACAAGAATCAATTTGCTAAATTATTTAAAGCAAACCCCTACCGAACCCCTTGACTTTCCGTCAACAACTCCAACTTAAAATCTGAATGTCTTGCAGGTGTCAGTGGTGTTCCATTCAGCGGCGACGGTGAAGTTCGACGAGAAACTGAAGCTGTCGGTGACGATCAACATGTTGGGCACGCAGCAACTAGTTCAGCTGTGCCATCGCATGCTGGGCTTAGAGGTAAAATCATAGAAATTAAATACAGTATATAAATAAACGGCCAAGTGCGAGTCGGACTCGTACATGAAGGGTTCCGTACCTCCGTACAATGTTTTGAAATGCTGAAGAAACACATTTCTTGTATGACGACCCCCTTTAATTTTTAACTTTATCTTATTTTTAGTATTTGTTGTTATAGTGGTCATAGCAATACATTATATGTGAAAATTTCAAGTATCTAGTTAAGGCAGTACCTGAATTTTCCGGGGACCAGTGCTGCCCCCATTTAAAATAAATCATTTCAAAGAAAACGGAGACATTATTTAAAAATTTGCAACTACCAATTCCTAGATAACCCTTCAAAGTATTTTATGAACTACTGTTTACAGTTTATAATGAGAACGTTAAGCTTTACTACGCACATTAGCTAAAAGTGGCCGTTTTTCGCAAATGTGCGTAATTATGGCCTTAATGCCATTATAAATATCTAGTTAAAAACGCTGAAAAAACACGTTTTTTGTATGACGACCCCCTATTTTTATTTTTAACGGCCATAGTAATACTCCAAACAGTACTACTCCAATTCTCCGGAATGGACCCTACATTGAGACCTAAACTGACAAAGTTACACTATAGTAAAAAGCTCACCAACTTGATATCACTTTTTAATAATACTATACTTAACCGATTTTTAACTGATAACGCATCCAATAACTCACAGACTGCAATATCCCATCTTATTTATATGGACGATATTAAATTATACACTAGCAACAAGGCAGACATGAAATAACTTATTGACATTACCGCCAAGTTCAGTGCAGATATCAAAATGAAATTCGGGATAGAGAAATGCAAAACATTAAATATTAAAAAAGGAAAAGCTTTAACTGAAGATTATACGGTCGATAATGAAGTTACAAAGGCAATGGAACCGGATGAACTGTATAAGTATTTGGGTTACCAACAGTCAACTCAATTAGATCATAAATCGATCAAATCCTTACTGACCACGGAATACAAAAATAGAGTAACCATTCTTTGCAAGAGCCAACTAATAGGAAAATCTTTAATCAAAGCGATTAATACATATGCCATCCCTATATTGACATACTCGTTTGGAATAATTAAATGGAGAAAAACAGATATTAATAATTTAGAAATTAAAACTCGCACAATTCTTACCAAATATAATCATCTACACCCAAAATCTGCAATAGAAAGAATGACCACTAAGCGCGCCAGAGGAGGTAGGGGTTTGATCGATATCCAGGTTCTATGGCAAAAACAAATAAGCTCTCTCCAATTTTTCTTTAGACAAACAAGCTGAAACAAGTAATCTTCACCAAATTATAGTGGAATATGATAACAGACATACACCTTTAAACCTATCAAATGCTAAAATAGATAACTTAAATAGTGACAACTTTGAACCTGAGAAACAAAAAATAGACCAATGGAAATCAAAAGTTCTTCATGGTAGACATCCACATGATCTTGAACAAGCTATTATTGATCTTGAAGCCTCAAACAAATGACTTACTCATAGTAATATCTTTCCCGAAACTGAAGGCTTTATAATAGCTATACAAGATCAAGTAATTAATACCCGAAATTACCGCAAACACATTATAAAGGACCCCTCAGTTATAGATGATAGATGCCGTAAATGCCGTACACACCCTGAAACTATTCAACATATCACAGGTGCCGGCTCAAATCTCACCCAAACCGATTACACTCACAGGCACAACCAAATCGCAAACATTGTTCACCAAAAACTCGCCATCAAACACAAACTAATTCCAAACAAACTAATACCGTACTATAATTATAAACCAGATCCAGTAAAAGAAACGAACGAATACAAATTATATTTTGACCGCGCTATACTTACAGATAAAACTATACATTATAATAGACCGGATGTAGTATTTCAAGATAAAGTAAAGAAAATAGCATATATAATAGACATAGTAGTTCCCAACACCCACAACTTATCCAAAACCATCACAGAAAAAATTTAAAAATATACAGATCTAAAAGAAGAAATAGGAAGGATATGGCGATTAGACAAAGAATATAATAGTACCTATAGTTCTGTCTTCAACAGGAGTTATTCCAAATCATTTACATAACAGCTTAAAACTTTTAGACTTACCAGCACACACATATATTAATATGCAAAAAGCTGCAATTTTAAACACATGCAGAATGGTAAGGAAATTCATGCAGGGTGATGAGACCCCAAATACTACAGAGACCCTCAACTAGTAACAGTTACATCACTTGGCATATGCCCGTGATTGTAGCTTACGATTACCAGCTACCATGCTGAGAAGAGGAAACTCTAAAAAACAATAAAAATAATAAAGCCTCTTTATTTCCCATAAAATTAATAGTTACATACAAAAAAAATTTAATAGTTAGAGTATCTTATTTATAGGAACCCCTGTTAGGCCTCCTCCAGTTTCTTCCATTGTTCTCTTTCTTGTGCCGTCTTAATCCAGTTCTTTCCTGCCACTTCTTTTATTTCGTCCACCCATCTTTTTTGTGGCTTCCAACTTTTCTTTTTCCGGGCGGACCTCTCCAGTTCGTACTTTTAAGGGTCCAGCGTTGGTCGGTGTATCTCGCTACGTGGCCAGCCCAGTTCCATTTCAGTTTTAGGGCTTGATGGAGCGCGTCTGTAATTTTTGTCTTTTTCCTAATTTCTTGACTTCTAACTTTATGGATTTTTCTAAGGTTAAGGATACTTCTTTCCATTGCACGTTGAGAACTTGTAATTTTGTTTTTTATTCTTTTCGTAAAAGTCCAAGTCTGAGAGCCGTAAGTTAAGCAAGGTAAGATACAGGTATCTATGACAGCATTCTTCATTTCTAATTTATAATTATTTCCTTTCAGTATTTCTTTTTGCGCCCAGAATTTGTTCCAACTGGATGAAATTCGTCTGTTTACCTCGTCTACATTGCTTGTTTTGCGAAAAGATACTTCTTTTCCCAGATATATGTATTCCTCTACATACTCTAGTTCGACGTTGTCCAGCATCACTTTACCTCTTTTGCTATTAGTCATCTTCAACATGTGACAAGTTTACTTTCTTCATTAAGTTGGTTTATCATGTTTTGTAACTTCTGATACGTTTCAGCAAATACTACGATATCATCTGCGAATCTTAGGTGGCTGAGACGTGTGTTTTTAATCTGAATACCTTCTGAGGCCCATTGAAGTTTGGTGAATATGCTCTGCAGGACAGCTATGAAAAGTTTAGGAGACAGTGGGACTCCTTGTCTTACTCCGCGCTCTACTTTAAACTCGTTGCCTCTAGTTTCTAGTTTAACTCTGCTTACACTATTCCTGTAGATATTTTTCAGTGTTGTTACGACTTTTGGGTTAACATTACATTCGTGTAGAGCTTGCCATATAGAGTTGTGGTTTATGCTATCGAACGCTTTAGAGTAATCAATAAAGCATATGTAGAGTCCTTTTTTAAATTCTTTATGTTTTTCTATAATTTGTTCTAGTGTGTGGATGTGATCCATGGTCGAGAATCCAGTGCGAAAGCCCGCTTGCTCTACTGGTTGCATGTTCTCTATGTGAGGCGCGATTTTCTCTTGCAGGATAGAAGTAAACAGTTTGTACACAACAGAGAGTTGTACACAACAACACTTATTGGGCGGTAGTTGGCGATGTCTAGGGGATCTCCTTTTTTGTATAGCAGGATGATGTCTGACAATATGTTAAGATATGTTAAATTGAAGTTTATTTACGTATTAAAAAAGTAAATGAGGAAATTTATTGATTATCATTGTAATAGTTTGTGTTTCAATTTTTTGCAGTGCACGACGTTCATGTCTTTGTTGTTTACACGGAATTTAAAACATGAAGTTGTGTATAAATTACAGAGAAATAAAGACAAAGGAAAATCCTAAAAAGTGAATGAAAATTACTTAAGTAACTTTTTTTCATTCATTCAAAAACTTAGTTAAAAAGGTTAAACTTTGAAGAAATTATAAGCGAATACGTCGTCGGATTTCTTGCGCATACGACTGAGTTAAAAAATTAAAAATACACATATATGAAGATTGATTCATGCTTAAACAACGTACAATAAATAAATAAAAATTATTTGTCTTTTGCAAAAAGATAGAAAAATTTAAAGTTCTCCGAAATTCTTAAATAAATATGGGGACGAAAACGCTGATTAGGCAGACCGCTCGATGCGCTTCTGAATTTGTCTAAATTCGTATCCAGGGTGCATGTACAATACAGCGCAATACGTATGTGTAGATAGGAAATATAGATTCGGGTGTTCAATCAAAAATTCCCACGGTCGAAGACTGCAGTCCTAAGATTTTTTCGTTTGATTGTACTGTTTTTAGTTTGAACAATCAATATTTTAAAATTTATGAGTGGCTGAGCCCACTCATAAATTTTAAAATATTGAGAAAAGAAAAATATTAAAATTATTGGATCCAGTAACTGGGACCAAGGTCCGAGTTAATGGCGGTCCCAGTTGCCAGTAACCTCATATAGACTAAGATTAGATTGAAGGCAGCTGGGCATCGCGTGATATCTTTGCGTCCTTATTGGTGGTTGCGGCGTAAAACCATGCTAAAATTGTCTTTTACATCACTGGACATCAAATGTTATGATTACTTACCAATATTCGTCTTTAGTCTAATATTAAAAATTTTGAAATCATCAAGTTTTATGATTTTATCTCTTCCTTCTAAGTTTATTAGTGTTGTAATGTTTAAGATAAGTAAGTTAATGTTTTAAGATTGTCCCTGATTATTGTTAAAGCGGAGAATTTGATTTATATGATGTTTTTTAATCTTCTTTAAATTTTTCCTTCTTTTACGTCCTGCTAGTCTGATTATTATTATTGTATTATACCGAGCCCTTTCTGTCCAAATTCTGGGCAAAGGTTTATTTCTCTCGCTTCCATTCTATCTGTTTGTCGCTAATGACCCCAACTCACTGTCATGCCAGTTAAGCTCGTCGCCCCATCGTGTTCTTGGTCGGCCTGGTCCGCGTCTGCCATTGAGTCTCCAGTCGGTAACTACCCTTGCCCAGCGATAGTCGGGCATTCGAAGAACTTGTCCAAGCCCAGTCCCACTTTAATCCAGCTGCTCTTGACGAAACATCTACATTACCATCTGAGAGTGCAGTGTGGTGGTCGCACTCAGTCGATAAGTTTCACCCCGAGCATACTTTGGCGCTGGTCTGATAGAAAAGATAAACCGGCCAAGTGCGAGTTAAACTCGCGTGGAGAGAGTTCCGTACAATTGATTGAATTCTTATAGGTTTTCCTGTAATCTACAAGCAATGAACTATATTTTGTAGTTTTTTCAAAATTTTAGGCTCAGTAGTTTCGGAGATCAGGAGGGGGGAATGGTCAATTTTCGTCTTCGTTCATGAATAAAATCAAAACTATGCAATTTACAATAATAACAAAAATATATTTGAGATCCTCATAACGAGCTCTTTCATTTAATATATGGCACAGTAAGGTTTGCAAAACTTTTTTTTTAATTTCCTAATTTGTCCCCCGAAAATGACCCTTATTTTAAAAAAATATTTATTTACTTTGCACATATGTGTTTTGGTCATAGGATTACAACATTCTACCAAATTTTACCTAATTCGGTCCAGTAGATTCGGAGCAAATTGGCTGTGACAGACGGATGGACAGACAGACGCATGAGTGATCCTATAAGGGTTCCGTTTTTACATTTTTTGTACGGAACCCTAAAAAAACAACATTGAAAATTAAACTTAATGCTACGTACCTAAAGTTTGTATTTCAATAATGCTTATGTTTAAATACCTCAAGCTCCCATAAAATTTGTGGGGAAAGGGTCACCTACAAATTTTGGTACCTCTTCTGGGAACGGCTTTGCCACTTCGTAGGCATTCTAATATAATTTCTTTGGGTAAAACTTAGTGTAATTATTTCTGCCTGTCTGATTGAACAACTCATGTGTTTGTTGTTTTGTGATGATCGTTCGCACTTGATTCTGATGATTGCTGACAAAAGCAACAAAACACCAACTATGCTCTATTGATAGAGAAGGAGAGAGCTAGATATACGTATAATACCTCCTTGCTGCAAGAGAATTAAACGAAAGATTTGCAGATAAAATAGAGCTGCCACGGGCGATAGTTACTGCCATAGATTAGTCAATCTATGTGTTATACGCAAAAATTCAAAATGGCTCTGAGATTTTGGATCTCATTATTCAAGTCCATTACTACTGGACAAACTTTGAAAATAAGCGTGCTTATATTGAATTCGAAAATCATTTCGTAAATATTTATTAGAAATCCAAAAGATCCAAGCTGTCTGTTCTTTTATTATAAGTATGTAGACTAATATTTAAAACATCTGAAATTTGAGCGTGTATCACAAAAAAGGCGATTGTACATTATCTGTCAAATGGTTGTTCAAACATAACGTTTCATTTCCAGGCCTTAGTTCACGTATCAACAGCGTACTGCAACTGCGAACGGGAACGCGTAGAAGAGACAGTGTACGCGCCGCCAGCGCATCCCGAACATGTGGTGACGCTCGTCCAGACACTACCCGATGAGCTGGTCGATAGAATCACACCGGATTTAGTTGGTGAGACTACTTGTCTAATTGTATTTAGGAAATAGATTGATATAACGTATAATACGTTGACCACTTTCAAAATAGAAGAAGTAGTACGCGCCGCAAGCTGCTTATTCTGAACATGTGGTGACGCACGTCCAGTGGTCGACAAAATCACATCTGACTTAGCCGGTAAGACAGTTTGTCTAACTAGATTAAGGTTATAGAATCCTGAGACACGACATAAGCTCTCATCTGAAGTCAGGTAATGTTGACTTATGCCTACTTTAGAACTAATAGAACTAGAAGATGAATTATGACCAACTTATAGAAGATCAAGAACTTAAACGAAGAAGAAGATCAAAAACAGACGATCCTAACTAGACGCCACTTGTACCTCTGAGTTTGTGCTCATGTATGGTCAAATTTTGAACTATCACATTTGCTTCCAATGGAGGAAAACGTGAGGAAACTTGTACACTAGTGACTATTAACTAGTGTGTGAAATGGAGGAGGCAATGGCAAACCACTCCATTATCTCTGCCAAAAATCGTCATTGTGTGCGACTCTTCCCATACAATGACACCAACAAGAGCTCGAGGCGGTTCCTCAAAATTATTTTTTTCTATTAAGTATTCACTTCTACTGCTGAAAAATGCACCGTGTGTGTTTTTCCAAAGAGGAAAACACATACGGTGCGTTTTCAGTAGGCGAAGTATTAATTTCCATTCGCTTTATTCCCTAAACTTATTTTGTAGACAGAAATAGAAGAAACTGTGTACGCGCCACTAGCTTATCCTATAGATGTCATAAACACTACCTCACGAACTGGACGACAGAATCACACCTGTCTTAGGTGGAAAGTGATATTGTCCACTATTGACGACTCAGTCTTAACTGAATAGACTTACGACCTTATACAGATAAAGGAAACCGTTTATTTTATGTCTATAAGGTCGTAAGTCTATTCAGTTCAGGATGAGCAGTGTAAGTGCCGGCTAGCGCTCATCCTGAAAATATGGTGATGCTCGTCCAAACACTGTCTGATGTGAGGAGTATCGTTGGATAGGTATTTTAAAAACATTGAGGGTTTACAAAGACAACTTTTCGATTCATTTCGATGACCTCTGTGGCGTAATGGTTACGTTACACGCTAGACCGCTAATCCGGAGGTTGTGGGTTTGATCCCCAGCCAGGGCAAGTTAGAAAATGGCCCTTTTCAAACTGTCCTGGCTGGGGATCGAACCCAGAATCTCCGGATTAGCGGTCTAGCGTGTTAACCATTACGCCACAGAGTTAAAAACTTACTTTGGGGCTAGCTTAATCAGTGTAATTTGTCCCTATATATTTATATTTATTTATTTATTTAAAATTAGAAATTATGAAAATTAAAGTCCCCATGTTGTTACGTGTACCTAATTTCAAAAGTCTATTTTGAGCGTGGCCTGAATCGCATTTGGCCAGATAATTAGACTCTAATATCGTAATGATTGATCTAAGTCATCTTAAACAAATAACTTGTTGAGATGATGTATATGGCGGCTTCAGACACGTGTTTCAGATTATCATGTGAAGTAGTTTATCATGAAATAAGTTATCATAATAGACTAGTACTGTGTGTTGGGCCACTTAAGTATGTACATACATGAAAAAGTAGATTTACCTTGTTACATAATATAAGAGTGTGATAAAGGTTTCCGTCCATTACATCAACTCGATGCTGACGCTTCGCCAATTTGATTCACAAAGCATTGAAATATTAGCTTTGGTAAAGTTTTCCAAAAAAATATTGGCATAAAGAGAAAAGAGTCGAGTTAGAGAACAAGACGAAAGTCTAGAAACAATTCTACGTCTCCCCCTGACGGCCGGGAAAGTTTTAAACAATATAAATTGATAAGGATAAATTACACAGACTGAGCTAGCCCCAAATTAAGTTTTGAACTTGTGTTATGGGATACTAAATCAACGATACAGTATTTTATGATAATTAAATATATAGATAAACACTCAAGATCCAGAAAATTTTTAAAAAGGCCATAGCCAGCTTGCCCTGGCTGGGTATCCATCCCAGAACCTCAGTATGAAGAAAGAAAGTCTTGAATAGAAAATATAGAAGCAGACAACAAGTTTATTTACTAGACAAATAAAAAAAAACCCCGACTGTCAAGAACGCCAGCTAGTGATGAATAGCGGAACTACCGATACGACTTGATATTCGTAGCACCATCTATTATTTGCTAGTGAAAGCCCTGACTTTCAAGCGTTAACACTCAATAACTTTTAAACGGCTGAACCGATTTTCATCAAACATAGCTTAGAACCACTGCAAGGAAACGTGATAAAACCGCATCGAAATCGGTTTATCCATTCGAGCGCTACGATGCCACAGACAGACGGACAGACATAAGCTTCAAACTTATAACATCCCTCTTTTTTGTCGGGGGTTAGAAATAGAAAATCACACATTAATAAAAACATGTGAAGTATCATCATCATAATCAGCCAGATCTATTTTAGTCTACACTGCAGGAGCACGACTCTCTGTACTACCAGAGCTATTTATCAGCCAGAGCAGTCAGTAGATTTGGCCTACACTCTCCACGTTGGCCAGACGAGTTGGAGAGGTCTCATTGATGTTTATAAGCTTTGTTTCCTAAGTCACCCTCTACGACATCCACGGGAAGACTTGGAGTGGTCCTATTCTACTCTGCCGGGTACCACACGGCTAAAAACATGTGAATACGTGTGACTATTATAAAAATTAAAGTCTAATATCAGTCTAATAGACTCGTAAATATTAACACGTGTAACCGATGAGCGATTTGACTCAAACATTTGTAGTCAAATCGCTCATCGGTTAACGCATGTCACGTTTATAGATCTTTCTAGTTTGTGTATCAAAAAATATTATTTACCTACGCACTTTAGTGACATAATGGCACTTTTTTTTTGTTTAACCTACAACAAATGTCCACTTAGGTATGTAATCAAGTTGTGGTTTTAATATTTGCAAACTACTTAGGCTGCATTTTTATGATGAGCGAAGTTGCGTAGCGAGGAATGTGTTTAATAAGAACCAATAGAATGCTCAGCTCAGCACCTGTAAAAATGGCTTAGCGGAGCGAGGTTTTTGTATGTGCAAAACAAGCGAGGAATATTTTCGAGGGATGTGTATGAGATATGTGTGCGAGAGTTATGCTATGGAAGAGAGAAAAAAGAGCTACACATCCTTACACCGCTCAGCGGCCTAGCACAACTCTGGTAAAACGCTCACATTGTTCCACAGCTTCGTAGCCAATCCTCGCACCGCCTAGCGGCCAAGCACTTCTCTGGTGAAACGGTCTCATCGTTTCACAGCTTACGCATCCTCGCACCGGTCAGCTAACTCGCACATGTCAAGTGGAAAAGCAGCCTTATCACCCACTTTCTGAAATACACTTAACTGAAATTCGGCTTATCTATGTCAGTTCGAAGCTAGTAAAGAAAGAAAAAAAAAATCTCTCTTTTCCAGGTGACCGGCCTAACACGTATACGTTTACAAAGGCGCTGGCAGAGGACATGCTCATAAAGGAGTGCGGGAATCTACCTGTGGCGATTGTCCGGCCTTCCATCGGTATGTCTAGTGGTTACCTTTACACACGAAATAGAATTTAGCAATCAACATTTTTCAGATGTATTAAAGTTCATAATCTTAATCAAGAAGTACGACTTTTTGATATGTCTCTCTTATCCGCTAATTGTTTTACTTCGCTGTACGACACGACGTTCACCTTTTCCTGTATCTGTTACAGGTAGGTATGCCTCAGTCTTCCTGGTCCTCTTTTCTCTTCTATCTCTTCTTCAATGATAGTATATGAATTTGTCGTCTTGTAGAAGATGACCTATTCTTCCTCGTGTTTCTATCTCCTTATTTGTAATTTTTTCAACCCAGCGGAACGGATAACGTTCCATATTTTATTAATCCCCATGATTAACTATTTTTAATATCTTTGAGTTTGTGGACCTTTGCCCAGAAGTGGGATAAGGTAGATTAATAAAAATTCATCACAATTCACAGCTTTCATCCTCCCCCCTACTTGTAATCACGGTCCTATGCTACTCTTATCCATATCCGATACGTCATTTTGTGATCTTATAGACTAACGTTGGATACTTGAAAAGTGTCTTCCACATAGTAATATCGGAAAACTTTGGTGAAGGCCCATGTCCAGAAGTGGATTTCCTGTATCTAAAATAATAAAGATGGTTCAGAAAAGGTGGAATCTTTAAACCGACGTGACATTTTATCATTATCTATCGTCTTCCGCATGTAATGTAGACCCTGCCCTAGGACGTGAGCCCGTTTTTAGGATACAGTACATGACATTTAAATGAACCACAAAAATTTTCGCTTCCAGTACTCTCGTCGGTCCGGGAGCCAGTCAAAGGATGGGTAGACAACTGGAACGGGCCCAACGGCATCATTGCGGCTGTGGGCAAAGGCGTATTCAGAAGTATGCTGGGAACAGGTGCTCGAGTTGCGGACCTCGTGCCGGTCGATACAGTTATCAATCTGATGATTGTGTGTGCGTGGCGGACGCATTTGAGACGGTACGTGACTAGATGACGCTATTACTGTTGGATCGCACTATGAATGTTTTTAAGGCATGTATGCTGGCGACATAGTGTCTGTTAATACTATCATCAAACTAATTGATTGTGTGTGTACTACTTCACAACTACAACAGGAACGAGATGGCGCTGCGATAGTGGAAATAGTGAAAGTCAATTCTGAACTGTGCTGACGGAGGTTATTATGTTGCCATCTCAATAGACCTCCTCGAAGCCAGGCACTAAAGACGCACTGCAAATTCACTACTTACCAAAAATATTTCTTGAAATAATAGAATCGATTTATTTTTATTTTTTTAGAGGGGAGGGCGTGGTGGTGTACAATTGCTGCACAGGCCAACAGAACCCGATCACGTGGCAACGTTTCGTCAAGACCAGCTTTAAATACATGCGGAAACATCCGTTCAGTGAGTACTTTATCCAAATGTATCTGTGGTGTAGTTTACTTTTCCAGAATCTTAACAAATATACATACTTTTGGTTTCATCTAATACTATTCTTCTTTTCATGCATTCCGGTTTTGGTTACTTCATCTTTTTAAAGAATGTCTGCAATTTGGTCACAGATTATTTGCCAAAGTCAGCAATCTATTTCTCGCAACTAGCTCTTAGTGATCAGCTCCATAAATATTTGATTTCATCCATCCTTTCCACAAGTTTAAACTACCTTAATATTTATAATTTTTTTGACAACCTATATCGCTCTCATTTAGATTAAATGCATTTCGATGTAAATGTATGTGAGCGATTTGGAGTTAAAGATATGGACCAAATGAAAGCAAATAATTTTATATAATGTTTGGCAAAACGTAATTGCTTGCAGGCGAGGTGGTATGGTATCCTGGCGGCGACATCACCAACAACCGACTTAAGCACAACATGTTGTCGTTAGTTCAACACAAGGCACCAGCTATCGTTATGGATTTGGTGGCGAGAGCGTCAGGGAACAAGCCTGTGTGAGTATTTTCTATTTCTTCAGAAGTTAGTGAGTTGGTAGTGGTGCTTGATCGCCGTAAAGGGAATCTTCCCGCAAGGAATTTTCGGTAGGTTTATAATCGTGCAGCTATTCATCAAAGTGCATAGCGTGCTGTGAGTTATTTCCATAGCTTTACTCTTCGTAGTTAGAGAAAGCATCATGGAATAAGTCCCAAATCTAGTTGAAAGTAACGGGTAGAATGTCTGCTGAGCTCCAAACTTCATAATGAACATCAGGGAACAAGCATGTATTAGTATTTCAAACTTTCTTTTTAAAATGCAAGTAGCCTTTGGATAAATAACACTGTTTTTGCTCTCATGCTCAACTAATAAAAAAATATCGTTTCTAAATTCCAGAATGGTCAGAGTGCAAAACAAGCTAGAGAAAGCAGCCGCCTGTTTAGAATACTTCACAACCCGTCAGTGGGCCTTCTCCGACGACAATGTTCAAGCCCTATGCTCGGCGTTGTCTACGGAAGACCGCCGGATCTTCGATTTTAATGTACGGAACATCGACTGGGACGCGTATATTGAGTCTTATGTCTTGGGAATAAGGAGGTTTCTGTTCAAAGAGAGTCCAGATACGCTGCCGAAGTCCAGGGCATTGCTGAGAAGGTAAGTTATTTGAATAAAGCATATTCACAGATTTAAAGTTACATCGTCAGTGCAACAAGCCACTGGCAGCGAATTCATTGAAATGTCATAAGCCTAGGCAGCTTCAATAATCTGACCCAATCTGAGGAACTATAGAGTTGGTTAATACAGCATTTGCACAAGTAAAAATGGTTGTCTTAGCGTGTATTCTCCAAATCATCTGTGGTAGGAACTATTGTTTATTAAAAAAGCTTTCTCTTTCAGATTACACATAGTCCACACCCTAACTCAATTGGCTACGGTGTTCCTACTATGGAGATTTCTATTCTCCCAGTCCACCACGCTACGTTCCGTATGGCGACGTATCCTCGAGTTGATAACCCGCGTTTTTCGCCTGCTAGCTATAGCCTGATGCAGCCATACTGATCTGACAGCACCCCATAGGATCGCTTCCTCATACGCTGCGAAAATCCTTTTTTGACGTTTCAACTCGTTTTGACGTTTGTTAAAAGATGGCGGATATGTCAAACATGACACCAATGTTTACTGTTATCTACACATAGTACTGGTCTACATTAAAAATGGATTGGCAAGGTGATGGTTAATTTTTGACCATTTTGACGTTTTGATTGGTCCAGTATTGTGTGTCGAGGTTTATTATTAAGATCACAACGGCAAATAAATACGTTTAGGAATATTTTGTCTTCAATATAAGCTTTCGGGGCTGTCATGTTTGCTTCCTTTGATCGTTCGCGGTGTGTCGAACTCTAAAGTCCATCGCGTTCGGTCTTTTTCACTTCCCAAGCGCTAGGCAATTAAGATAGTTCTGTTACTAATTGTTAACATAAGTAATGGTAATTCCAGATATTTTGTACCTATAACAATGTAGTGTTTCTGTATTTATGTATGACATGTTTTCGAGCTTATCAGATGCACCAAAAGGTCTTTCTGATTTTTCTAGGGCTATGATCCTCTGCTCCTCGTCCTAACTGCCTCTTAATTAGCCCAATGCGTAAAGTATATGCCTTATAAGCCATGACAATTCTAAGGAAACATTGGATCATATACATTGCCTGTAATGTAATGATAAAATAAGGACTGACTGTTACATTGGAGGCATTGTATACATGACACATCATTTTGACTATGATGTGTCCGTCGTATTTCCGGTGGGATTTTTGTGCCATGCTCGAAACAACGTTATTTATAAATACATAAATACTATATACAGCTCAACGGTTATCACGAGGAAATAAAGTTCAAAAATATGTTATTTCATAATTGTTTATTGCAACACTAATGTTGCATAGAAATTATTCCTGTTAGATCTGTAGAGTGTATTATCCTAACTAGAATTAAAATTTTGATGGATTTTTTTCACTATATCGTTAATCACATATTCGTTCATACGCAGTTATTTACTGTTGTTTCACAGGAATTAGACAACCAATGTATAATTCTACGTATCTAACAGAAATAATCAAATATTACCACGCAAATCTCTTGTAAGGCTTACCAATATTAAATCTAAAGAAACGGGTGATCGTTTCAAATCCTCTATGTATGTCGTTATTTGCTTGTTTTAATTGAGGAATCATTTCCTTCTGAACCCGAATCGCCAACTATTCGTTTGAAAGCTTAAACAATAGCCGATCGTACTAGTCAGATTTAATCATATTATTAATATACTATTTGTCATACTATACCCATGTCAAATATAAAAGTCTCCATAAAATTGTTAAAAACGGTTTATTAGTAACAATATTTTAAATGAAGTAATAATAAAATGAATAATGAAATATAGATATGTGGAGTGAAAGATTTGTTAGTGGCTAGGATTGTAGTTTTACTCGATTTTGTCCCGTTAAAAGAATTGTAATAACGTAGACACGCATTTTTTTAATGCAACGCTCTGAAACCAAAAAAAAAATTCACTGAAATATCATTAATCATATGCGAATGCTTTAAAACAAACGACGGTAGCGTTGCTAATGCCGTTTATCTAAAAATAACTTATTTTTAGGAAACGTAAATTAATTTTGATTCCAAATTAATTTTGATATAAAACTTAATATATCAATTGACGCTCAATTTCTAACAAATTCTTCCTTTAGTCTTGTCCATTTCTAAAGCTATTTTAAATAGCTGTTTTTCGTATATACTTAGTAAAATTAGTGAAATTTCCATTTTGAGTTCCTCTATTTGTAAACATTCCTTAATGGGAACTAAAATTTTTTTAGTGGATTTGAAGTGAGGTTATTACAAAATTTGTTTCGTAACTTTTTGTGGTAATCTTTGTACAATTTGTATTTAGAACGGATTATAATTAACTTAAATGTATTATTTTGGATTTGAAAAACGTATATACGTAGTTATTATTTAATAATACATCACATGTGATCGTCTTCATGTTATCACTTTTTTCATGGATGATATTTCACTTATTTCTTTGTTGTGAAATTTAAATCAGCTAAGCTTATTTCTAAACTCAAAAAATTATACAGCCAAAAAGATATCGTTAAGAATATCACATTCGTTAAAATATTACATTTCTAGAGTTTATCGTCTAGAAAATGTAAAATTTAATTTTGCAAGAACAGCTACGTCTAACGATACTTTTTTCGTATTTGATAAAATAATTATAGGTACATGTTATAAATTACCAACGATAAAATCTCTTTAAAATTACCAGTGTTTGCCCAATTTTGAACTTTGTGTTCATGAGACTTAAGGGCACAAATGTAACAAAAGCACGTTGCTTATGTGCCGAAAGTTATCAGTCGCTAGAAAATGTATCAAAATGTAGGATAGGTTACAATTAGTCGAAGCTTATATTACAGAGCGTATGCAACACAAAATAATTGAATAAACATATTTATATACTAAATGAAATCAACGAACGAAAGATGAGTGTCCATTCTTAGCATAAACAAATCATTTAGCTAAGAAATTCCTCAGAAGTAAATGAATTCGATACGTGGATCGTATAGCTTAGTACAGACAGCGCAGACTAATTTATATTTTAGAAATTTCGTTCCAAAGTAATACGCTTCCCTAGTATAAATATTTGTTTAGGTTTTGTAAAGATCTTTTGGATTTATCATTGCTTGTAAAATTGCAACAATTTATTGAATTTGACTTTCAATTGATGAAAATTGAATATTTGTTTTCAGAAGTACGTAATTAAAAACACAGTCTAGCTGTTATTTAATAGGTATAGGGTATTGGTTTTACATATTATTATTAACATTAATCACTTATTTATTAACTGGAACTTTGTTATAAACAATGAGAAAGTCAAGTTCAAAATTGAAATAGGCTTAAGAAATTCAAGTGCCGAAATTTGTTTTTTTCAACTATTTTTTCGGCTATCGCTTGTTAGGTTAGGATTTTGACGAAATTTGAGTATCGTAGGGTGACAACGCCGCAGTATATTTCCACGAAATTATTATTATACTCACACGAATTTGAAAGAAACTCATTTTTCGCCAAAAACCTGATATTATATTGTCCCTTCTTCCTAGTTTATCCAACACAGTCGTGTAAGATTTACTTGTTAAGTAATGCCTAAGTTTATATACATAATGTGTTATTTAAGTGTTAGCATTTCTCTTATTATTAAGTTTAATGCGGGCTTACTCACAATGTAATGGTTTTAACGGACGGGTACGCAAAGTTGGACACAAAATTTGATGTTAATTATTGTGATTAGTAGATCTCTTCGGATGAAATTCATTTAGTGGCTTAGTGCGACAACGTTGATTTTTATTTTTAAAATCATGATTCAAATGCGTATTTTGATTTGTGGGTGGTCTGATCAGGCAAAGGAAGACAATTCTATGACTCCAAAATGGATGTTCCATTTAATTTTTTATTTATAAGTATATCTGTGGTTGTATTAGGAATCGCTGCACCGATTCCTATTAGTTGTTGCTGTTGTACAGAGCGTTTACCTGTTTACATGGTAGGCTGTATATTTTAGGTATTACTTTAGGTTTCGACAGTTTTGTTACCTGACTGCTAGAAATATAATAAGTTGTCCAACTTTGAAGATCCACTCTTGTGTCTGTCTTTGACTTATTAGATAATTAGATGACAGATAAAATTTTTAAAATTGTTGTGAACTGTATTTTGGAATTTCTATTTTTAAGATGGCCTATATGAATGCTACTAAAAGAAAAGACCCGTCTGTTTCCTTCTTTTACAAAAAACAGTTTTTGTTTCTAAAGTCAATTAAAAAATACAGTTCAGAATAATTGTTCATGGCGATCCTTAGTGTATAACAATTATCTAAAAATTGTCGATTCCTAAACTGTGGTGGATTTGTGAATTATGGATAGTTTTCTTTTGCTTGTAAGTATATTATATTATGTATATGTAAATTTTGAACAAAAATGTCTTATTATTTTAGTAAACTTTTAAAGATTTCATTCGCGAATGCTTTTCTATTATATTGGTTGGTGGTAAAATGAGAAAATTGTTTGTGCGAAATATTATTTATATTATTGTGTAAATAGAATTTAATTGCCCAAAGTTAAATCCAAATACATTGATGCGAACATACGTTTAATTTCTTTCGCTATATGTATGTAGTTTTTGGAATGATTAAGGTTTTTGGGGCGGTTTTCGAATGTGCCAGAAGTCTCACAAAAAGTAGTAAAATTATCACTGAATAGTTAATTGGTTAATTTACAAAAAATATGATTCTTTATACAATTTCAGCTCTTAGTTAAATGGAGAAAAAATTATTATAAAAAGATTTCTCAATTAGCTATGTGATTAAAAATGGCAAATTTGATTTTTTTATCAACTTTCCTCCATTTCGCAAGCGTGTCTAGTTAGATGACAAATTCAGTACAATAACAATTACCTGCCGATTTTCTACAGATACAAGATAAGCAAATATTGGTCATTCGAAAACTGCATGATAATGCTTTAAAATACATTTGTTTTGCTTAGACGCCAGTGGTAATGGCTATGGTATTGCAATCAATGGAAACTCAACGGAATATTAAATATTAGTGCTGGTCGACAAATGCTCAAAGTTTGATAGTCCCCGTCTATTTTAGCTGGGTTTTTGGTTACTAAGCGTTTACTCTGTTATGTCTGACATCTTAAAGTATCATTGGAGTAAGACAATGCTCTAAATTAGACTTTACCAATACTCCGTAAAATTTAATTTTGTGTGGTATCAAACGCGACTACGTATCAGCATATTTGTTCCGTGAAGTTCGGACTCTAGGTCTACTGTTTGCTACTCCGCTGATAACCCGAAGTGGACTTTTTTCTAATAGAGCGCCAGAATGTAGTATTTTGCGCTTCTGTATAATATGGGGTGATTACTTTACCGATGATTGGTAAATGAAAAAATATTCGATCTTTAAACGACTGATGTTAATCTAACTTTACGCGTTTTCCAAGAAGATTTGAAATTGTTTTGATATATAAAATCACTTAAAAAAAAGTAACAAACAATACTAAATATATTTAGATCAGTCTCAAATGTTAGAAATAAGGTTTATAATATTGCGCAACATGATTACGCACTGTCAAAAGAAGAATGCACATAGTATTTTTTTCTTACGCTCTTTGTAGTGATTTTCCTGTCGCGCAGGTATCACCTGTGGACAGGTGATCTGATCCGCGTATGAACCACACGCATCCTATGGTTTTCCATTCACGAGTTCTACAAGTGTGCAAGTGAGAGGTAGATACCCACTAGCATCGTTATCTTTCATTCACACTCGTTTGCAGTATTCAGACTGCCTCTGTGATCCAGTGGTCAAGGCGTTTGTCTTGTGATCCGGAGATCGTCTGGGAAGCATACTTTGTGAAAAGTTGCCTCCAGTTTGGTTAGGATATTGCAGACTTAAATCACCTGATTATCCAAAAAGAAAGATTCTGTGCTTCAGAAGGTGCGCAAAGCTATCCCGAACGCCATCAAGCGTTTATTTAAATCTATCTTAGGACTGGTTCTGGTCTACCCTTTGGGTTGCGGAGGTCAGACGGCAGTCGCTCTGTGTAAAAACCAGTAACCTCTTCAAATCACCTAGGGTTAGGTAGCGGACCCTCTGAAGCGTTACCGCTTAAGATGTTACTGGGAATACGCTCGGATGATGATGACTCGTTTGCAGTACTCAGCTGTAGTCCACCACGCTGGAGTTTCAAATAGTGGCTTAGAATTGCATACATGGATACAGCTGCCCGCATGCGGACCACAACCGCAACTGCGCATGATTCGCCACCCAGAAAAATGGCCTTTTTGTACTTGAATATAATTTTACATCAGTTACACGAACGGTTTAGTGCAATATAAGAAGCCCAGGTAAAAAGTGACGGGGATAGTCCGAAGGCAGCCAACGTGTCTCGGTGATAGGTCGGTACATACAATGGGGGGTTAATTTATTATTCCATATATTAAAATAAAAAGAATGTAAAGTTCAAGATGTTTCATTGGTCTCCTACATCCTAAGAAGCTGGTACAACTCAATGTCGTCAAGGTAATAAAAAAATCTTGTATTTTTGCTTTTATCACTTTTATGGCAACATTTGCATTGTCAAATACAGCATATGGTACCAAATATCTGAGATAAGGGATATTGTTCTGAGCCAAATATAGCAAAGTAACAATTGATTCAGGTATTTTCTAAACTAAACGAGATTTTACCGAATTGCACAATGCACATACAGTATCAATTGGCCAAAAACCGTCATCGAATTTTAGTAGTCAAAGTAAATAAAACAATGTCATTAATATTCAATTTTAATTGTTAAAAATCTATAATATTACTTATAGTTTTTTTTGCTCATCGTGTCTTAAGATAAAGACATTATAGCATCGCGTTGCATACAGATGTAAGCTTCGTGACACAATAATATGCAACGTGCACAACTACCATAAACATATACATATAAAAAGATAGTATTGATTAGATTCGCCTGCAAAGTTCAGATTTTTATAGTAATTAATAGCAAGGACACTACCAGGAATACATGGCGCGAATAATCAGCTATTATCTATCGCCATCATTGTTATCTATGGGCTGAGTCAACAAGCAAGAAAAACGTTTAAGTATGTCAAAATCATGAATTAACATGAATTAACAATGTTAACAATAGAAAACGGCAGGTTAAAAGTGATTTCCCAGTTAAGTATTAAATACATTTTCATAAGCAGACCATTCTTTATATTGATAAACATCAAGGCCTGCGGTTCTTTCTTCATTAATCTGTGATAACGCCTCCTGTAGCCACTTCTTCTTTTTTCTTTGGTTTCCCCTCGTCATATTTATATTCTTCGAACCTATATAAAAGAAATTTAAAAGTTAGCGGTGTTGTTTCCGGCATAAAATACAACTAGATCTCTTCCTGTCGATATCGTAGGAGACTTTTTTACATTTTGAAAACCTGTAGACGCTTCCTCCACCGCACCGGTGAAAAGGAGCACACATTCTTCAAAATCCAATAAGTCTCCACGACCTTCGAGTAAATCCCCATGCATCATGGGATTTACTATAATATAGTTAAGAAGGGACTGAATTTGAACTATATTTGAAGTCATGCCAGTTATTTCAAAGTTATTAGTAATAGGTCTTTAACCTATGAAGATACTGTTTTTTAGTACTGGTCCTTTACTCCAAAAGCTACACGACACGTATGTAGCTACGTGCTCGCATTGCGCGACGTTGAGGGGTAAAAAATGATCATATAGTCTAATTTGGTTTGACATTGAAATGAGAAAAGGCTGGCTGAAGACAGACACGAATAGAAAAACTCCACCAACAAAAGCGTCGCTCTTAAATTTGACTGAAATTTAATTCAAATAGTACGACACTATCGGACGGCTGTCGTGTCATTTTGTGTTGTAACAGTCCTGGTCTGTACTGCCAAATCGGAAATTTCATAGATAAAGAACTATTATTGGAGCCGTGTGGTTCCCGGCAGAGTAGAATAGGATCACTCCAAGTCTTCCCGTGGATGTCGTAGAAGGCGAATTAGGAAACACAAGCTAAACAAAGCTTATAAAAATAAGTGAGATGCCTCCAAACCGCCTGGCCAGCTTGGAGAGTGTAGGCCAAGGTATGGCTCTGGTAGTACAGAGAGGGTCGTACTCCAGCAGTGGAGACCCAAAAAAGACCTGATGATGATGATAATATAATCGAAGAAGAGAAAGAACTTACTTCTCCAGCGGCGGGCACATAAAATGCCTGATGTTCCTCGGCATGAAGATGTCAGCCTGCACCTTGGTGGCTTCGATGGCGTAGTTGATGAAGTCGTTCACGAGCTCGTCATCCACCGTCGGCCCGATGCCAGGTACTGCATACACTTGGATCACCTGGTACACACAATACAAATAGTATATGTATGTGAGTTGTTTATATTTATATATAGTTAGTATACACGGTGATTCTTCATCGGTTTTGGAGCTGAACTGAAGGCCACTTCATATGGATCGTTAGTAAGACCTAATTAGTTAGTCGAAATAAAAATTCAGGAACAAAAAGCGTAACAGAGTCCGTCGTTAGCCGCGCGAGTACCTACGTATTTGTATTCGAGTTCATCGGGGTCACGCGGCAGTTTTGATAAAGACGGGCGTAACTACTTGTTAACTCTCGATCTTAAATCTTTTATTTTTATTTTAAATTAACGTATTTGGAGAAAATGCTGCTGTGCAGTTTGTTGCCGCTCCTTATACACCAACGCTCAGGAAGCGGTCTTATGTCAACATTTTTTATGAAATCGAAAGAATAAATATACAATAAGGAATATGCATGTAATACCAATCCGGCTCATATTTTTATTTTACAATTTCTATTAATACGTTACCACGCCTAGTTCATTATTTTTCTTATTGACTCTTATTTGGATTAGAAATAAATTATTGAAAATATGCAAATATTGCGCGGGAACTTTTAACAAACAAAAGGGAAATGACGACAAAGTTCACAAAAGGGAAATGACAAGTTCGGGTGCGTTCGGTAGGACTGTCCGTCCACGTAGTTTGACTATCGATGACATTCGAAATGTATGTACTTTTATATAGATGTTTAACAAACATCACTGGCTGATAATATCGAAAGTACCCAAAAAAAGAAAAACATGCGTTGAAAGCTTCTGTCTCTAGCGGATATTGCTGACTTAGACGTCATATTTTAAAATGGTGTGTTTTAGTTGTTATAATCTACTTGCTATATTTAATATTTATTTTCTACACCATATACATGTTTTTCGGCACTGATTTATTTTTTGCGGCTATTTCTCGACGAGGACTATCGATTAAAAATATAAAAAAAATGCATGCATACTCTCTATTATCGAGTGATACAAACATTCAAAGATAAATAAATGATTTTGACTTTGAGTTACCCTTTTTGAGTGTCCGACGCTGGGCAAATGTTACTTAGATGTCATTGAAAATATGTCAGAGATATTGACTTATATATAGTTGAAATAATTGGTCAGAGATGATGTCTTTAGAAAAGAAGATGTATTTCGAAAATTCCAACAAGCTTACGTCAGGTATAGGAGTTTCTTCCTCCTCGACCTCTTCCAATTCAGGCACAATGACGTCCATGTTCTCCTCCAGAAACTCCTCCAGCAATTCGCGGATCATTTCGACTTCCTCTGGCTTGGCCTAGTAAGAAAAATATTTACATTTACCACAGACAATGGAACAAGAAAGACACAGCCTCTATATAAATTTGCGTTTCGATCTGACGTCAAATTTGACTTCATTTAGAATCGTCCCTTTTAGTCCGTGTATGTCAATTAATTAGAGCAAACATTGAGTTCTCTATTATAAAATACCCAAAGCTGCCGTTTTGAGCCGTAGAAACTCGTCGAAAAACGTTGGAGGAAGAAATAAAAAAGATTCCTTCCGTTTATAAGTTAATTCCTTATTAAATATTGTATTGAAAGTTGACACACCAGGTTTTCATACAAATTGAAGGACTTTCTTCATCTAGTAGTACCTATATTATACGTATATTTACATAATACGTTACAAACTAAATTGTTAAGTTAAAAAAATCATTTTAATCGGGTAATTCAAACACACACAGTGGCAACACTCCCAACTGGTGACGTATTCTACGGCCAAACACGTGACCCAGCTGTCACGGGAAAAGAATACCGAGTTTAATTATACCATGGCCACAACTAAAATCATTTCAGTTGCATAACATCAACGTTGGAGTCATAACTCCCCAAGGACTTTAAATAAACGGGCAAGTGCGAGTCGGACTCGTACATGAAGGGTTCCGTACAATGTTTTAAAACGCTGAAGTTCTTCTTATTTTTAGTATTTGTTGTTATAGCGGCCATAGTAATACATAATCTGTGAAAATTTCAAGTGTCTAGCTATTACGGTTCAAGAAATAGAGCCTTGTGACAGACGGACAGACGGACAGACAGCGGATTCTCAGAAATAGGATCCCGTTTGCACCCTTTGGGTACGGAACCCTAAAAACGACAGAACAGAAACCACCATACATTTATTATCACGTCTCTATTCCTAACAGGGTAGACATTCATTCATTCAGTCCATTATTAAAGTACAAAACTCCAAACATAGACGCGCGTCAACTTGCGTCGTCGCGCGAGTCCATTTTTACATAACAACAATTTGTACCTCGGATAAATAGAGATGAATATACTTAAGGCGATAAAACATGACTTGACGCGACGCTACGACTCTGTGCCAGTGTGAGTTGACCCTAAGACCACTGTTAGCTTGGGCGTGAAGATGGAAAAAGGAAGTCAAAATAGTGATGTCTTGCTAGCAGCATGTCATATATAGCGAACTTGATCAAGTTATTTAACCACTACTCGTATATGTAATAGAAAAAGAGCTTTAAGAAAACCTTCTTCTTCTTCAAGTCCGGATCAGGCAGTATGGCGATCTGTTCGTTGATGACGTCCATGATCTGCTTCTCAATGTGCTGCACTATGAATTCTCCACTTGTCGTTGACATCTGTCTGCCGGCCACCATACCTTAGAAAAAGTAAATAATATACTGTTTAGCAACCTATACTTCCTTGTAAGTCCCCTAGATAGAATCAGGTTTTCCCATACAAACGTATGTACTGGTTTTCACATTCAAAATATGAACTTGAAAAAGAATATAGCAAATATCATATTTCATCATCAATGTGGCAAACTTCTACACCATTATATTTTCTTTCAATTCAGGTACATATCTATTGACCGTCGAGTCCTTTTTTTTTCACATTTCCGAAATATGATCTTGAAAGATAACATAAGAAGTTTTCCATACTGATGGTTAAATGTATTTTCTTTCAAGTTTAAATTTTGACTCTGAAAACTAGGTTAGGTATATGAAATCACAATATCTTGCCAAGATCTGACATGTTGTTTCAAAATAAAAGCTAGGCTACGTTTGTATATGGGAAAGTCTGATCCTGTCTAGGGTAACACTCATAAATATCTACAACAATATACAACGTGGAAGGGACATACCCCCCCCGTAATAAATCAAACCACGGTTTTTCAAAAAACTAAAAAAAAATTGACATTCCTATACAAATCGCCCGGGCGGCTGCACACTTAAGAAAATGCCGCATTTCTTTTTTTGTTTTTTTTTTTTTAATGGCGGCTTGGCGTGGCGTTATTTTAATTTCATTATACTTTATATCATTATAATTATTATTTCATTAAATTTGTTTTGTTTGTTCATCGTGTGTGTAAGTGGCCAACACTGGTGTCAGATTTTTCAAGCTGTAAATTAAAGTATAATGAAATTAAAATAAAAACAAAAAAGAAAATGCGGCATTTTCTTAAGTGTGCAGCCGGGTTGACATTCCGGGGAATGTAATTTTTTTTTAGTTTTTTGACTGATTTAGCCCGTGGTTCGATTTATTACGGGTATGTCCCTTCCACTGTGTATGTAATTTAATAATTGTCTAACCTAAATCATAGTTAGCGGACTTGTATCTATCCACTATGGCGGCTATTTCGTCGAAAGTTGCCTCAAGATCTTCAAGACGTTCAATCTTAATTCGGTAAATCTGGGAGAGGAAATGAAAAAAATAAAAGGATTGGTAAATGGAAGGGATATAAGGACCTACACATTTTGTTACGTACGTAGTATGTGCACTTTAGGCATTTTGTTTCGTAGGCTTCGTAGGTATAGTCATGAATTTTAGTCATTTTGATTTTTAGGTATCATGATCAGGGAGGGAAAAAATGTTTAAATTTCTATTACGCTTAAGGATTTCATAGATATCAATAAAGATATTTTTGAAAACGCATTAGGAGACCAGACCCCTCCGTGGCATGGCACCGTGCATAAACCATTAAGGTGAATATATAAGCAAATGGCCTTGAAGTGTGAAATAAATTGTTAACGCGTAATAATAATAATAATGGTGATAATTTCCATATTGCTAATCGTCAAGCACTAGATAGCCGTTGAAACTATTATTAGTGATCCGTCTAGCTTTAAAACTTGCCGTGGCCACTTTTGGCGGAGGCAAGTTTTAAAGCTAGACGGACTAATGTAAATACAGTGTAAACTCTATTTAGCGTCACTGAAGGGACTGCACATTTTGCGACGTTATAGAGAGTTGTCGTAATATGGAGTGAATAAAAATTTTTTTACTAATAAAGTATAAAAACTAAAAGCTATAAACATTAATATTACTATTTTTAACAACGCATATTGCTGTAGTCCATCGACGCATAAAAAAGTCTGTTATCTTCGTGAGATTTTTTGTTGCCTGCCAAAACAACCTAACGACAGTCTTGCGGCCGACGTAAACACGTGTAAATAATTACAACCAACAAAAGAATGAATTTCTTAGAATCTCTGGTACGTATGATGGGGTCAGTCTTGGTAAATCCATGCTAGACAATAAAGCAACAAACAAAAAATTGAAAAATTGGTCAGCATCTGCAAAGAAAGTACTCTTTATTGCTTAATGATGACGTATTTTTGACGTTATTTGGAGTGGGTGCGACGCTTCATAGAGTGTATCATTGTATGGAAAACAATGCAAACCAACCAGAGCCAAGGAATTTCGACGTTATAAGGAATTGGATGTTAAATCGAGTGACGTTACATAAGGTTTACACTGTACTTACAACGGTGGTTCATAAAATAATTTAAAGGGCTATCTAGTGCCTGACGATTAGCAATATGGAAATTATCTCCATATTTACGAGTTAACAATTTATTTCAAATGAGGGCGCCACTTCAAGGCCATTTGCTTCTATATTCACCTTAACCCAGATTAAGTTAATGTCGCGGGACGGCACCATTTTGTTACGTACGTAGTAAAATAATAAACATTTTATTACGATAAAGTATATTTTTTTAAACACAATAAGGAATATATACCAGCCTCCGTGGCATGGCACCGTGCATAAACCCAAATAAAGTTTATCAGTTTTATTGTAAGATGACGTATTTGAAGAAAATGCTGCAGTGCAGTTTGTTGCCGCTTACTCTGCGCTTGCGGCACTAAACTTAGCTGTTTACATAAGTACAGCAAATCTGACGTGTTCTTTCAAAACAAAAGCTACACTAGGTACGTTTTTATGGAAAAGTCTGTCAAAGTCCTTTTGTCTAGGGTAAGGAGACTCCTATAAGCTTAAGCCCGTCTCATTCACAGCTCTCCCGTTAACCTTACTATAATACGAGTAAGTACCATCTGACTTGTTAACAACATTTTGTTGTTGTTGTTTTTTTTTATTGTTAGATTATTATATTATTATTTTTTATTATTTGTTTGTTTAGGTATTGGTATAAACAATTGACAAATGAATTATTTCCATCCTTCTTTCTCACGGATCGTTTCACTGATTATCCTACTGATCTCCTCTCTAGTATTTACCAACACTGAATTACTGTGGATCTGTGAGATATCAGTTTTCCTACAGATCTTCTGCAGTAGCCAAAGAATGGCCAAGTAACCAAGTTGTATCCAATATAGGGGTATATTGACCACAATTACTTGGACAATGCTTTGGCTCAGATTTTTCTGATGTATGTATGTGTCTTGGACACCACTTTGTTAATTTTTTAAGAATAATTGGACAAAAGAGGATGATCATTCAAATTACTTCAGCAATAAACTCTGCAACTTTCATTGCTTCGTCGACTTTCTTTTCTTTCTTCTCTGTATCTTCATCGTTTATCACCTCAACGTTTTCTTCTTCTTCATCCGCGTATTGTTCAACCTTAGGTTCACCTATATTTAGTATAATTTATTATTAAATCCTCATTACTTGTACTATGAATGAAATAATTGTTACATTTAATATACTTTCAAAACAATCGCACTAGATAGAAAATTATACTATTAGTACTGTAACTATTCTTAACTCACCTATATTTAGTATAATTTATAATTAAGTAATGATTAATTATAGTACAAATGAAATTAATGTTACACTAAATATACTTTTAAAACAATCGCACTGGATACATTATTATACAATAAGTACTGTAACTATACTAAATTTGATAAAATTTTCAAAATTACGTGATTTCGACATCTACGGGTGTGAAATGAAAATACTGCGAAATTATTATGTAATAACCGCAGATATGAACTGGATTGCGATGGCCAGTGATAGAGCAGGATGGCGCAGACAAAAGGAGGCTTATGCCCAGCAGTGGGTACTTGAAGGCTGTTGATGATGATGATGAACCGCAGATATTGGTAATTATAATAAATAAATAAATATGGACAAATCAAACTGATGAAGCTAGCCCCAAAGTAAGATTAAACTCGTGTTATGGGATACTAGACTAACTCAAAGATACTTTAGTTCACTGTACGTAATTGAAAATGAATTTGACCGTAAAACTCGTATGGCATCGGGCTGTCTAGCTCATCAAACACAAATATCTGGACCGTCTGCTGGATGGCTGGCTGCTCTGGTGGAGGCGTGTCTTCTGGCAGCTGTATCGCTGTTAAATTCATTATTTCAATATGGATGTGGTCTAAAAAATATTTTTGTAGATTATTAAAAAATATTGCGTACGTATTTTTAGGGTTCCGTACCCAAAGGGTGCAAACGGGATCCTATTGCTGAGACTTCGCTGTCTTTCCGTCTGTCCGTCTGTCTATCCATCTGTCAAAGGGCTCTATCTCTTAAACCGTAATAGCTAGACACTTGAAATTTTTACCGTTGTACCGATACCGATGTATTACTGTGGCCGGTATAGCAAAAAATACTAAAATTAAAAAAAAAAGTTAAAAACTAAAGGAAAACACGCTTTTTGTATGATGACCCATCATACAAAAAACGTGATTCAAGTTGGGGCGAAAACACATTGTTTGTTTGTTCCGCGATAACTGCCGAACCGATGGTCCGATTTTGATGAAATTTGGTAGGCATGTAGGAAATATCACTAGAATTTTAAGTTCGTTGGGCATCAAAATCGTTTCAGTAGTTTTTGAAATATTAATACAAAATCTCGAGGTCTAAGTTCGCGGCGAACTATTAGTAATGGCATTAACTAGATACGTAAATTCACCGATTATGCATTACTAAGTCCGCTATAACAACAAATACTAAAATTAAGATAAATTTAAAAATTAAAGGGGGGTCATAAAAGAAACGTGTTTCTGCAACGTTTTAAACATTGTACGGAGGTACGGAACCTTTCATGTACGAGTCCGACACGCTTTACGCCCCGTTTATTTCTTTTTACCGATTAGATATTAGTTACATTTAAATTCCGCATGATGTCAAGATCAAATACCTCCGATTTTCACTTGACGGCCAGGCCACGGCAATCACCCCCACTCCGAAAGTTTGACGCGCTGTATATTTGTCAATTTTCACTACTTTGACAAACCGAAAAATATGGTTCCATTATTTTTGGATATTTTAACTGATAGACTCAATAAAATATATTTACCCGTGTGGTTCCGAGTTAGAATAGGATGTCGTAAGAGGCGACTAAAGGACTTAGCACAAACATCTCTTGCTACAATTGCATTCCCAAGGAGGGTTAACGTCAGGCGGCGGAGGGTTGTAAAACTTTTCGAATACATACAATACAACCCAAGGTCATTTGCTTGTAAATTCACCTTAAAACTTGAAACGACCTTCTTTGTTATCCACCTACGTACGAATCATGCTGAGAACATGGAACATACAAGGAAGGGAAAACATGAAAAGAATTAAGAAAGAAAGGAACAAGGGTAAGGAAAAGACTGGAGTAGAAGGAGTAGGTCCTCTTATGTGTTCTTCTTTGTCCAAGCATGATCCCGGTTGCATCCTCAGCTGTGCTGCTTCCGAGCCCAGTGTGCGCTTTCCCGCTTTTTCTTCTACAAATATAAAATGCATATCAACGATCACCCATGGATGCCAAAGTCCTTGTGAAGTGGAGAAGAAATAGTTGAAAAAGTTTAAATGATTTGGGTATAGTTTTATGACCGGCTGCCTGCCTGACGTCAACCCTCTTTGGAAATGCAGTTGTAATATTAGATGTTTGCACTTATTTCTTTAGTCGCCTCTTACGACATCCACAGGAAGAGATGGAGTGGTCCTATTCAAAGCCGGAAGCCACACGGCCAAATTTTCTCCAATAACTTATGTGTTTCTGCACTAAGGGCGCATTTACACTGGCACCGTAGCAACATCCGGCGCCCTTCGCTACAGAATGCCGCTTTATTAGTCACCCTTGAATTTGTTTCCATAAGCTCACTTTACATTGCCGCGGAATCCAGGCGAATTTTAAGAAATTCATAGAGGTTATTGACAGTGCGTTTGACCTCTATCTAGCCTGATGGGAAGCTAAGATGAAGTCTAAGGTGTGCACGCAAACTCAAAAAATGCCTATTCACTCTTGCCTTGAAAACCCCTTAATCATATGTATGGGGAAACATTGACGCAGTGAGGGAATTTCACACCTTAGCGGTTCGCACAATGAAGGAGGAGGCGAATCAAGAGGTACGATGAGGAGGAATATTAACCACAAATGACACAATGTTATTTTTTTTTTTTTTACATTACCACTTTGACATAGGGTTCAATATGCATTGTAGAGTTTTTTAAATTCGCTTCCATTCCGCGGCAATGTTAGTTAATTGAACTTACACATGGCGCCATCGTGGCAGCGAAGCCACAGCAGACAGTAAGAGTATTAAATACAGAACGGAATCTCCTAAGGGTCGCGCAATATGCGTCCCCGTTCCCCGTTTTCGCACCACACCCCCGATCTCGCCATGTCGAGAGGCGAGAGCGGGCGAAAAAACACACGCATTGACGTGTGGACGGCGGCATAATAACGGGGGATTGGTGCTGGGACGGGAAATGGGGGCGCATATTGCGCGTATCTTAGGAGATTTCGTTCTGTATGCAAGACTCTTACCGTTTTATTATAAAAACAGGACCAACTTTGTTACTAGGTTTAAACCATTAGCCGCCAGGCCTCACATTGGCAGGTGAGATAGTGTGATATTACTAGATGTCAACTTGATTTGGGCAGATAATGGTTTAAACATAGTAACAAAGTTAGTCCTGTTTTTATAATAAGACGGTTACTGTCTTCTGTGGCGAAGCACCAGCGGTGGCAATGCAGCTAATGCTATTAGGTACTGATAAGAATCTCAAAAAAAAGGAAAATGAAATAAATCAAAAAAATACTCACGGTCTTGCATAATTTCGTTCATGTTCGCCATTTTAGCTGCACTCATGAGGCGCAGCTGTTCCTGTAAAAAAAAAGCTACTTATAGGTTCTTCCCTTTATCAATTCTAAACATGATTTTGTTATAAAAAAAATTAATGAAAATTGAGATGATTTCATTAAGGCCGTACCTGAATTTTCCGGGGTCCAGTGCTGCCCCCATTTAAAATGAATCATTTCAAAGAAAACGGAGACATTATTTAAAATTTTGCTACTATCAAATCCTAGATAACCCTTCAAAGTATTTTATGAACTACTGTTTACAGTTTAAAGTGAGAACGTTAAACTTTACTACGCACTTTGTGAAAAACGGCCACTTTTGGCAAATGTGCGTAGTAAAGCTTAACGTTCTCATTATAAACTGTAAACAGTAGTTCATGAAATACTTTGAAGGGTTATCTAGGGCTTGGTAGTAGCAAAATTTTAAATGATGTCTCTGTTTTCCTTGAAATGATTTATCTTAAATGGGGGCAGCACTGGACCCCGGAATTTAGGTACGGCCTTAAGAAATAAATTAAGTATGATTTTTTTATTATTTATAAAAAATATTTATAGATTGGCAATAATCAACAGGAATGACATACTACCATTAACAAACAAATACAAGAGACTGACAACCGTCATACTTTAAAGCGTAATTCGATTTTAAGTTTAAATGGTGTAGGCGTTTCATTTCATTTATTTATTTCATAACAAAAAAAATATTGTGTTGAAATGTCTATGCTTAGCCTAATACATATTAATTATACAAATTCAAATAAATCAAGGGATATTACAGACTTAAAGGACACACTATATATAGTTTATACACTTCGTTTATGTCATTTCAGAAACTCTTTGATACTATAGAAACAGCGTTGTAGCTAGATACAATACAATACAATACAAAAATCTTTATAGCACCAAATAAAAAACAATAAAAAAATAAAATGTTTACGAATCGAGCCTACTAGTTCGAAAGAAGGTAGTTTAGTAGTGGTTTCGGAAAGTATCGGTAAATGTATCGAAATATAATTCTCTAGAAACCTAATGCTCTTACATTCACCGCTTCGATTCTGATTCCATTTATGCGAACAAACGAATAGTAATTAGAACGAAACACTCGAACGCACACATAGACAAAGATGCATGCGAATGGTCGCGACAAGGTCACGCGTCGTCGTCGGTCGGGTAGGGCAGTCAACGCAATGAGCGGTGAGATACAACGCGCGGATGATACATATTATGCAGTAGGCTACGCTAAAATAAATAAATAATATATAAGGACAAATCACACTGATTAAGCTAGCCCCAAAGTAAGTTTTTTTTTAAACTTGTGTTATGGGATACTAACTCAACGATACTATATTTTATGATAAATACATATATAGATAAATACCTAAGACCCAGGACAATTTGAAAAAGGCCATTTTCCAATTTGCCCTGGCTGAGAATCGAATCCAGAACCTCCTGATTAGCGGTCTAGCGTGTTAACCATTACGCCACGGAGGTCGTCAAAAATAACCTTGTTTACGTGTTACTTTTTTATTTGAATAACTAATTTTCATGTCTGTATGGCTTCTACACCACTTCACGGCACATGACGGCATTTTTAATGAATCGATTATCGCAAAAACAGCAATATTCTCAAAGGAAACTTCTTGCGACGCAACCACATGACTCGAGTGTCACGGCGAACTGTCGCGCCGCGCTGTTCATATTTTAAGCCCCGCCCGCCGTGGTACATACCGCGTGGAATGATTTTTCGGGATCACTTAGGGTAAATGGCATTAAACATTATAATAGCAAAAGCGCCATCTTTCATTTTTCATGGATACCGTCAGCCTAAGTACCCAGCAGCAGCGAGATAGTAGCGACCGCAGAATACGCTTTTTTTGTTTGGGGGTTGTCAGACCTCTTGTATGACCTGTCGTCCATGATATTAGCCATTGAAGAACTCAAGTTACTACGTCAGTATACAGAAAATATCTAAGCTTAGTACGAATATTTTATCATAATATTACCTATTGATACTTATAATGTTAAGTACCTAATAAAATTAAATAGTTTACTAAGTTATGTTATGATCCAAAAAATGTGAATAAACTAACATCAATTTCATGACTAGAAGCTGCTCTCCCTGAAAATTAATAATAAAATCACTAAAGCATTGTGGGTATGTATATTCTCTTGTAGTCTTCTTTGTAGCTTCTTCTTCTTCTCGAGTCGAAAGGCCATTTATCAATCTGTGTAGCTGAGGCTGGTATAGTAAGTCAAAATCAAAATAAATTCATAATAAAGTGTGAGTTTCTAAAATTACCCTTCTCACAAAACAAGTCCAAAGCGGAGACTCCTTAGGAATGCAGTTGTAGCTACTGATGTGCCGTTTCCATTCCTCAAATTCCCGGGAACGTTTCCAATAAATGGAAATGTCAGGGAAAGTTGTAATTTTATTTATCAGAAATATTTTATTACTGTAAATATATTTTACTAACGTAAATGCATCAGTTGATTTGGTTATAATAAAAATACATATATCCAATATTCCGTAACATTCCATATAAATACGGGAACGTTCCCGAGAACGGCACATCACGAGATGTTTGTGCTTAGTTAGTCGCCTCTTACGACATCCACAGGAAGAGATGCAGTGGTCCTTTTCAATCAAGTCTTTATTATCAAGTAAAAAGTAAGAAACCTTTTCTCTCCCTCATATAGTTCTCCCTCTCTATCTGTCCTGCTCTCTCAATGGAGGGGGAGCGTTCTATCTTCCCAAGAACCGGCATGTTCATCTTGACGCTAAGCCTCGTGTTTCTCGGCACGTGGTCGTCGATGATGGTCAGTTTCTGAAGGTCTTTCGTGTCTTGCCAGAAATCGTCTAAAAACGACTAAGAGAAAACACCAGAGATGTAATTTCGAATCAGGGGCATCGTTTCATATCAGCATTCGAGGAGTTCGTTGGCCCGTTGGGAGTGCGCATTGCTAGCGCTTACGCAAGTTAAGTAGCTCCGGGCGTGGTCCAATCTTGGATGGGTGACCACAATTGCTAAAGAATTTTGTCAGTGGTTCGAAAGGCAAGTTAGCAGTTGGTCCTGGATGTCATCATGGTATGGCAGTCGTCAACCTATGTCAGATGCCTTAAGGCAGCTTAAAATCTGACACCAGTGTTGGCCATTTATACAAACACATACACAAAAGGGCAAAAAGGCGTGCCACGAAAGGGCCTTACTGAGTATTCGGGACATAGCGCGAAAGCCTGTACCATCCTCACTCACGCACACGCCTGGCAGGGTCTGAAGAAATCTTAAGTCTATTTAGGTACCCTAGACTTTTCCATAGCTTTTTTTAGAAACATGTTAAATTTCGGCAAAATATTGTAATAAAAAAAAAATCCTTCTGCGCATATACTTTACTGGTTTTCTACACTCAAAATATGAACTTGTAAGAGAATATTATATACAATTTATAAAAAATTTAAGTAGTATAAAAAATTGCCGAAATGTGACATGTTGTTTTAAAATAAAAGCTACGTTTGTATGTACGAAAAGTTTGTAATGCTACGAAAGTCTAGGTTGGCCTAGAGTAAGGGGACTCAATGCTGTGTTTTTTAACATGGCAGAGCAGAGACCGTGTTCTACACTTTACAACACCAGTAAAACAGCAAGGAAATTGGTTATTTCATGAAGCAGCCATTAACATGAATGGGCCGGCTCGTCCGGGGAAGTACCACACTCTCACAGAGAATCAGACGTCTGAGTAGTAGCTTCACCGCTTCTATGCTTCGTTCGGTGAGTGAGAGCCGGATCCCTTCCCCCAATTCCCCCCTCCCCCTCCCCCCTGAAAGGCCGGTAACGCTTTTGTTACACCCCTGGTGTTGCAGTTTTCCATGGGCAGCGGTGATTACTTACCATGAGGTGACCCGCTTGTTCGTTTGTTCGTTTGCCGTCCTATGACATAAAAAAAAAAACACCGTATTGTTAAATACTCACGGCATGTTCTGTTGCTTCACTGGAGTGCTCTATTTCTTCTCCCTCCTCTTCTGGTCGTGGAGGCTCATACCCTTGACAAGTTAAGAAAAATGTCATTAACACATTGGTTAGAGAACAAGTCACGTCTTTATTTAGGTATTTTATTTATTTACAAAATGTATGTACACAAGACACACATGTTTAGCCGTGTGGTTCCCGGCAGAGTAGAATAGGATCGATCACTCCAAGTCTTCCCGTGGATGTCGTAGAAGGCGACTTAGGAAACACAAGCTGAACAAAGCTTATAAACATCAGTGAGAACTCTCCAACCCGTCTGGCCAGCGTGGAGAGTGTAGGCCAAATCCTCTGACTGCTCTGGCTAATATATTGCTCTGGCAGTACAGAGAGGGTCGTGCTCCTGCTGTGTAGAGTAAAAAAAGACCTGATGATGATTATTATTTATTTATTCAACTAGATTTAACTCACCCTCTCTAAACCCATTGATGTACTTGACGTTCATCGACGCGTCCATTTCTGCGAGCAATCTATACATGATGATGAAGTCGTGAGTCGGAATGCCTGCCGAGCCTCCATCAGGCTCCTTGGTCAATGTCTCACAGAGCAGGATCATGGTGTGCGTTAGACTCTGAAAAACAAATCATTCAAAAGTTTAGACAAGACGGGGGACGGGAGACGGGAGACGGGAGACGGGAGACGGGAGACGGGAGACGGGAGACGGGAGACGGGAGACGGGAGACGGGAGACGGGAGACGGGAGACGGGAGACGGGAGACGGGAGACGGGAGACGGGAGACGGGAGACGGGAGACGGGAGACGGGAGACGGGAGACGGGAGACGGGAGACGGGAGACGGGAGACGGGAGACGGGAGACGGGAGACGGGAGACGGGAGACGGGAGACGGGAGACGGGAGACGGGAGACGGGAGACGGGAGACGGGAGACGGGAGACGGGAGACGGGAGACGGGAGACGGGAGACGGGAGACGGGAGACGGGAGACGGGAGACGGGAGACGGGAGACGGGAGACGGGAGACGGGAGACGGGAGACGGGAGACGGGAGACGGGAGACGGGAGACGGGAGACGGGAGACGGGAGACGGGAGACGGGAGACGGGAGACGGGAGACGGGAGACGGGAGACGGGAGACGGGAGACGGGAGACGGGAGACGGGAGACGGAAGACGGGAGACTAACCTTGGTTAACAGTCCTCCAGCCACAGCGATGAAATGCAAGTACGGCACTGTCTCACTCCTCATGTAGACCTCGCAGAGACACAGCACGCGCCGCAGCTCGTTGTTGTCCAGGCAGAAGCCCTGCCACGCGTTCCTCAGTGCATGGAGGGGTATGTGCTCCTGGCCTGCTAGCTGTTTACACAAAGATGAAGTTAAGATAAAAGATAAAAATATATTTATTTTCTCCAAAAATCTAAATTACAAGGTAGGTTACAATCCAGGCTATGATGTTATCACCGATTGGTGGAGACTGGAGTCTGCAAGAGGCAGGGCCTGTGATACAGATCTCCAGGGCTCTCACTACTGGATACAAGTGAGATTACAAAAAATGTACATAAAGAAGCTTACTAATGTATTTAATTATATAAATTTAAAGGGGGAAAAGTAAAGTAGTTGATTGGAGACTTAACAAAAAATATGAAAAGCATGTTTTGTGTTGGTTAGGTATACCAGATAGTATAACCGATTTATATATATTTATATTATACAAAGTGGAAGGGGCATACCTGTAATAAATCAAACTACGGGCTATACTAGATCACTATAGTATAATGAAATTAAAATAACAGCCAAAGAACAACAAAAATTTTTGGCATTTACATACAAATCGTCCGGCCGGTCACACACTTTTCTATGGAAATGCCAAAAAAATTTCTGGTTCTTAGGCTGTTATTTTAATTTCATTATACTATAGTGATCTAGTATAGCCTGTGGTACGATTTATAACGGGTATGTCCCTTCCACGTTGTATATGTCGCAGTTGAATGGTATAATACGCTAATTCACTAAACCACTAGCTTTTGGCATTACAGCTCGGTTTTGTAAAACAGCGAACCCTAATACGCGGGATGGAATGAACGACATGTATTCATCCATGCGGCTAGAGAAGTAGTAGAACAATTCTACCTAAAGAAATTATATACAATGTATATAGAATGCCTACGAAGTGGCAATGGCGAGCGAGTGTAGCGAGCTTGCGGCCGGCGAGTGCTAGGAATGCTCTTTTCATTTTACTAGGTTGGAGTAAACCTATAGGTTAGGTTAGGTTAGGACTGCGACCAATACACGCACGAGGCGAGCGAGCGTAGCGAGCGTACCGCGGTAGCGGCCGGCGAGTGCTAGAAAAGTTCTATCCATTTTACTAGGTTAGGGCAAACCTATAGCAATAAAAATCGTGGAATAGTTGTCTGGGAAATTAAATTCGATGTCGAAAAAATCTGTATTCTAATAGACACCCAGTTACCATATTTCATTATGATATGATAACCCTACACCAAATTCTTATTCTCTGGGACGTGTTCGTTCAGTCTAACTCTGTCACAACCAGGGCTTGTCAACGATACCAAATTCACACTAAAAGTAAAGTTAAATAACTTTATTTTCGTAGTAACGTTATAAAGGGTATCGATAATACAGTTTATAACGTTATCAATTAACGATATAAGTAACGATACTTTTTTCAATACTTGTAAAATATTATATAAATAGCTCTAGTAGCCTACTAGACAAACTGTCATCAATTTGATCTGTCAAATATCGAAAAGAAATACAGTGTTAACAATACCTTTTACCGTTAATATCATTGGTAACGTTATCTGATTAACGTTAAATAGTGGGAAAAATACCATTACCCAGCATAACGTTATCGTTATGCTGGGTAATGGTAATGGGTAGACTTATGTCTAAAAGATATAATAAGTTCTAGGATAAGTCCACCATTTGTAAATTACCTTTGTTATTTAATTATGTGTAACTATCGTTGATGTACAATAAAGTTTTTTAAATAAATAAATAAACGTTATCTTTGCTGATAACGTTAACGCCGTTTGACAGAATTAACGTTACCAGATTTTTAACGGTATTCCAAGCCCTGGTCACAACTACGTGCGAAAGAGACACGGCATCACGCGACGTATTCTCCTTTCTCTTTCGCATGGATGATCGAAGCATGTAGAGTTTGTGACGCAGCGCACGCCATGAGGTGTACAGTTTTCAATCTTTTTTTTTATGTTATAGGGCGGCAAACGAACAAGCGGGTCACCTGATGGTAAGTGATCACCACTGTCCATGGACAACTGCAACACCAGCGGTGTAACAAGAGCGTTACCAGCCTTTCAGGAAGATATAGCCTCGTTTTTTGAAGGTTTCAATGTCGTATTTATCATATTTATCACCTGATTCGCCAGGACTTTCAAGCAGCCCCTGGTCAGCCCGCCTTCAGTGCTGTACACCGGGTACTCTAGCCTCAGTTTCACGGGAGGCTCTCGACGCTGGGACAGCGCTTTGAAGTACTCGTAAGACCAGCGCAGGAGATCGTAGGGTTGAGTTTTGATTGCAGCTAGAAGGAAAGTCAAGTTAGTTTAGATCTTTATTGCACCAAAATATTATCATCATCATCATTTCAGCCGCATAACGTCCACTGTTGGACATAGGCCTCTCCCAAGGTTTTCCAAAATGACCGATCTAGAGCGGCCTACATCCAGCGCTTTCCAGTGACCTTGGTCAGGTCGTCTGACCACCTTGTGGGTGGGTGTCCTACGCTTCGCTTGCCAGTACGTGGTCGCCATTCGAGAACCTTTTTGCCCCATCGGCCATCGGTTCGTCGCGCTATGTGTCCCGCCCACTGCCACTTCAACGAGCTAATCCGCTGGGCTATGTCCGTGACTTTTGTCCTCCTACGAATTTCCTCATTTCTGATTCGATCACGTAGAGAAACACCAAGCATAGCCCTTTCCATAGCGCGTTGAGCTACCTTGAGCCTTCTTATGAGACCCATAGTAAGGGACCACGTTTCGGAGCCATAAGTCATCACTGGTAACACACATTGATTATAAACTTTCGTCTTAAGGCACTGAGGTATTTTGGACGAGAAGACACTGCGTAACTTCCCGAACGCTGCCCAGCCGAGTCGGATTCGTCGAAAGGATCGATTGACCCAGGTAGGTATACTGGTCTACAACTTCGAGGGTGGAGCTCCCAACAGAAACAGGTATGGGCACAACATTGACATTCGACATTATTTTCGTTTTGTCCATGTTCATTTTAAGGCCCACCTGTTGGGAAACTCTATTAAGGTCTCCGAGCATAGTACTTAAGTCCTCCATGGATTCTGCCATGACAACTATATCGTCGGCGAATCGAAGGTGAGTGATATACTCGCCATTGATGTTGATGCCAAGTCCTTTCCATTCCAGGAGCTTGAAGGCATCTTCCAATGCAGCGGTGAACAGTTTCGGAGATATAACGTCTCCCTGTCTCACACCTCTTTGCAGTGGAATAGCCCTCGTGCACTGCTCCTGTACTCGGACTGACATAGTGGCGTTACTGTATAAACACTTTAACACTTCGATATACCGATAGTCAATACGGCATCGCTGGAGAGACTGAAGCACGGCCCATGTTTCGATCGAATCGAAGGCTTTTTCATAGTCCACAAAACCCAAGCATAGCGGCCGGTTATATTCCCTCGTCTTCTCTATAACCTGCAGCGTGTGAATGTGGTGCTAAAGCCTTTACGGAAACCGGCTTGTTCGGGAGGCTGGAAGGCATCAAACCTGTTCGCGAGACGATTCGTGATGACCCTCGAAAACAACTTATATACATGACTCAGAAGCGTGATAGGCCTATAGTTCTTCAGTAGGGTGTTATCTCCCTTTTTGAAGAACAAGACTACCACGCCCCCGTTCCACGCTTCTGGCGTTACGCCCTCGAGCAGAACGGAATTAAAGAGCCTCTGAAGGACTTTCAGTACCGGCGTTCCGCCCGCTTTCAGAAGCTCTGCTGTGATTCCGTCCTCATCCGGCGCCTTGTTGTTCTTAAGCTGTTTGAGGGCCATCCTAATCTCGTACAGGCTGATGTCCGGGATATCTTCCGTATAGTGTCGGGTCAGCTTGGCTCTTGGGTCTTTAGCCCTTTGTCCACTGGGTTGTGCGACTGAGGTATACAGCTGTCCATAAAACCTCTCGATCTCTGCCAGAACCCCTTCCTTTGTCGACACCACGCCACCGTCCTCCGTCTTCAGCTTCATCAATCCACTTTGCCCAACTGACATAGCTCTTGCGAACACTTTGGAGCCTTTGTTCTGCTCGATCGTCTCCTTAATACATTCAGTATTAAAGGAGCGGATATCGTGTCGCAAGGACTTTTGTATACGTCTGTTGAGCTGCCGATATGATTCAGCATCTTCGGAGGTCTGCAGCGGCCTGGATCGTCGCTCTGCCATCAAGTCTAGAGTCTGAGCAGAGATTTTTTGAGGTTTTCGTTTGGGGCGGGACCTGAACACCTTTGATCCCACCGCTTGGACAGCTTCTACCAACCCTTGGTTTAACTCGTCCACTGTAGCGCAATCCTGAAGGCCTTCGAAGCGATTTGATAGTTCAAGCTGAAAGTTCTCGGAGTTTTCGATTGGGACCCGCGACGGTCGGAGCGTCGACTTCATCAGCCGCGACCTTTCGACTTTGAGACCAATATTTACGATGCCTCTTAATATACGGTGATCGCTCCCGGTTTTGATTCGATTAATCACTGAGACATCGTTGAATATTCGTCTCTTTGTCGTTAGGATGAAGTCGATTTCATTCTTAACAGGGGGCTGGTTTTACTTTCCTGGACCTAGCCAGGTCCACTTCCTTTGCGGCGGCTTTTTGAAGAAAGAGTTCCTTTTTCTCCAAAAAATAAATAAAATATTATGATACAGAACAATATAAAACATAAAACGGATGTCAAAAGGCGGCCTTATTGCAACTGCAATCTCTTCCGGCAACCGAGGTACTTGGAGATGTTTATCGAAAACAGGTGAGGCGCAAAGTTAAACTCAATTGAAAAAAATAATAATATATAACCTTTAGGTGCAGCTGATATATTCATCATTAGGTCTTTTAAGTCTCCACTGCAGGAGCACGACCCTCTCTGTACTACCAGAGCTATACTTACTACATAGCTACATATATATACTTACTACATAGCTGCTACACAGCTATATACATAGCTGATATATTACTTACATATATAAAAGACACAGAAAAGAAAATCCTAACAAGTGAGGAAAACACGAAATCATGGTAAAAAGTTGTCTATAATACAATACATCCTATGATGGTGCATAACGCTGGAGACCTATCTTACTCATATACTTCGCACTCCTTCTTTATATGGTTGCCTGTAAGAGATTGCTTCGGCGATAAGGCCGCCTCTTGTACCTTATTTATTTATAAGTTCCGTAAACTTTGTAATTTTTTATTGTTTTTTATTTGGTGCAATAAATTTTTTTGTATTGTATTGTATTGTACCTATTTTTTGAACACAATAGTAAGCGTAACACAAAAGGTGTAGTTCAAGTCACCACTCACGCGTTTCAAGTCAAGAAATACAGAAATTAGTAATCTTTTATGCAGAAAACTAAGAATTATGACATACCTTTGCAGTACCTCTTCAGTATGTAGGGGAACTTGGGCGGGATCACGATCTGCTGAGAGCAGTACATCTGCTCCACCAGCTCCGGCATTTTGAAGGGGATGTACCTCTACCCTGAATTAAAAAGATAATAACTAATGGATAGTATTTAAACGCAAATCAAAATTACTGACTGCACAGCAAAATACTCAACTGAAAATATTACTAAAGAAACTGCAATTTATATTTGTGGCGTAGTACTCGTAAAATGGGTAGAACTTTTCTAGCACTCGCCAGCCGCTGCCACGGCATGCTCGCTTTGCTCGCTCGGCTCGTGCGTGTGTTGGTCGTAGTTCTAACATAACCTAACCTATAGCTTTGCCCTAACCTAGTAAATTTGCTGTGCAGTCAGTATTTATGATGAGATTGTTGATTTATTTGATGTAAAAAAGTATATAAATGACCAGATAAAATTGATGGGTGATTATTTATTTGTTGTGCAATTAATAATATATCTTATGTAAGTAATTATTTAATTTTTGTTTTTTAAAACAAGCTATTAATATTAAGGTGAAGTGGCAGCATAAGTGGCGCCCTAATTTGAAATAAATTGTTTAAAACTAAATATGCTGATATTTCAAAATTTGATTTGTATTAATGTCTAAAAAGACCTTGAAACTATTTAATGAATAACCTTTGAAAGTAATATTGGTAGTCCGTCTAGTTTTAAAACGGTTTTTCGCCAAAAGTGGCCACGTTTTAAAACTAGACAGACTATTAGTAATAATTTTAAAGGTTATTCATAAAATAGCTAGAAGATCTTTTTAGACATTGATACAACAATGCAGGTGGCATTGTTTTAACTATTAACTAAGAGTTAAAAGTGCTCCTCAAGGTCCCCAAACTCGGTGGGGTTATGTTGTTTTATCACATGCTGTGGCCATCTTCCGGCTTCATCATGAGATCAGGTCATTGGAACCATAATATTGTATTGACCCAACATACATACGTGAGGTTTCAGCTTAATTGAATAATGGGTGGGTCTAATTTAGCTTGCAAGATTTGATTACGGACACAGACAACGGCACAAGTAAATAAAAGCTTGTAAAATGTTTATAAGGCAAGGGTGAATGGAAGAGCAGGACAGCGTCAGCCGCGGCGAACTTTTTGCGTCCAGATTGCAGATGTTCTGAAAAAGGAGAGTAAAGAAAGAAAGAAAGAAAGAAAATTCGTTTATTTGGTAAACATATATCACATACACTTTAGACACTAAACTTAAATCTTTGAAGTACTACGGGTACTTCAAACCTCTCCTTTTTCAGAACATCTGCAATCTGAATCATCGCACCGGAGGGCATGTATGAAGAGGTTGATGAGTGTAGGTGAAGCGAAAGAGTTCTGTCAGGATCGTAGCAAAAGGAGGTCCATAGTCTCTGCCTACCCCTGTGGGAAACAGGCGTGATAGTATGTATGTACTTATTAATGTGCAACGTTTCAAACAAAATCTACTATTTATTTATTTATTTACCAATTTATGTACACGGACAATGTACCTATACAGAAAATTCATACATTAAAAGTTGTACAAAGGCACTACTTATCTCAAAGGTGATCTCTTCCAGTAGGCCCGTGAGAGGAGATGTTTATACAAGAAAGGAATACATGCGTAGAATAAAGGAAGAAATAGAAATCGACATAACATGAAACATACACAAACTACAAATAAACATACATATACATACTTAATATATATATATATATCTATTTGGAATAACAATAAATACTATAATATATAAATTACAACTAAGATGATTCCGATAAATAATGATCTTTTACGTGTCTTTTAAGCACAGAAATCGATTTGATGCACCTATCTTACTTACCTGTTTAAAATATTATATTGATTTTTATTTCACACAGTACGACTTTATCAAATAGCTTGGAATGTCTTTATAATCTTCGTTGTCAACTCGGTTGCTATGGCGACGGCTTTTAAAAATAAACCAAATGTCTATGACCTGTCAGTTTGACGTCACGTGGCCTTGGCGGAAAACTGGGGAGAATGGGGTGTGTTTTCCAAAATGGACACATAATAAGTTATTTACATTTTCATTGTATTTTATTTAATTTTTTTGATTTAAGTTCACTTGAAAATAAAAAAGAAAACATAGTAGGTACCTACTTAGCTGCTACTTACCTATTTCTAAAGAAATTTCTTCCAATAGACCCGCGAGAGGAAATGGGAAGATAGAGGCAAGGTAATTGGCGTGTACAATAAAAGTTTTATGTATTTCATACATTCATAAATACATAATTAAGTACTTTAAATGTAACACAATATACTTGCATGATATAACCCATGTTCCATATAATTATACATTTTGGAGGCCATTTTAGATCGGCCATTTTTAAAATTTTGGGTGATCTTTATGATCATTAGTGGATGTTATGCGGCTGAAATGATGACGATGACTCGAGTCGTGAATCGAGTACCTATCCTTGGATTAGAGCTTTATAAAATTTGATAGGTAGCTAATATAATTGACATACGAAACATAAGCCAAATAAAGCGTCTGATTCCTTTGGTTTTTGAATAAGCCTTGAATATAGTTAAGAGGTTGAAATCACCCTATATAAATATCTTCATTATAGTTGTATAATGAAGATATTTATATAGGGTGATTGTTAATGAGCTAAAGCAAAACTTCTCAGACGGTACCTCAGCCCATGAAACTGCAATGAACAACTGTTGTTCCAAAACTTTCACGAAACTCAAAAAAAAATTTAACTTTCATACAAACTGATCAGCTGATCGAGTCAATTTGTATGAAAATCCAAATTTCATTGTTGGCATTTTGGGAATGTTGTAGAACAAAAGTTGTTCAGTTTCATGGACTAAGGTACCATACCATCTGAGAGGTTTTGCGTTAGTTCATTAACACGTATATAAATCCACAAGCATATTGTTAAGATGCAAGATGAAGATGCGTTTTAAGATGCCTAAAGCCATTATTGAAACACATAGCTTGAGGACTGCACATTTTTAATTTCATTATCATCCAAGATTAGCATAAATTACATCAGACTTGTTTGTTACTAATATAGACATTGTGATGTACCTTCGATTATAAATACGAATATTTGAAATGTCACCACAAACATATCCGTGTGAATTTAGTAGCATCATTATTATTTATAGCAGGAAAATGTTTATGTCTTAAACTTTATTAAAAAAGGCCCAAGATGTAACACACATGATTTTGGGTATAAATATATAAAATCCATCAAAACATACTAATGGTATTTCAAAGGCAGATGGACTTTTGTGTGATGTTTTTAATTTTGACTTAAGTGTAATTGTAAATGTCATTTAGTGCAATAAAATTTTACAATACAATACAATACCCTTTATTGCACAAAAGTAAAAAACAGAATATAATTATCTTAAAAATTAGGAAACGCGCAAAAGGTGGCCTTATCGCTAAGCAATTTCTTCCAGGCAACCTCGTTTATATAGAAAAAAATGATGGGAAATTAGGTAGTGCGGGGTGGTCAATATAATAAACATACTTATATACAATAATTATAATAAACATACATACACCTAATACTTAAATACATACATACAACTTACACAAAGAACACATAACAGGACAAAATGAAGAAACTAAGTGGAAACAAGGGAAGGAAATTACCTTTCATAAGGATAGAAAATGCGATTTTACTTGGGATTTAAGCTGGCTAGCGTTTGGGCGCGTCGGATAGTAAGTGGTAGTGAGTTCCAAAGACGTAAATTTTAATAATTATTATATTGTAATAAGTGTATTGAATACATAAAAAGTAAGAAATAGTTTGGAAAATCCAAAAGTGCACGCCTCATAATCTATTTTTTTTTATACAGTGGTATATTAGTTTTTTATAAATTATAATTAAACGACAGTACTTAGAACGCTAATATTAACTAGGAATCAGCACAGTGTAATACTTTATATATTAAAAACAAAAGTATTCCGGTAAGATGAAGTTTTCGCCCAATTTCTCTGCCACATACATGGTCACATAAACACAGACTCACGGACGTCCAAGAATGATTAGTTTTAATGTTATTATTTATTATATTAAACAAATTAATTGTTTATAAAATGTACCATATGTGCTAGACAGATTATTTAACTTCATATTAGTGCACTCATATTATCCTGTATGTGTTATATTTAAAAAAAAAAGTCATTTAAGTTTCGAAAAAGACTGGGTTTTTTGACATGTCGAGAGTAGAGCACTACCTCAACGCTCCGCTTATGAGGCGTGCAATAATAAGTATAGTACATACATGAAATGAAATACAATATAATAAATTGTTAAGAGCAATGACGGCCTTCTAAAATAAAATTCAGTCATTATCATTACCATCATCCGAGCGTATTCTCGGTTGCATCGTCAGCGGTTACGCTCCAGAGCCCCGGGTCCGCTACCTAACCTAGGTGATTCGACGAGATTACTGGTTTTTATACAGAGCGACTGCCGTCTGACCTCTGCAACCCAAAGGGTACAGAACCCAGAACCAGTCCTAGGATAGGTACAAACGCTAGATGGCGTTCGGGACCAACAGCTTTACGTGCCTTCCGAAGCACGGAATCATCTTTCTTTTCGGATAATCAGGTGATTCAAGCCTGCAATATCCTAACCAGACTGAAAACAACTTTTTACAAAGTATGCTTCCCAGTGGGATTTGAACCCATGACCACGGAGGCAGTCAAAATAAAATTGAGTCTGGTCGGAAAATACCGGCTAAAAGCAACACGATACAAAAAGAAAACCATAGTACCTATGTACCCTCAACAATCATCATTTTTGTTATTCTAAAATTGAGTGACTTACTTATTTCATCTATACTAATATTATAAAGCGGAAGAGTTTTTTTGTTTGTTTGTTTGTTTGTTTGTTTGTTTGTTTGTTTGTTTGTTTGTTTGTTTGTTTGTTTGTTTGTTTGTTTGTTTGTTTGTTTGTTTGTTTGTTTGTTTGTTTGTTTGTTTGTTTGTTTGTTTGTTTGTTTGTTTGTTTGTTTGTTTGTTTGTTTGTTTGTTTGTTTGTTTGTTTGTTTGTTTGTTTGTTTGTTTGAACGCGCTAATCTCAGGAACTAATGGTCCGATTTGAAAAAATCTTTTTTTGGTGGGTAATCCATTTATAGAGGAAGGCTTTAGGCTATATAACATTACGTTCCGACAACCACGCGAACGAAGTCGCGGGCACAGCTAGTCAAAGATAAATGATATAGCGAAATCCCAAAAAAAAATTTCTTGGCCTCACTTATAACAACTGATCTGATTTTTTTTTACTAGCCGTCTATATCCTACTGCTGGGCAAGGCCTTTCCTTCCACAATTCTCAATCCTTGGTCTTTACTTCCAGTCTTTCTCAAATGCATCTCGTCCTTGGTCTACCTCTCTTTCGACTGCTTTCTTGCCTTCATCCGTAACTCATGCCATGGAGCGTAGTGTAGTGTTTTTATCTTTATCTATCAGTTATTAATTAGTTATTACTTAAGTAATAAGACGTGATAATGACAGGGAGAGAATGCTTTAGCATTAAGTCTACCTATTGTAGCTTTTGGCTCAATAAAATTAAATAAATAAATAAAATAATGCATCTACATGTGTTTGTTTGTTTAATTTCTTTATTGCACAAAAATTACATTTAAATGTACATTTAATACAAAGGGAAAAAGATATAACTTGTACAAAGGCGGACTTATCCCAAGAAGGGATCTCTTCCAGTCAACCCAGTCTTCAAAAGATTACATATTTTTGGAATGGGTGGAGTGTCAATATAAATACAAAGAAATTTTGAAAATCCTAATACTAACTTAAAATCATAAAATCTAAATACTAAAAAAAACATAAAAACAAATAAAAAACATATGACAAATTTATAAATAAATAAATATTTTTATATAAAAATAAATATACAATATACTAAATATAAACACTATTATTCGTAATAATTCACATTGTGTAATAACAGTATAAATATCTGTATAATTTATATAATGTTTGGACATTTTTGAGAAAAGTATTACAATAAAATAGTGTGGTTCCCGGCAGATTAGAATAGGACCACTATAAGTCCTCCAGTGGATGTCGTAGAAGGCGACTTTTGAAACACAAGCTAAACAAAGCTTAATCAATGATACCTCTCCAATCCGTCTAGCCAGCGTGGAGAGTGTAGGCCAAGTCCTCTGGCTAAGCAGAGAGGGTCACACCCCTGCAGTGGAGACTAAAAGGACCTGATAATGATTGAATAACGTGTGTGTTTATGACTTGAGTATTTTTTCAACTACCTATTTTATTAGTATTAAGTATAAAAGACACGTGAAAATTTCAGCCAGTAACCGCATTTTCTAATCAACATAAAAGTAAAATCCATTACAAAGTAACCAACAATACTAATAATTTTTTTCATGGTTCGTTTCGCGCGAAGAATCAATCAAGTGAAATTAAATTTAACGTGGGCGTTTCCTTTATGCTGATCTGGATGAGAATAAACGATAAATGTGCCTTCTGTATCAAACACAAATCCATTTAAGTAAATCTGAGATAGATATATAAGAAATCTTGTAAATAGGTCATGCTAGAAATTCTAGAATTTCCCTCATTTTATCAGCATCAAGTATTTGCATTAGAACTTACATATTAGTCAATATAAGTGCCTATTGGCTCTGAGACTTTGGTTACTAAAGCTTAAGACTCTGTACACCTTGCAAGAGATCATGATATATATACCTACTTACATTTGATTAAACCAATCTGAACTATCGAGTCAAGAATTCCTCCCAGCGCCATCTATGTCACCACGCTGGAACTTTTTCTAAATGGATCGATACGATCACGTGGTAGAACAACTTGCTCGACAGCGGCATAAAAAAACAAAAACCTGTTTAGTGCAGTGACGTTTCCCGTGTTTCTGTGTCGCGTATGAGATTTTTTTATCAAAAATACACCATTTCGGTCATATTTAATGACAAAAGTTTGATATTTAACTCGACTGATGTTATATTTCGACATTGTACATCTAAAAACGGATTTCTGCGGTGAAGTAATAACATTTATACGCGTCTGTACAGTGTCTATGTGTGTGAAGTGATAGTGATATCAAACACAAAACACAGAAAAATGTGTGTTCGCTGACACTGAGATCCATCGCAGTGATATAAAACCATAATTATGGATGTGTTCAGTGATTTTGCTAGGAACGTGAGCATTGAGACGGTAAAGTGTTGAGAAATGGGTGACAGGTTAAAACACCGATTCAAAGTGAAAACAAAAACAATCCAGTGCCAATCTATCTTGAAATGGATATAACAGATCTCTCGCCCCTTAGTAAGTACCTACCTAGTCACCTTAAGTTTTCGTTCCTGCCTAATTTTTTTTCTAACATTAGCGAGATGTCATATTTTTGTCATGCTGCGCATTAACGGTATGTGAATTGTGACAGGTCTTGATAACTTTATCTAATGATGACAGAAGAGGTGTTGATCTCTTCCGTGCAGCTTTTCTGTGCTTTCAAAAGCACGTTAAGTGGGTCGGCTTAATATATTCTGAAGCACGAGGAATTTGATATATTTTTTATGCCCATTTTTTAAATTTTATTTTACGCCGAGGTAACTTTCTATGCTATGACACATTTTGTCATCAAATTATAAATAAACTATATGCATCTACATATGTATATATATTGTATTAATTGTATTTAGGTAATGATATGAATATTTTAAAATAATTAATTAACCGAATTTTAATTATAATTTAAATTTATTAAAAATATGTTAAAAAAAAACAAATATAAAAAAATATGTAATTCCAAATTATTTAAATATTTAATTTGGAATTACATCAAAGTTTATTGGAGTCAGATTTTTCCAGCTGCCTAAAGGCATCTGACGCAGCTTGACGACTGCCTCACAATGATGAATGCCGGGACTAACGGTTTAACGTGCCTTCAGAAGCACGGTGGAGCTAGAGATTTTTTTTATGCCACTTTTGGTCACCCATCCAAGTGCGGACTACGCCCAGGATTGCTTTACTTGCGAAAGCGCGAGCAATGCGCACTCCTACTGGGCCACCGAGATCCTCCCGCATTTTCGTAAAAAATAAACATTACAATATTTAGTCTTTTTCCTAATACTTTTCTAGGATGGTCTATTTTAGTCACACTCACCCTTATATAGATTTTAGAACTCTATGGTGCACCCTATATTTTTTTTTTGTTTTATTGTATTATTGTTTTCTCTGTAATATACAGGCTGACTTTTTATCTACCTGCTAAATTTCTAGAGCAAGTTCAGTCCATGATACTGAACAACTTTCTATAAAAAAAAGTTATTAAAAATCGATAAAATTTTTTCGTCCTCCCATACAAAATCCGTTTGGCTCAGCGCTGACTTGTATGGGAGGACAATTTTTTTTATCGAATTTTAATAACTTTTTTTATAGAAAGTAGTTCTGTATCATGGACTGAACTTGCTCCATAAATTTGGCTGGTGGATAAAAAGTCGGCCTGTATAGTAATCATATCACGTGACTTTTGCGCGTAGTATGCACGGCCGGCCGACGAAAGTCCCGTTTGTTCCCACCTGTTCTATGGCAGAAGCCCGGGTGGATTCGCCATAGGGAGGTATTAAGGGGTTTAGGGGACCTAAACAAGAGTTTTATTTTGCGTGAGTAGGTATATAAAAAAACACAAAAAAAATCGGAAGAGTGTCCTCAAAACATGATACTATTAATTTGATTCGATAGAAAAAACTGTAATAAAATGTATGGGAGCGCTAGGGATTTTTCGTAGGATTTTACGTATCAAGATACTGAGATAACTTGATACATAAAAGTATTAAAGAAGTATTGCTTTCTTTTTTTTAAAATAAAATGTGTAAATTTTAAGAATATAGCTAAAATATCATTACGAGCCTGAAACGTCCACCCACACGCGCACATTGCCCGTGTGTCTATTGTACCGTCCGAGGCCTGATGCTACTCGTATATGGACGCCTCGCTCTCTGTAATGAAAAATGTGACTGAAACAAATGGTTTCGATATGTGTGTGCATGTCCAGCTCATCTAACCCTTAAGGCCATACATGAATTTCCAGTGCTGCCCCCATTTGAAATAAATCATTTCAAAAGAAACAGAGATATACATACATACATACATACACACATACATACATACTATCACGCCTGTTTCCCACAGGGGTAGGCAGAGACTATGGAGCTCCACTTGCTACGATCCTGACAGACCTCTTTCGCTTTATCTACACTCATCAACCTCTTCATACATGCATGCAAACGGAGATATCATTTAAGATTTTGTAATTGTTGAACCCTAGATACCCCCTAGATAGCCCTAGATATTCAAACTATTTTATGAACTAAGATAACCTTTTCTACGCATTTTTGCTAAAAGTGGCCGTTTTCCGCAAAAATGCGTAGAAAATTTTAACGTTCTCACTTTAAACTATAAACAGTAGTTAATAAAATAGTTTGAAGGGTTATCTAGGGCTTCGCAAAGATATCTCCGTTTTCTTTGAAATGATTTATTTCAAATGGGGGCAGCACTGGACCCCGGAAAATTCATGTATCGGGTAAATAGTTTTACTATCTTAATTGTAACTGTCATTCTCGAGTCGAAAAAAGCTAAACAAAGCTTGGACATCAGTGAGACCTCTCCTACCAGTCTGGCCAGCGTGGAGATTACAGGCCAAATCCTCTGAAAATTCATGTATGGCCTTAAACACAGTGCCGCCGCAGCAGCGTCATAGTGTATATATTCTGTGGCAGCGTTATGTGTATGCGTTCTATGGTAGGGCTTAGTATCTAAATGTTTACTTTTACGAGGTCTCGTAACCCATTGATGGCGTCAAATGGTTCTTACGGCGTCATTATGCATTCATAATCGTACAATAGTGTTACGAGAGGCTGAAGTGCCTGCTCAAACGCTGGTACAAAATTAAACACTCGTACAATGTTAATCATGATCGTCTTTTTAAGTCTCCACTGCAGGAGCACGATCCTCCCTGTACTATCAGAGCCATACTTAGCCAGAGCAGTGAAAGGATTTGGCCTACACTCTCCACGCTAGCCAGACAGGTTAGAGAGGTCTCACTGATGTTTATAAGCTTTGTTTAGCTTGTGTTTCCTAAGTCGCCTTCTACGACATCCACGGGAAGACTTGGAGTGGTCCTATTCTACTCTGCCGAGAACCACACGGTAAGCACGCGCCTAGATAGTTGTAGGTACATAGAGACAACTATATTTTTTTGCATCCCATCATAGAATTAATAGGAAAGTAGAAATTCCAATATAGAGTAGAAAAAACAATTGTCTCTTCTCTACATTTTTTTTTAAATAGGTCACTAGATGGCGTTTTTTACTTTATTTATTCAACTTTATTACAAAAATTGTAAACGGTTAACTGAAAGGTGATGCAGAGGCAAGTGAGACTAAAGTAGAAGCAAAAATAAAATTTTACCAATTAAAGTTACTTACCAAGTACAATTTGAACCTATATTACCTACATTTTCCAGGTTTGCTAGTAATTTATGTGCTGCCATCTATGTCAGCAGTTGGTACTAATATTTATATAGTCTACAAGTTTGCTATTTACGTGCCTTCCAAAAGTTTGTATGACATCGACACCTAGTAGGTATGTGTTCACCATCAAAGTTGTATATTGCTTTATACACGAATGAAATCAGTTAAACAGAATTGCAGTATTATCTAAGCTAAATCAATGACTGTAGATAGATAACTAACTATACTCTACTGTGATTGATTGCATTGTAGTCATTGACTCGAATAAAAAGAGACGTGTATACTTGCACTGATAGTAATAGCACTGTAGCCTTATTTTGTAACAGTTCACATGACACATGAGTGAATTAGATAGATAATCAAATACGTACCCTTACGGAATATATCCAATCGATATATGAAATCGTGATTGAATAACAGAGTATTATGAATTATTTCTATTATTCTAATAAGGTAATAAGAATGCATCTTTCAAAACCTTTATTTTTGTTCATGATCGCCCCAATGACCACTAGTTTTTTATTTTAAATATTTTATTAGTCTAAAATAATATCAAGTCACCTAATAATCCTGAACCAATCGAAAGGGTAGCGTGAATGATTAAATAAAACAATTGTAAAATAAAGCCCTCTCACAATCGAAAGGTTATATGAATGTATCTTTTTAACCCAAACTTCTTCGTGATCGCCCCAAAGACCACTAGTTTTTTAAATATTATAAATATTTTATTATTAGTCTAGAATATTTTCAAGTTGCCTTATAATCCTGAACCAAATGGAAGAGCAGAGCGAATGATTGAATAAAACAAATTGTGAAATCAAACTCGCTGACAGTCTAAAGGTTATAAGATAATGTGTCTTTCAAAACACTTATATTATATCCTTCTGATCCCCAACTGCTATCAAATTGGATCTATTGTACGTCCATTAGGACTGTACCTTATGCCTTGACATCGTTCCCGCTTGTAAATATGTGGGATATTGTCGAGGAATATAGAACACGCTTCTCTTTCCATGCAGATAGTAAAAGCCGATCGACGGATTGGGTGCAAATTTGAATCATGTCATACGCGATGCGATACGGAAAGAAAGCCATTTTTGTTGGCTTGTCCACATGTACGCTGAAAGTAGATTTAGGATCTTATTGCCTTAGACTAGACACTATCTGCACCGTAATTGATAGACGTGATGCGTAAGAAAGTGTAAATAAATAGATAAGAACAAGTTACACAATAGAGCTTACCCTAAAAGTTTTTACCAACTTACCCTGTTTGCTGTTATTGCTATTTGTTTTTTGGGTCAAATCGAATCCCCTTACTTTCCCATACAAACGTAGTCTACGTTTTATTTCGAAACGACGTTAGATTTTGGTAAAAATTTGTAACTTTCAAGAAATTGCATTTATCTGTGGTTATAATTGGTTTTCACAGTCAAAATATGAACTTGAAAGAAAATATAAGGGTGTAAAAGTTTTCCATACTGACCATCAAAAATTATATAATGCACTGTATATTTTTATTTGCCGCCATTGTATATTTGCTCTTTCGAATTTTATATTCTATACAAACACTATATTCTCTTTCAAGATCATATTTCGACTTTGAAAACCGATTATAACCCTAGATTAACGCAATTTTTTTAAAGTTACAAATTTTCACTAAAATATGACATGTCGTTTCGAAATATTCTGTCTAGGGTAAGGGGACTCTTAAAGAGCCATTTACCGGTTACTGATTGAGATATTTGGTATGTTAATGTAAATCAGATGACAACGCAATATTATAATGACAAGAAGCTGATCAGATGCTGGAGCCGGAAGGTGGCTATAGGAACCCTCTAGCCACCTTCCGGCTCTAACCTAACCCTAAACCCCAGGAAAAATCGTATATGTAAGTATAATACTCATGTGAGTTTTATATGGATTTTCATTTCCGTGGATTGATTCTTTCATTCCCGTGGCACAGTACTTTCATTCTCGTGGACATGTTTCATTGCCTTGCACGCATGTTTCATCGACGTGGCACGAAATTTTCAATCTTGTATACCTCGTTAGTTTTTGAGTTATCAGCTAGATATTAAGCAAGAATACTTACATTATCAAAAACTAGAACAAATGCGAATTTATTTATTAAAAAAACATGATCATGGTCATGTTTTAAGGTAAACTAAATGTATACAGGGACTAACAAAATATACTGAAACTATTTTAAGGGTGGATTCAGTCCATGATGAACAACTTTCCCCAAGGAACATATACCGAAATTTGAAAAATAATTTTTGACCTCCCATACAAGTTGACCGATCAGCTGATCCGAGTTTGTAGGGAAATCAAAAAATTATTTTTCATATTTCGACATATGTTCCTTGGGGAAAGTTGTTCAGTATCATGGACTGAATCCACCCTTAAAATAGTTTCAGTATATTTTGTTAGACGTTATATATAAAATATGCTTGATACAATTAAGGATAGTAGTTACTATCTAGAACCACCACACCACTAGAAGAAGAGTTAAAGAGAAATTATACATTGTTAGTTAGGCTTTTCGAAGCATTAGTTAATTAGGTAAGAAAAAAACATAAAAAAGACTTATCTGACAAAAATTAAACACTCGTGCGTTTTGACGCAGTGTTTTGTCAGTCATTTTAGAACTTACTGACTGATAATAACATCAGTTTTGAATTGTAATTTTTAAGCCCTTTTAGTAAAATTTGATATCCCAACATGGAATAATTAGATTTATTTTATTTTTTATATATAGATGGCGCCACAGTGGATTTACGGTGACGTCATATAACCTTTAACTAACGGACAGCCAAGATGATTCCGACGATACCTCATTTGTCAAGGTATCATGGATATCTTTGAAGATACTCGTATCTTGATAAATAAATAATGAATAATTAATTTTTAACAAAAATAAACTGGCCAAGTGCGAGTTAAACTCGCGTGAAGAGGGTTCCGTACAATTGATTTAATTCTTATAGGTTTTTCTGTAATCTACAAGCAATGAACAATATTTTGTATTTTTTTCAAAATTTTAGGCTCAGTCGTTTCGGAGATCAGGGAGGCATGGTCAATTTTCGTCTTCTTTAATGAATAAAATCAAAACTATTAATTTTACAATAATAACAAAAATATATTTGAGATCCTCATAACGAACCCTTTCATTTGATAATATGACACAGTAAGGTTTGCAAAACTTTTTTTTTATTTTCCTAATTTGTTCCCCGAAAATGAAAATTAAAAAAAAATATTTATTTACTTTGCACATATGTGTTTGGGTCACAGGATTACAACATTCTACCAAATTTCACCTGATTCGGTCCAGTAGATTCGGAGCAAATTGGCTGTGACAGACGGACGTACAGACAGACGCACGAGTGATCCTATAAGGGTTCCGTTTTTCATTTTTTGTACGGAACCCTAAAAACAACCGACTTAATTATTCTTTAGGAGTTTCTTCCATATCTCCCAAGTTCTTCATCATATCCTCACCAAATTAAAATGGGACCAACTTGGTAGTAAAGGATTTCAAATAAAAAAAGAATCATCGAAATCGGTTCACAATTGGCGAAGATATCGCGTAACAAACATACGTAAAAAAAAACACAGTCGAATTGATAACCTCCTCCTTTTTTTAAGTCGGTTAAAAATGCTTATCCCTATGGTTGACTGGGAGAAAATGCTCTTAGCATTAAGTCCGCCATTTGTTAAAAGTATATTTTGACTTTAGGGCCGCGCTACACTGGATTGGCATGGCATGGCATCGGAAGCGACGCGTCATTTTTAAACAAGCTATTCTAACCTTTATGTGTAGTGATATAAGAGGCATAACCGCTTGACCGTGGCGAGGTGGCCGGCGCGGCGGCATTATGTATTCTGTGGCGGCGGCCTGCCGTGGCGTGCCGCGCCCTGCCGCGCATGCCGGACTAGACGCCCGCGAGCGCGTTGCACGCACATGCCATGCCAATCTAGTGTAGCGCGGCCCTTAATAAAGTTTGTTAAATAAATAATTGAACATACACATACACACATAGCGGCCAAAAAGAACCCTCCTTTTGGCTTTGCCGTAGTCGGTTAATAAAATAAGACATGGTAGGTATTCGCTTCAAGCTAAACTTAGGTCCAGCATCACGTTACATGTTTTACTTACTAAGGCCTGTTTGTAATCTAGATTTTACGAGCAGACTTCCTGCCGATGTCTAGAACTAGTTCTGTTCCGTGATGTGTACGTACTTAGAGCAATAACCGGACGAAACCCAAGCTCATTATAAAAGGTTTTTTTTCTCATTTTAAGTAATTTGAAAAGGCGAATATGCGAATCGTGTTAATAGGCGGTGCGGCTAGCAACAAAAAAATCTAAATATCTTTATTATCATAGGATATATATAATATCTGTTAATAATAGTCACTTTGTTTTGTTTTGCACAAATGTTGACGTCAAATCGTTACTTACAGCTAAGTTTACGCCGCTTCCTAGGCGCAAGTGCAGAAGAAGCGGCAACAAACTGCACTGCACGTTTTCTCCAAAGAAAGACGTCAACTAACAAACTTAAAACTTAAAATTAGTTATATAGATGGACTGAGATAACATTGTTTGTTATGTCATAATTAAATTGAATTATAAGAATTACGAAATTATAAATAATGTCAATTTTTAAATTTAGTATGTACCAATGTACCTAAATTATGACATGTCTAAGTATAAGAAGAGGCAGTTCATAAAATAATTTAAAGGGCTATCTAGTGCATGACGAAGAGCAATATGAAAATTATCATCATATTTACGAGTTAACAATTTATTTCACACTTCAAGGCCATTTGCCTATATCTTCACCTTAAGAAAAATCTAAAAAATGTAAATCCATTATTGGCTGTCAGTGCTGTACTAACTGAGGTTATAGCCTTATCATCAACCTGGTCTGCTATCTGTCTATACAATGTGTCTGCTAGCGGTCAAGGCAAAATGTCGACACCATTTAAAAGTTTGTTGTACAATATACGTGTACCTACTCCATTACATATGATTTTTATCATTTGTACGGATGAACTTCCGTGAAAAATCCAGTTATATAGTAAGTATCATCATCATCAGGTCTTTTTAGGGTTCCGTACCCGAAGGATGCAAACGGGACCCTATTACTGAGACTCCGCTGTCTGTCAGTCTGTCCGTCTGTCACAGGGCTCTATCTCTTGAACCATAATAGCTAGACACTTGAAATTTTCACCGATTATGTATTACTATAGCCGCTATAAACAAATACTAAAAATAAAAAAAGTTAAAAATTAAAGGGGGGCGTCATACAAAAAACGTGTTTTTTCAGCGTTTTTAACTAGATCTTTATAATGGCATTAACTAGATGCTTGAAATTTTCACAGATTATATTTTACTAAGGCCGCTTTAACAACAAATACTAAAAAAAAAGTTCAAAATTAAAGGGAGTCGTCATACAAAACACGTATTTTTTTTGCGTTTATAAACTGTACGGAGGTACGGAACCCTTCATGTACGAGTCCGACTCGCACTTGCCCGTTTATTATCATTGGTACGGATGAACTTCCTTGAACAATTTAGTTATATAGTGAGCATCGTTATCATCATAAGGTCTTTTTTAGTCTCCACTGAAGGAGCACGACCCTTTTTGTACTACAAGAGTCATATATTAGCCAGAGCAGTCAGAGGATATGGCCTACACTTCCCACGCTGGCCAGACGGTTTGGCGAGGTCTCATTGATGTTTATAAGCTTTGTTTAGCTTGTGTTTTCTAAGTCGCCTTCTACGACATTTACGGTAAGACTTGGAGTGGTCCTATTCTACTCTGCCGGAAACCTCACGGTCATAATATAGTAAGTATGCATGCAGTAGCATACTTACTATATTATATTATAACCCCACGTTTCACAAACAACACTGCTTTAGCAAAAAAACCGGTTGACGGAGATCATTATTAAATTAGCAAAACCATGGAAAACCTGATATTGAATCAAGTAAGTATCTCTTTATCATACAAAATATTTAAGACAGGTGTTGTGTTTTGAATGTCTGTTGCCATAGATTAAGACGAGTAGAATTGCAAATTTGAATTTGTTTATTATTGTATGAAAAAATACAATACAAACAAACAAATCTTATTTTAAGTATTTGTTGTTATAGTGGTCATAGTAATACATAATCGGTGAAAATTTCAGGTGTCTAGCTATTACGGTTTAAGAATCTCCTTACCCTAGACTTTCCCATACAAACGTTGTCTACGTTTAATATCGAAACGACATGTCAGATTTCGGTAAAAATTTGTAACTTTAAAGAAATTGCATATATCTGGGGTTATAATTGGTTTTCACAGTCAAAATATGAACTTGAAATAAATTATAAGGGTATAAAAAATTTTCATACCAATGGTCAAAAATTATATAATGCACTATATTCTCTTTCAAGATCATATTTTGACTGTGAAAACCAATTATAACCCTAGATATGTGTAATTTCTTTAAAGTTACAAATTTTTAGCAAAATCTGACATGTCGTTTCAAAATAAAACGTAGACTACGTTTGTATGGGAAGCTCTGATTCTGTCTTGGGTAAGAAGACTCTTAAGAGATAGAGCCCTGTGACAGATCGAGTTAAATACGCTGAAAAAACACGTTTATTGTATGACGACCCCCTTTAATTTTCAACTTTTTTTTATTTTTAGTATTTGTTGTTATAGCAGTCACAGTAATACATAATCGGTAAAATGTCAAGTGTTTAGCTATTACGCTTCAAGGGATAGAGCCCTGTGACAGACGGACAGACGGACAGACAGACAGACAGACGGACAGACAGCGGAGTCTCAGTAATAGGGTGCCGTTTGCACCCTTCGGGTGCGGAACCCTAAAAATATCAAATTAAAAAACAAGTTGAAACAAAAATTGTTATTCTTGATATACCTAAGTCGCTTATAGAAGGTTATGCATTAGATACCAGTAACCCTGTATAAGCCAGAGCAGTCAGAAGATTATGTCTACACGAGCTTTGTTTAGCTTGTGTTTAAACCCTAAGTCGCCTTCTACGACATCCACGGGAAGAAGACTTGGAGTGGTCCTATTATACTCTGCCGGGATCCACAAGGCTAAATAAAATTGACTTGTTTGCTTTTTCTCCCAATCGGACATAATAATCGTACTAAATTCCCGTCTATGACACATGGCAACGAAAGCAACAAAACGACAAAATCGTGCTTCGAATGACAACAAAAGTATTCGAATAATGGCGCTAGAAAGGGAGGCAAGTTGTGCTTTGTTGGTGTTAGTAAGGGACGGAAAGCCTAGGTTACCGTTAAATCGTAAAGTTGACGCGTCATGCTTTAGATAGGTCAAGTGGAGATAATAATAGTCATACATATGTATTTATAGATAGATTTTACATAATACTAGCTAATCTGTTGTTTTATTCATGAAATATAGTTATCACAAATTTAGGTTACAACATACTATTTGATCATTTGTAGAGCTCCATACCTAAAGGGTGCCAAAAGGTACAGGACCCTATTACTGAGTCTGTCCGTCTGTTCGTCCATCTGCCACAGGGCTGTATCTCTTGAACCCTAATAGCTATTTTGCAAGTTGATTCTAGTGGACTTTATGATGTGAAATTGGGGTACCTACTTAATATATATATTCAAATTGATGACCTCATCTTGAATTTTGAATTTAGGTATCACTATATACTATCACTAGGAATATCTAGTGACCATAGACATGCATGCAAAAAAAAAGCGCACAGGGATCCGAAGCATTACAGCTAAGGCTGCAACCTGCGGGCTAAGATGAGAAGGGGTTGTAAGAGGGTCATAGGTTCCCAATTACAACCAGTACACTGGTTTCTCCACTGGGTCACACAAACAAATGCAACCACGTTGCAAGCCAGCTGCTCATTGTATGCATTCACACTGCATTTTAGCAGTTTCTACTTGTTTTGTCCATTGTCTACCGTGAGAACGATACATTGTTCTAGTGTTAAGTAAGATGTACCTAAAGATACCTCTATCTCGCCCTTTTGTAAGACTAAAACGTTCGGTCTCTTTCTAATTGATTGGAGTTGTTATTTTGTATGAATTTGCTGGATTTCGTGACTGTTATTATAAATGTGACGTCTTAAATTTTTATCAAAGATTACATGTAATTTATGTACTTTGTACAGTCTTGAAGTTTAAGATGGAACATTTTGCTGGCGTAAGAAAGAACGGATAAGCTGGGTTGAAAAAAATACAAATGAGGAGGTCCTAAAAGGGGTGGGAGAGAAAATATGCATTCTGGACTTAATAGAGAATAGACGAGGAAAGATGTTGGGTCATCTGCTACGACACGGCAACTTCATAAATAAGTACTACGAGTATCATTGAAGGAAAGTAAGAAGGAAAAAGAGGACCAGGAAAACCTGAGCATAGATACCTACATGAAACAGATAAAGGAGAAGGTTTACGTCATGTCGTACAGCGAAGTAAAACAGCTGGCGAATGAGAGAGATAAATGGAAGAGAATTCATACTTCATAGACAGATTGACAGAAGTTTAGTCGTGTGCTTCCCGAATCCCGGCTAGCCCTGTGGGTTTCGGCAAGGTAGAATAGAACCACTCCAAGTCTTCCCGTGGATGTCGTAGAAGGCGACTAAGGAATCACAAGCTAAACAAAGCTTATGTATACACATCAGTAAGACCTCTCCAACCCGTCTGACCAGCGTGGAGAGTGTAGGCCAAATTCTTTGGCTGCTCTGGCCAAGTATGGCGCTGTAGTACAAAGAGTTTTAAAAAAGACATGATGATTTTGATGATGAAATAACGTTTATTTTTTACTTCACAACAGAATATAAATAAGTAACTGACTGACTACTTATCACTATTTCACAATTCTTGTTATGACATAGTAGACTTTTTAAAGAGTCTAGTCCCTGAAATAGGACCTTTGCTATATAGGCTTTAGTCTACCTATAGGTAACTAGCCCCTCATTCGGAATACTTGTTGTCAGGCGTTGCAGGTGTACATAACAGTTTTACACTATTTCCACTATTTATTTACTATTTCCAATAAGTAAATACATATGAACTGGTGATAGTAAATTAAATTACATATTTAAATATTTAAACCTGTATGTATACACCGTGTATGTAGTGAACCTTGTTGCAACATTTTTGTTTTTTTTTTAAATGAAATTAGTCCAATAAGGTCGAATTTCATTTACTTATTGAAAGGATTTTAGTTATCGTATGGTCAACAACTGTAGGTGCTAGCTAAGCCGGTGTCATTTTATCTTGAGCTCCTTAACGCAGACCAATAAAGGTCATCTAGTTTGTTGCAGGACAATTGCTAGATTATAGTGGTCACTTGTTGTCAAACCAATACAAAGAGTTCAATGTATGCGGGTGCATCTAGTACCACCACATAAACTCTAGACGCAACCCTTTTTGATTTATTATAATGAGTAATTACAATGAGATGCAATAGATGGCATTGTGCAAGCCTCGAAGCAGCACAGCTACGGATACAATTGGGTTTACGTTTAGATAGGGAGGGAGATGGCGTTGTGTAAAACTGAAATATGCATCAAAGCCTCTTTTAACTCTTGTAACTAAGTTCGTGAAATTACTAGTTTAGATAGATTTTTTCTTACTTTCACGGTTACTTGCAAAACACAGTGTTTATTTTTAACAAATGACAGTGTCATTTGTTATAAATGTCTGTTATTTGATAACACAGATATAAAAGGAAATAAAGGCAATTAAAAGTTAAAATGTATGTTATGTTGTGAAATTATGTTTTGATGTAATGAAATGTTGTATTCAAGAATACAATTTATAATTCGAAATAAAATAGTATGTAAATACGTTTCATAAAAGCAATTGACACGAATCATCTAATATTTAATTTAAACTATTTTATATAAGCTTATTCAATCTGTAAAAAAAAGACTGAGTGTTTCAAGGCTGTATGACTGATGTGTTGTAACTTAAAATGAAAATCTAAATATACTTATTGGCCTTTTTTTTCTAGCAGTCATCATGTACTTGACTTACTTGACTTAAGGCGCAGTGTTTCGCCATCGCAACCAATCTTTGGCTACGCGCTTTACTTCGTACAGTTTAGCCCGATTATCTTCACCTTTGCCGCAACTGTGCGCCACCAACTCTGCTTGGGACGGCCAACTTTTGCCCTGGGTAGTCCTCTTCAAGGCTTGCATTGGAATTTTTTTGAGCTATTTCCTGAGAGTATGGCTTATCCACGTCCATTTGCGGCGCATTATCTGCTTGACATCGTGTACTACCACATCGAAAAAATACTACGAATGCATATCACTTAGGCAACAAACTTGTATTTATTTTTTACTTTAGTACAATTACTAGTATTTTTTGTAGACTATTGTATAATGGAAATAAAAAAAAACCATTTAATTGTAAATGTACTGAATCTCTACTAGGAAGTCCATCCAATTTTAAATTGTAATGAGTTTGAATTTTCCGCTAAAAAAAAATGCCAGTCTCTTACTAACTCCATCGGAACTCTTGATGTGAATCCAACCATTGAAGATACGGTAACTAAGTTTTATACATAGAAGGAGTATTTCAAGAGCAAATTCTTCGACTGGTTCTGTAGATACCAAAAATTAAATTATAATAAGCATAGAGCATAGGTACTCTGAAAATGACAATGTGGAATAATATTAAACTTCTTTTAAATAAACAAAGAACGAATTCTTTTTTCTCGTTGTTTTCATAGGCATGCCGATTTAATACTTCAATTTCATCAAATGATTTACATCCATTTGATATGAATGTTGGAAAACTGTATTTATAAATATCATAAAACATCGGTTATGAAATTTTATTCTATTTTAGTAGGCAGATCAACAGCAATATAAAGATTTCTTACTATATTTAAATATAAATGATCGCCGTATTTTTAAGTTTTTGTATGGACACACGATCATTGTTGAAACTTTTTTTTTGTTTTAACACCTATCAGTCCATTTATACGTCGTGTATTCATTATTTTTTAATACCGACCGTCATCTCTGCTGATTTTTTCAACTGTTACGGATCCCCAAAACCACATCAATCAATGACCTTGCGCTAAACACCCAATTTTCTGCATAACTGAATTTTATTAGAACCTCGGCAAGCTTCTCAGTTTTCGTGGTCGTTCTAATCCAAGGTCGAGGTTTAGAAACACTCATGATTTGCTTGGGTTGCTAGTAAAAAAAATTGTGACTCTGCGATTTAAGTTTTACAGATACTATCACGTCTTTAATGGGGCAGACAGGGCCCAGAGCCGTAAACCCAAAGGCCACTTTTAGCGCATTGATGTATATAGAGATGAAACAAGTATTTTTTTTTTATATTTTAAAAAACAAGTTTTTTTCTACAACGAACTATAATTATAAAGTGGAGCACTTTATGAATGGGGAGCCCAAACTCGGTGGGGTTATGTTGTTTTATCACAGAGATTTCGTGACCACCTTCCGGCTTCATCATGAGACCAGGTCATTGGTACCATAATATTGCATTGTCAAACAATTTACATAAGTATGTGAAGTTTCAGCTGAATCGAATAATGGGAAGTGGGTCTAACTTACCTTGCAAATACGGACACACAGACAACGGGACAGTAAAAGCTTGTAAAAAGGAAATCAAAATAGTGATGCGTTGCTATAATTGATGTATGCTTCAGATTCTTGCCCATTCCTTCAATCGGCTTTTGCCATCCACGCGGGAAGAGATGGAGCTGGATCTTCTGTTTTTTAAGGTGAAGGGGTAAGCAAATGGCCTTGAAGTGTGAAATAAATTGTTAACTCGTAAATATGGTGATAATTTCCATATTGCTCTTCGTCATGCACTAGATATCCTTTTAAATTATTTTATGAACTGCCGTTGAAACTATTATTGGTGATCCGTCTAGCTTTAAAACTTGCCGTGGCCACTTTTGGCGGAGGCAAGTTTTAAAGCTAGACAGACTAATGTAAATACTTTCAACGGTGGTTCATAAAATAATTTAAAGGGCTATCTAGTGCATGACGAAGAGCAATATGGAAATATGTATATATATATATCACCATATTTACAAGTTAACAATTTATTTCACACTTCAAGGCCATTTGATTATCCCTTCACCTTAGGAGGAGGTTATCAATTCGACTGTATTTTCTTTAATGTATGTTTGTCAAGAGATATCTTCGCCAATTATGAACCGATTTTGATGATCCTTTTTTTATTTGTAAGCCTTTACTACCAAGTTGCATTTTAATTTGGTGAAGACAGGTATGATGAAGAACTTTGGAGATATGGAAGAAACTCCTAAGAAAATTGAAGTCGGTTGTTTTTTTTTTGTAAAAATTTCATTACACTTTCTCCCAGACCAGCATGGAAGAAATATTTTAATGAATGCATTGCAGAACCGACGTGGTTGGCATACATTGAGGGAGGCCTTCTCCCATCAGTGGGATATAGAAGGCTGCCAATGATGATGAATGCATTTTTTACATGAATTTTCCGGGGACCAGTGTTGCCCCCATTTGAAATAAATTATTTGAAAAGAAACGGAAATATCATTAAAAATTTTGTCTTTGTCAAACCCTACTGTAAACAGTAGTTCACAAAATAGTTTGAAGGGTTATCTAGGACTTAGTAGCAACAAAATTTTAAATGTCTCCGTTTTCTTTAAAATGATTTATTTCAAATCGAGGGCAGCACTGGACCCCGGAAAATTCAGGTACGGCCTTAAAGTATGAACGTGAAGCTTTTCTACGCATTTTTGCGGAAAACGGCCACTTTTGGCAAATGTGCGAAGAAAAGCCAAGAATGCCAAAGACCTTGCGTTGGAGAAAAAAATGCCGGAAGAGTTTAAAGATTTGGCTGTAGTTTTATGATACATTTTCAAAATAGTGGAAATATAGATGTTACCAATCGACGTTATTGCGCTGGGCTGGGTTCGTGAAAAAGAAAATAAAATATTTTATAATATTTAACTGACTCCGTTTACTTTTCTTGGACAATAACTACTCGTGGACATGACACAATAACAAATTTGGAATAGGTATAAAAGAAATACAATATTAAAAAAAGAGTTTGATAAATTAAAGAGTTTGCAACAATAGAGGAATTGAAAGCGAAAAAACTATCATATTTCAGCCAGTTTGAAAAATAGTAAAAAATGTCATAAAACTTTTTTGACGTATTAAGTTAGTACCTACCGTACCTGAGGGGTACGACGCAACTTTTTTGTCCGAACTACTTTTTCATCCGGTCAACTTCAAGGGGTCAGTATGTGAGGGGCTATGCAATGACAGACTTGCGAGGTCTACAGCTCACATACCCCTAGTAATGAGATGGTCTAAGATTAGGGCTACTCCCAATATCGCCCAAACTAAAGAGCGTAACATGGACAGAAATTAACAATTATTCCTACATTACGCATGAAATTTATTCTGTTTCGTGCGGTCGTCTTCTAGACACAACACGACATGATGTCACGCTGCACAGGCTGTGTCAATATTTTTATGATAGTCAAGGTAAAAATGTCATTCGAATATTCCTTTTTTTTACTAGCCTTCTTTGTCCCACTGCTGGGCAAAGGCCTACCCTCTTTCCTTCCACAATTCTCTATCCTTGGTCTTCACTTTCCAATCTTTGTCGAATGCACGCAAATCGTCTGCCCATCTCGTCCTCGGTCTACCTCTTTTTCTGTATTCGTCGGTTGGAATTGAAACCCAGTTTATGTTAATATGGGCCCATCTTTCCGGATGCATAAGGTCGTCACGACCCGCCCAATACCACTTCAACCTGGCTGTTTCCTTGCCTACATCCGTAACTTTTGTCATGGAGCGCAGAGTGGTGTTTCTAACTAAAAATATTCCTACGCAAATTTATTTCTAACTTACTATCATATATCTTCTTCTTAGTCGTACACTCTTGACAGAGTGGTCGTGGTTATGGATTCGGTTGTTCGTCCATGGCCGCTGCTTTTGCTATTTTTCTCCACGTAACTCTGTCTGCGGCTTTTTTGGAGCATTCAGTTGCTGGACACTATCATATATACATACATACATAGGTACACACGTATTTATCCCTTATGGGGCAGACAGGGAATTTTGGATCTTGCGTCTAAGCAGAAGCAGACAGACCCCAGGACCGCAAGACCAAAAGCCACACTTTCAGCGTGATGGTGGGAGAGTAGGTGGAACAAGGAATCAAAATAGTGATCAGTACTACCCGCAATTTTCACCCTATCATTTGTGAATGTTAATACATTTTAAAGCAAACCATATTTGAATATCTTTGTATCCTTTGTGTTCATCCAGGAAATATCACCTAAACCATCATCATCATCATTATCAACAGGTCCTTTTTAGTCTCCACTGCAGGAGCATGACTCTCTCTATACCTACTACCTACCAGAGCCACATGAGTAGTCCGAGGATTTGGCCTACACTCTCTACGCTTGCCAGACGGGTTGGAGAGGTCTCAATGATGTTTATAAACTTTGTTTAGCTCGTGTTTCCTAAGTCGCTTGCAACGACATCCACGGGAAGACTTGGAGTGAACCACATGCATTCCAATCCGTGCAGCAGTTTTGGTTTGACAGCGGAACAAACATCTATTTATACAAACTTTTGCATTTATCATCATTTTTATCATCATTATCATCATCGTCGTCGTCATCATCATCATCATCATTCGAAGCCTTGAACCTCCCACTGCTGAAAATAGGCCCCTCTCAATGAAAGCCATTTACCACGGTCCTGAGCTACTCTCATCCGCGTTCGGCCGATCTTTCTAATGAGTCGCTCTGTGTAAAAATCAGTATCATTGTCATTAATCACCTATGTTAGGTAGCGGACCCCGGGCTCTGAAGCGTTACCGCTGAGGATGCAACCGGGAGTACGCTCGGTTGATGATGATTAATTGGATTATCAAGTAAGCATCATGTGATTAACGATGTAAAATAAATACTACATTTGATGTCATCACTTCCAACGTCACGGATTTGCAATCTGTGTTATTACCAGATTGTTACGCGAGAGTATTTCCCTGAAAGGTTTTCCTCTGCCGCCCCTTTTGCGAAACGAACGAGATAACCACTTTGTACGGACATTTAAACTTTGAATACTACAGAACAGATATCAATTTATGATAAGATTGTTGATTTATTTATATTTTATTAATAGTATCAATATTTAATAAGTATTAGGCTAAGCGTAAATATTGCAACATAAAAATGATTTGTTATAAAATAAAATAATGTAAGTAATGAAATGAAACATTATTTGAAAAATTATCAAAAATTTAATAACTTGACTTATGTTTGTTTGTTTGTTTGTTTTATATCTTTATTGTACAAGAAATAGTTACAGTTAAATAGTTAAGTAATATTAGACCAAAATATTTTGTACAATGGTGGACTTATCCCATAGTGGGATCTCTTCCAGTCAACCAAGTATCAGCGAAAGAATACAATCAATGGACATAACGGGCAAAAGTCAACGAACAATCGCAATAAGGTACATTTAAAGTTTTAAATCGAAAATAAGTTAGTAGGTGTACAAAAAAGCTTGAAATCCGAAGAGATTCAGAATTAGATATGCAATTTACAAGTGAAGAATATTTTAAACCGGATTTGCTAATGTTATTTTTTATAAAATAATTCTAAAGCTATACTTTAGAATGTTTGTTTGTTTGTAATAACTTTATTGTACAAAACACATATAAGTATAAAAAGACAACATAATACGAAAGAGCAAATATACAAAGGCGGACTTATCCCATGTAGGGTTCTCTTCTAGTCAACTTGCGATAGATTGAGAGGATATTTACTCAGTTAGGTATAAGCAGATGCGTACAAATTTACTATAAATTAATGCATACGGGAATTAACGCGAAACGTACCTTTTATTTATTTATTTTGCTGACGTTTCATTCGGGTTTCACCGAACGTGGTCCCAGCTTGACAGTCAAGCTGGGACCACGTTCGGTGAAACCCGAATGAAACGTCAGCAAAATAAATAAATAAAAGGTACGTTTCGCGTTAATTCCCGTATGCATTAATTTAATAATAATGCAACGCGATAGTTTAAAAGTATTTAAATTTACTATAACTATACTTACATAGCTACACATATACATACATATAGGTACACCTACATACATTAATAAGACCTTATAGCATTACAAATATATCGTATATAATTTTCGTCTGTTAGTTCGGGTATCATGCAAACATTCACTGAATCTGAAGAATCAACAAAACCTGAATTAAAATCGGGTAAATATATTTAGCCTTTATTGGAGAAATAATGAACAAAAAAAAGCATCAACCTGTACCCAAGTGTTTTGGTTAAAACTATACGTCAATGTGACATTATCCAGTAGCGACGCATCGGCACGCGTTCGCAATTTAAATTCGCCTCTTTGATTGGCCCACCTGACCCTCATAGTAGAACAGGCCCCGCCCCTTTTAATATCCAGGTGGTAACAAAAACGTTTGATCGATATTCTTATACGGTAACCCTTGACTTGAAAGGTTAGTATAACCTTGAGGGTATTAAATGAAAAATTTAAGAAATAAGATTATTTCTCTCAACTTAGTGCGTCCATCTTTCATGCTGATCTGGGAGAAAAGGAAAAAACTTAGAATGCACCAGCTGCTTCTCGTCCAGCGCAGATCGTAAAAGCCGATCGAGGAAATGGGTGAAAATGTGAATCGTGTTAATAGGCGAAGCGGCTAGCAACCCTATTTTGATTCCTTTTCACCTTCTCGCCCACCTCTCTCTCTCATCTCAGCGTATTTCCAGTTGCCTTTCCTTCTCCACTTCTTACGGTCTTGAGCATCCTTGGTTGTAAGACTATTGGCACGCATATCATCCTTGACGACGTCAAGCCAGTATTTCTTGGGTCTACCACGTCTGCTGGGCCCTGGCCAAAGCGGCATCCACCTTCTCGCCCACCAACACGATAAAAGTGGCCTTTGAGTCTTGCGGCCCTGGGCTCTGTCTGCTTAGAGCCGCAAGACGCTAAATGCTATGTCTGCCCCATTAGGAATAAAGACGTGATAGTGCATATCTTGGCGCGTTTCTCTTTGAACTCTTACCCTATGCTGCTTCGGAGCCCGAAATCTTTAGAAACATTTCTCACAGCGGTAGGCAGAGCCTATGGACCTCCACTTGCTACGATACTGACAGACCTCTCTCGCTTTATCTACACTCATCATTCTCTTCATTAGGTCTCAAGATTTACTCCTAAACTTGCATCACATTTATAAAGGTTTTACATATATACATTACATACACTATTACTTCTGTATCCCCAATGGGGCAGCATTTTGGGTCTCGCGGCTCTAAGCAGAACCCAGAGCCGCAAGGCTTAAAAGCCACATTTAGCGTCATGATGGGCGATAAGCTTAAAAAAGAAATCAAAATAGTGATGGGTTCCTAGCCGCATCGCCTATTGCTAAGATTCATATTCTTGCCCATTCCCTCAATCGGCTTCTACGATCTGCGCGAGAAGTGAAGCAGCTGGTATACTCTATGTTTTTCTTTTCCCCCGACCCCCATAAAATATCATCGACATAAAATTATCCAAAAACCATTTTGGAATTTCGATCCATCCTCAGAACGTTACATCGATCCAACAGATTGGTTGCCATGCCACCATCTCGTGATGACGTGGCGAGAAATCATTCCCAAAAGTATTGATTAACTATAAAGCTTGTTTGGGGACAACATACGAGTACAAGTTGTTTGTTTTTGTAGGTTCTAATATTTTCATCTAGATATGCGATCTTAATTTGCTGCAGGTAAAATTTATTGATAAATTCCCCTTTTTAATGAACTCTTAGTTGACCAAGCGAGCGAAGCATCTGAGTTTGGGGATTGGCCTAAAAATGCTTTTGTCCGTCTGTTCTCGCCTATACTACAGATCGCATTTTTCAACCGATTTTGACGAATTCTACACAAGATGTTGCGGAAAAAATCCGAAAGGGAGGAAAGAGCTTTATCGTTATACATTTATGGTCGGATTTAAATATTTGATGTTTTTTTTGGAAAATGTATACCTACCTATACCATTTAGACTGCGCAGTCCTCTCTGCCATCACAAGACGAACCCGTAAACATAAGATTCGACCTCCTTGGACCAAGGACCTTCGAGTAATCGCTAAAACTTATACCCCTATTTTGCTCACAAATTACGCCTATATTGGAAAATTAAAGCACCTGAAATTCTTCGTTAAATATTACTTTTTAGACTTGCATTTGCTTTACAATAAAGCATAAATAACTTTGCTTAGCCGTGTGGTTCCCGGCAGAGTAGAATAGGACCACTCCAAGTCTTCCCGTGGATGTCGTAGAAGGCGACTTAGGAAACACAAGCCAAACAAAGCTTATAAACATCAATGAGACCTTTCCAACCCGTCTAGCCAGTGTGTAGAGTGTGGGCCAAATCCTCTGACTGCTCTGGCTAATATATGGCTCTGGTACTACAGAGAGGGTCGTGCTTCTGCAGTGGAGACTAAAAAAGACCTGATGATGATGATGAACTTTGCTAAGCCAGGAGAAAGTGTCAGTTATGTAATAAGCTCTCACGAGGTCTATTGTTATCACAGAACTACTATTTATGACAAAGGCTGATCTGATGATGGAGCCGGAAGGTGGCTGTAGGAACCCTGTATTAAAACAACGCAATCCCATCGAGTTTGGGCTTACACATTTGTTTTTTGATAATACTTAGACCTCACATTAAAAGCATGTACAAAAATAAAATATTTATTGTCATCGTCATCAGGTCTTTTTAGTCTCCACTACAGGAGCACGACCCTCTCTGTACTACCAGAGCCATAAGTATATTAGCCAGAGCAGTCTAGAGGATTTGGCCTACACTCCCCACGCTGGCCAGACGGCTTGGAGAAGTCGCACTGATAATTATAAACTTTGTTTAGCTTGTGTTTCCTAAGTCGCATTCCACGTCATCCACGGGAAGACTTGGAGTGGTCCTATTCTCCTCTGCCGGAAACCACACGGCAAAATAATATTTATGATTTTTTAAATAAAATCTTGGATGAGAAAATTGGATGAGACAGTTCAGTTCAATAATAGGAAACACGCATCACGATCAAGTAATTTGTATTAAAATTACACCTGCGTAGCGAATTAGCAACAACATGACCCTAATTCCCACGTTTGTAATCATATCGGTGACCTTAGGGCCTTTGCTGTTGTTCATATTAGGCGAGTCGTCTTATCTAGTGGTTCTGTGAGAGAAGACCTCGCAAGCTCTTATAACTGTAACGATGCTGCATGCATCCTGTTCAAACCTCCTTTCTTCATCTCATCCTGTCCGTTTTTCATTCTTCATTTCATTCCAAATTCCCGTTTCATTCCATTTTCAAATCATTAACTGATCCCTTTTCACTCATTCCACCATTATCTCTTACGCTGATCACTTGCTTGATTCTATCTGCTGTACCTTAATAAATTAAATATTATTCTTTTATATGTAACAGTTGTCAGTATCAAAAATTAAATTTAACAGGATGCATGCAGTATCGTTACATAACTAAGCTATTTCAGTGAAATCTTTCCATATATAACACTAAAGCAAATTCCCCTTCCCTTTCTCCCCTCTTATCCCCCCTTTCAGATTTTTTTGCAACATCTTGTGTAGAATGAAAAACACTACAGCAAAGTTTTCTCTTTTCCCCCTAACTTTTTCTACAATCAAAAATCGCGACTAAAACATTTAAATAAATCAAGGAACGTGTGTGCCAATTTTCGTTAAAATCGTTGAAAAATGCGACCTGTAGGCATGAACAGACAGACGTGTCAGATTTTTTAAGCTGCCTAAAAGCATCTGACGTTGCTCAATGACTGTCATCTAAAATTAAGTCTTTCAGCCAACAACGACTCGCCACTTATCTCGCCAATTCTGCTCGACCAATTTAAAATTGTTAGGGCCTCCCTCACCTTAGGGTGGCCAGTGATCGTTGTCCAAACGTTTAGTTAATTGTGATTTGTCAATATTATCTTTGTAATTGTACTAATGGGGAATTTAGGGACACGCATGTTTACTGTAAATGTTAGGTGTTGTTATGGTTTGCCATTGTCTTGAATTGATTCTCGTTTTGATACGCCTACAATGGGAAAAGTTATTTTAGAATACGGTGTTTCACTCAATTTTTTTAATTAATTATATAAAAAAGTAACATAATTCGAAATCGAAAACAAAAATAGTTATTGTGATCAGCTCATAAATAATTAAGACCGCGTTGGACCCTGATAGTACTTAGAGCGATCTTAAATATTATTAATATTACGGAATACTCAATTTGAAATAAAAACACAGCAGAGTTCAGGACTAACTCTAGTAATTATTGTTTAAAAACACGATTGCCTTAAAATTTTCTCATAGAAAAAAAAAAGTGAAATTGCCTCCAAATCACCTCAATTATACTAAAACGGCAGTATTCAAGAGAAATAATAAATTAGCTCCTATAACTTTGGATTATAATTGTATTAAACATAAGGCAGTCATCATCTTATTTTTTATCAGTCTTATTTTTATAAATAACTCTTATATATATATATTCATTGTAAAACAAAAAAAACTTCAAAATCCAGAAACGTGTAAACCAGCCTCATTGACCCGCCGCGATTCTTTCCTCCCCGCATAGTTCGCTGTCCGGCTTCGGCTAGAGTAAATTTGTGTGCGTAGGAGCAGGAGAAAAATTAAGATTATCAGCATCAGGCGCCCTCTTAATTTATTATCCTTTCAAATCCGGTGGAAAGGGAAATTGTCAACTAATAGAAAAAAGGATGCATATACAGCGCTTGACACGTCCCTGCCATTAGGTATCGCGCACACGAAAGAGAGCGAGATGTCTCTACCACGCTACCACAGGCCGGAATCTCCTAAGGTATGCGCAATATGCGTCCCCGTTCCCCATCCCCGCACCTCTCCCCCGTTTTCGCCTCGATGACTCACGTTGGCCGTCAAGAACCGGGGGAGAGGTGCGGGTGCGGGGAACGGGGACGCATATTGCGCGTACCTTAGGAGATTCCGTTCTGTTTACTCTTACTGTATTCTGTGACGCTACGCTCCCACTTTTCTTCATACTAATATTTGAAATGCTAATTGCTGCTTCATATAACCAATTTTCATGCTTTTCCTAGAAAAAGGTTTCTTTTTAGTATTATTTGTGGTTAACCGTTTGCATAAAACGGTTTGCACAAAAGAAAAAATTGCCTAAATTAAATACCCTATTGAAAGCTGAAGTAAATTATATTGCAATAAAATGCAGTGGCTGCCGGCCTAGAATAGGACAGCTCCATCTGTTGATGTCGTAAGAGGCGACTAAAAGACTAAGCACAAACATCTCGTGCTACAATGCATTTCCAAAGGGGGCTGACGTGTCGAGCGGCTGCCAATCAATTTAAACTAGATCATATAAATTTCTGCACAAATGGAAGTTTAACGATCTACTTAGTTTAAAATCCAAAGAAAGTATAAATGCCCAATGGCTTACCGCATTCATAACATTTTCGAATAGGTTCTTGTAATTTGTTTTTTGTGTGTAAGTGTACCAATACAGGTGTCATATTTTTCAAGCTTAAGAGGAAACACTACGGTTGATAGAATCGAGAAATAGTTATTTGTAAAATATATTTATTTATTTATTCAAAAAACTTTATTGTACATCAACGATAGTTACACATAATAAAAAAACAAAGGTAATTTTACAAATGGTGGACTTATCCCAAAGGGATCTCTTCCAGTCGACCAGTAGGGCAGAGGACATTTACAAATTTAGTAGGAAGGCAGAAGTACGTACAGAGCAATGAAAAAAACAAGTACTTATAATATTAAAGCTTAAACACTACGAATACACTACATACATACCTAAAGAATATACTACATATAATATAAAAAGAAATATTTATAATATATTGCTGTCGTGCTGTGCCCGAACAACAACAGAGCGAGTGTGATAGCGACAACTGCAGCTCGGACCAAAAATACCTATAAAAAGTACACAAAATCAACTTTTCGTAGTCCCCTGATTTCTTCTTCGAAACTTAAGGCGAGGCACCGGCACAGAATACATAAGAGTCAAAGCACCGCCTAAAAGTGTGTTGCTAGATATTTTTTTTTAGATATTTACGATTAATGAACAGTTTTAAAAATACACGATATATTTATTTATTTAAACTTTATTGCACATAAAATGTACAAATGGCGGACTTAACGCCTTATACCCAAAGATATTGTCTTAAACATATGCTAATGTGTTACACAGTTGGTTGTTCTTTAGTTGATCAAATTGAATGTTGAAAATAAGCTAAATGAAATGCTAACACGAATTTATTTCGTAGTAAAATTTCTGATTTTGCACATATTTTATATGAAGATATGATTGTGAAGTACTAAATAGAATGTGCAAAATTATAAAGTTCTATATTTAGGTATATTCATCATCAATCATTCATCAAATGCCTCGATTGAAGCAAAGCTATGGATGTGTTCCTATGTTTTTTTTATATAGTTAAATAATTATAATCTCATCAATTTTTTTTGCTTAATAGTTGAACGGGGTGGAAAATCTTACCTATTATTCAGGTTTATGAAGGTTTGTATCTCTTTTAATAATCAAGTTATGAAAAAAAAAAGAAAACATAAAAGCAAGCCAATAGATTTTTTTGTAAAAAAATCGTTGCTCTACCGGTACTATCTGGCGAGGAATTAGGGGTCTGCGCTTGTCAAAATCTGACAAATAAATGATTCTGATTCTGACACGGAAATACGACCCATCGATTTCCTCTTAAGGCATCTCACGGACACAGCATGGCTGTTGCCATGTAATGATAACAGCCGGACCAACAAACTTGCAGTAAAGTACCTATATTGATACGGTAATTCAGTAAAGGTGTTCGATACGCAATGGAGCGTGTAAAGGGTGCGTCAGGTGTTGAATCAATCGCCTGTGACTACCCTTGGCTACAGCTGCCGACGGTTGACGAATATAATTCGTCATAGCCATAGATAAGGCAATTACCCGGGCCCATTACCTGGTCATGTCTCCTGAGCCCATAACCTGAAAATAAATATTAAATTATTAGTCAGTCTATATATGTAAATAATATATGTAAATAGATATTAAACTATTTATCAGTATTTGCTAAGGAGAATCAATCGCTGTGACTGTTACTACACTACAACTGCTGACGGTTGACGTATATTTTATATTGCGGTCACAGATATTACTTTTACTTGGGCCCATTATCTGGTCTCATTACCTGGGTCTATTACCTGAAACAAATTAAAGAAGTGTAAGAAGTTCTTATCCAAAACCATAGAACCAAAATGTCAATCGCGTGCGTCAATCCTTGGCTACAGCTGCCGACGGATGAAGCCTCGTCAGTGGTTATGCCTCCTGGGCCCATAACCTGAAAATAAACATATGCCTATTGACAAAATATATTGAAAAAAATAATATTCTACTACTATTAATACAATTAAATTTTAATTCAAAATATCTTTATTATCATAGGATATAATTTTTTTTTTTTGTTTTTCAGAAATCAAATCGCTACTTACAGCTAAGTTTAGTGCCGGTTCCTATGTGCTAGTGCAAAAGAAGCGGCAACAAACGGCTCTGCAGCATTTTTTTCTTAAAAAAAAAGCTAGCTCCTATATAAGAAGCAAAGAGCTATTAATATAAAACTTGAGAAGACAGAACAAAACATTGTCCTGTCCCGCTCAATTGTAGCTTTCTCAATAAACTTCATTTAGTCTTCTTCTAACTCTTATACGCCACTTTTCGACAATTTATAAGCGAAAATCACACGAAAACATAATAAACAATATTAAAAATGCCTTGGTGTGTGGAATTTATAATAAAGTGTAAAGAAATAACTTTCCATCGGTAAGTAATTACATTTTATTGCTTGAAAATAAAATCCGTATGATTAAATTTACGAGCCGCCAAATGTATATTAAAAAATGGAACAGGGGCCAATGTTTGTGATAGCTGGTGTTCAAGGTTCGAACAAGCACTAAAGTAAAGAGGGCTCCACAAATAAACACACACACACACTCTTTCAATATATGTATTAACCACCGCCGTGGTACAAAAAAAGGCGACTGAATAACAATGTTCAAGAAACACTATAAGAAATATTAAAAAGAAAACCATATCGCGTTTTAATTTTGAACAACGCCATCTATCGGTGGCCGGGTACAACAAAAATGGTTCTTATCAAAGTCAAGACTGAGTATTGAATGAAGCGATTGTTTATGTGAATTTCAACAGCTGGTCTATATATTCTACATTAATTTTAATTTATTTAACTTTATTACATAACATGTAATAGGCGGACTTAAGGCCTTTTCTACCAGTCAACCTACAGGTGGTGCTGATAAAAGCAAATTTTCAATCAATGCTAGAAAGCGGCACTAAACCAGGCCTGTGTCACTACCCGTTTAGGTATCGAAAATATACCTACATTATTACTAAGAGCTCGGCAGCCCCTCCAAGTGGTAAATTCAGTTATACGAATCGTTTGTCTAGAGTAATAAGAATGAAATTGGCTTGTAATGGATGTCTAGGTATCTAAACGAAAAGGTGCTGAGTTCTGACGTGAGCTAAATTAAACCATATCGCTAACCACATTGAGAAGATATTTCTTTGAATTTCTTTACTGAGTGAGACTTCTGTACGGAGTACTATCCTATTCTGTGACTAAACTTAGCTGTAAGTAAATGATCTGATGTCAACAATTTTCATGAAATGTACAAAATTATCAAGTGATGAAAATATCCAGAAATAATAAATGATTTTGTGCTCCAATCTTCAAAGTTATTCTTCTTCATTTCTTCATAATCGTATCCTCATGTCTGAGGGTCGTGACCATCTTGAGCAGCTCTCCTCACTATGGTTGGCCACAGTTACGGTCTTGGGCCAGGTGTAGGGCCCGTTGAGTATTTGAGCGCGCCACCCTACGAACGATATCAGTCTATCTTTTTTTTTTATGTCTAGGACGGCAAACGAACAAGCGGGTCACCTGATGGTAAGTGATCACCGCTGCCCATGGACAACTGCAACACCAGGGGTGTAACAAAAGCATTACCGGCCTTTCAGGGGGGAGGGAGATGGGGGGGGGCTCCGGCTTCTAAGTCACCGAACGAAGCATAGAAACGGTGAAGCTACTATTCAGACGTCGATTTTCTGTGAGAGTGTGGTACTTCCCCGGACGAGCCGGCCTATTCATGCTACTAGCAAAACTGAGTTTTGTCTGTTGAATTTTGAATTTTTGAATCTTGTCGGCGGTTTCCTCTGCGCCCTGGGACATGGCCCAACAGTATAGTCTTTTCGAGACTGTCAGGTTCTCATTGCGCTATGTGGCCGAAGAAATTAAGGACTCGTTTGAGGCATATCGCAGACAATCGGGTCCGAATTCCTAGTTCTTTCAAAATAGATACATTTGTGCGGTGTGCTGTCCAGGGAATTCTTCTTCAAAGTTATTATCACGTCTTTATTTCTAACAGGGCAGACAGAGCTCAAGGCTGTAAGATCCAAGGGCTAGCGTGATGATGGGCGTTAAGATGGAAAAACGGAATCAAAATAGTGATGGGTTGCTAGCCAAATCACCTATTAGCATGATTCATATTTTCACCTATACCATCGATTCTAACGATCTGCTCGGGAAGAGAAGCAGCTGGGACATTCCAAGTTTTTTCTTTTCTTTCAGACTAGCATGTAAGAATAAACTATTTTCTGTAATTATTAGTTTTGATATATATATTTAAAACTGCTTCTGAAGGCACGTTAAGACGTGGTTACAGAAGACAGTAGAAGACGGGGGAGAGGTGCGGTGACGGGGAACGGGGTCGCATATTGCGCGGGACCTTAGGAAATTCCGTTCTGTATACTCTTACTGTCTTCTGTGACGTGGTCCCAGCTATAATCATTGAATGGCTGGAAAACCTAAGTCAGATGCCTTTAGTTATCTTGATAAGTCTGACACTAGTGTTGGCCACTTAAACACACGAACAACAAACAAACAATAACGTATGTGTAGAGTGTAGCCTAGCCAACACAACACTACTAACACTTACGAACTCTTAATAATACTTACATTAATATTTATCACGTCTATAATTTTCTTTGATCTTTCGTCACAAAACGAAAACGGTTTCTGTTTAAAACCAATACATAAATCTAAAGGTTCATTTTAATAATTTGATAAATTGTAATAATTACATTCATTTTCGTGACTTGACGTATACTATGTACAATTTTATATCCGAATCAACCCCAATTGCTGAAAGAAACGCTATTGGTCAACAAAATTTCCCAAAACCACCAATGTTTTTCGTGGAAACTGCGGAAACTGAAGTATATTTGTCTCTTTCTCACTTATGGATCGTCACGCTTGCTTGCTCGCTCACGCTAGGGTGGAAAAACGGCAGAATAGAATTCAGTGACTTTCAAGTATATTGTAGTGACGGACGTATTAAACAAACAAACATTTTTTAACAATTAATTAAATTTCATTAACCTTAAAAAAAAGAACGTTATTAAAAATAAAAATAAACACTCGAATATTTGAAAAGAACTGCGAGTGACGTTTGAAACAATTCGAAATTCAAATTTGATTTACAATTTGCGGATTTATAGTTCTTAATTTAAAAGTCTTTTCGTAAATGATTTATTTTTAAATTGTGTGTAAATGTGAATGAACGTGAGTGAAACTTTTCAAATGATTTTTTAATAATCAATTAAATATTTTTAATAAAAAAAAAACATGTGTCGCTTAGGTTTTGTAGTCGATGCGACGTGAAGTGTATAAAAGATGTGCTTTTGACTGTAAAATGGAATATTCTTGGCATATGGAGGACAGTTCACAGGATATACCAAGGAGTGCCAGGATTCCCATTAGGGGGCAAGGTAAACTAGGAATTTTACAATTTTTTAGCTTTTAAGACAACTCACACTAATTGAGCTGTAAAGAAAGTTTTAAACTTGTGTTATGGGATACTAACTCAACGATACGAGAGGACAAGGTAAACTAGGAATTTGTAAATATGACAAATAAAAAAAGATCTACGGAACGGTACGGAACCCTCTTCACGCAATCTTAACTCGCACTTGACCAGTTTGTTTTAAGGACAAAGCACTCAACGATAGATACTATTTTTAAAATAAATACATATAAAAATAAACGCCTACTACCCTAGACTATTTGAACAGACTTTTCAATGGCATGGGCGTGGTCCACACTTGGATGGGTGACCACAAGTTGTGGTAAACCTGTGGGTCCCGGCCCGACTGCCATCATTGCATGGCAGTCGTCAAGCTATGTCATATGGCTTTAGGCAGCTTGAAAAATCTTACACCAGTGTTGGCCACTTACACAAACGAAAAAAAAAATTCTCAACATAATTCGTGATATTTAGCTGGTTCAAATATTAACTTAAATATTTCATCTTGACAACTAACGACCAAAAGACATCATCGAGCGTATTCTAAAATGCGTATTTGCTTTATGATAAATTATTAAAAACAATTTTTGCAATCAATAAATTTGTATATATATAGGGTCTAAAAAAATATACTGAAACTACTTTAAGTGTAAATTCGAAAAGTAGGTAACAGATAAATTTCATATAATTCATTGAAGCACATAAGTCGTTTCTTTCTGATGTTTAAATATATATATGTATATATGTATGTATATAATATGTTGTATGTATAAATATAGTATATTTATTTTATACGATATTTATGTATGATCATTTAAAAGTACTTATTATTTCTGGATTGTTTCTATCTATTTTAGACGCCAACTATTCTATCTGTTTCTCTTCTCCTAAAGGTTGACAGGGAGAGAATGCTTTAGCATTAAGTCTACCTATTGTAGCTTTTGGCTCAATAAATTAAATAAATAAATAAATAAAATAAGGCGCCCCGATAACGGTAAAGCTGAGAAGCAATAGACTGGAATAGTACCACAGATTAATAAATAGTTTGAGAGTATGTTATATGGAGGGAGGAGGGCCGTGTTACTCAGAGAGTGCTTAATCTGAAGGTTAAGGGGCACAGAAACAGAGGAAGGCCAAGAAACAGGTGAATGAAGTGCGTAAAAGTCATAGGTAGGCCACCTTTTTAGGGTTCCGTACACAAAGGGTGCAAATGGGACCCTATTACTGAGACTCCGCTGTCTGTCCGTCTTTCACAGGGCTCTATCTTGAACCGTAATAGCTAGACACTTGAAATTATCACCGATTATGTTTTACTGTGACCACTATAACAACAAATACAAAAAATAAGACAAAGTTGAAAATTAAAGGGGTCGTCATACAAAAAACGTGTTTTTCTGCGTTTTTAACTAGATCTTTATAATGGCATTAACTAGATACTTGAAATTTTCACCGATTATGTATAACTATGGCCACTATAATAACAAATACTAAAAATAAGATAAAGTTAAAAATTGAAGGGGATTGTCATACAAGAAACGTGATTCTTCAGCGTTATAAAACATTGTACGGAGGTACGGAACCCTTCATGTACAAGTCTGACTTGCACTTGCCCGTTTATTTTTAGAGGTTCTGTATCTTTGTTTGACAAATAAATGATTAATTGATTGATTGAGGTTTTTTGATAGACTCGGTATGATTCGATTTATTTAATTTTTACTTTATGGCCCATAGAGGACGCCACAGTGGATTAATTGTGACGTCACATAGCCTATACGAGGAACAGATTAACATACATACTTACATACAACAAATTCAACACATAACCCTCCTTTTGCCTCACTGTAGTCGGGTAAAAATGGTATATACGCTGTAAAAAGCTTTTATGCTTATGTATTCATATTTATGTAAGTTTATTTTAAGTATGTAAATATGTATATGGATTAATGAAATCTAATAATAATAGTGTATATATCTTATCTAACTATACGAATTATATATGTTTTATTATTTGTATATAACACTCTTCTTTCTTTATTGTATTTAATCTTGCACCCCATTTACTACCTTTTCTGCTACGTCCCTAAGGTGAACTGGTAGACAATGCTTAGCATTAAGTTTTACCTTTTGTATTATAATCGTGAGATTATTGTGCAATAAATATTAAATAAAATAAATAAAAATAAAATGGGTCACTTTATAATTTTCAAGGAATAATAGTAAACTTCCAGGCCAGTCGAATTACGACAATTATAATTACCTACTGAAAATGCGAACATTTGAACCAACTGGTTCTTCTGTTAATAGAGCGTGATTCATTTGTGGCTCGAATAGTACTTGTTTACGTTTGCTATGTGGGTGTCAGTGGCCCACAAGTGTCAAGTTATTGAAGCTGCCATCTTATTTTAAAACTTCTGAAATACTCCAACCCCTTGGCAGCATGGCAAGTTTATTTATTTATTTATTTTATTTTATTTATACAAGTACACTTGGAAATTTACAAACATACACTTAAAAAAAATAAGGAAAACATAGTACTAAGGTGCTACTTATTTCTAAAGAAATTTGTATAGCAATGATGACATTTTAGATAAAGATAAAAAGATGAAAATGTATATTATATTGCTCTCCATTCAGTACATCGAGCAAGTAATTATTTAATAAATAAACCGGCCAAGTGCGAGTTAAACTCGCGTGGAGAGGGTTCCGCACAATTGATTGAATTCTTATAGGTTTTCCTGTAATCTACAAGCAATGAACTATATTTTGTATTTTTTTCAAAATTTTAGGCTCAGTAGTTTCGGAGATCAGGGGAGGGAATGGTCGTTTTACGTCTTCTTTCATGAATAAAATCAAAACTATACATTTTACAATAATAACAAAAATATATATTTGAGATCCTCATAACAAGCCCTTTCATTTTATATATGACACAGTAAGGTTTGCAAAACTTTTTTTTTATTTCCTAATTTGTCCCCGGAAAATAATCCTTATTTAAAAAAAAAAATATTTACCTTGCACATATGTGTTTGGGTCATAGGATTACATCATCCTATCAAATTTCGCCTGATTTGGTCCAGTAGATTCGGAGCAAATTGGCTGTGACAGACGGACGGACAGACAGACGCACGAGTGATCCTATAAGGGTTCCGTTTTTTATTTTTTTGTACTGAACCCTAAAAACAAAAACCCGTCAGCCAACATATAAGTTATATGTATATATTTTTGTAATCCTTGTATAAAATCCTTTAATTTTATACACCACTCGATAGTTTTTGAATAAAAAAAATTTTTGGAGACACATAATTTGCCGCGAAATTCCGTCATTTTGGATTATTTCAATTTTTGACATATCCATGTGTCACTCTCAGAGTTAGGACAAATCTAACGACACCTCTCAAGCTAAAATCTATCAAGCCATTTAGGCTGTAGGGCGTGCCAAAGAAATTTACATACGTTTCATACATACATACATATACTCGAAAAACATAACCCTCCTTCTGACGCAGTCGGGTAAAAATAAGCAGTGTATGACACATACATAAGTGTGTCATGTTACCGGTTAGATTGGGGAGACTGGAGACTGATATAGGCAGCGCCTGTATTACAGTTCTCCAGAGCTCTCCTTTCTGGAAAAAACATTACCAGTTTCTCTTTGGGACTAATCCATTTACGTCGGCAACTCTACCATTTGATCTCAACATCATCCGAGCATATTCCCGGTTGCATCCTCAGCGGTAACGCATCAGAGCCCGGGGTCCGCTACCCAACTTAAGTGATTTGACGATTGGTTTTCAAACAGAGCGACTGCCGTCTGTCTGACCTCCGCAACCCAAAGGGTAGACCAGAACCAATCCTACTATAGGTACAAACGCTAGATCGCGTTCGAGACCAACAGCTTTACATGCCTTCTAAAGCAGGAATCATCTTTCTCTTCGGATAATCAGGTGATTCAAGCCTGCAATATCCTAACCAAGAAACACTTTTAACAAAGTATGCTTCCCAGTGAGATTTAAACCCACAACCTCCGGATCACAACGTCTTGACTACTGGACCATGGAGGTAGTCACCATTTGATCTCGAAATGAGTAGCATGCACTGAACCGGTTTTTTTCGCTTGATGTTATGTCCAGAGTCCATGCAGACACAATTTACGCATTTACGATAATCGACGCTACAACGCTTAGCACTCCAGCGCTATCGTACGGTGGTGTCGAGTTGCAGTAAAGCGATTGATTTAACAGAATGCAAAATAATATAGAGGTGATGAGAGCAACGAATTATTGTTCTGTTTGTTTTTCATGAGTGTAAGTGGCCAACACTGGTGTAAGATTTTTCAAGCTGCCTTTTAGGCCTCTGACATAGCTTACATACATCTGGCAACGAACTATAATACTAATGGAGGAATACTTAATGCATTTCCATCGCGCAAAGCGGCCTCACAAAATTTACATAAAATTATGACGAGACATGGCACTTCAGAATGAGCCAAGTATTTTCTGTTTTATATAAAAAGGAGCTATGTATAAAAAAATAAAAATAAGTTTATTTTATTTTAAGATCATGTTAAAAAAGTTTTAGTTAAAAAGAAATAATGTTACGTTTGAATTGTTGTCAGATGTATTTGGTTACTATGAACAGCAAATACATTTTAATAAATTAAAATTAAAAAAAAAAAAAACTTTATTACTTTAATATAAATTTTCCAATCTAGATTAATTATTAGGTATTGTTGACTGAACACCTTATTGAAAATTACGTATGAGACTATTCTGGAAATAAAAATGTCGTATTTAGTTAATGAAATTCGTTTTGCATGATGGTTTGAAGTTGTTTGTTTGTTTATCGTGTGTGTAAGTGGCCAACACTGGTGTCAGATTTTTCAAGCTGCCTAAAGGCATCTAACATTATGGTTTGAAGTGATATATCTGTACCTAACTTTATTTGTAAATATACTAAAAAATTTCAAATTTCTTTGTTTCTAGGCTTACATTTTTAATTTGTTTATTACTTATGTCAATATTTCGGTTGTTTACATACAATATTTCACAAGTCTTGGTTCGTCATCATCATCAGGTCCTTTTAGTCTCCTTAGCAGGAGCACAACCCTCTCTGTACTACCAGAGCCATAATATATATAGCCAGAGCAGTCAGAGGATTTGGCCTCATTGTTATTTTTATCAATTTAAGTTTGTAATAAAAAACATTCATAGGTACTTCCGCCAATCGGAATTCAGCCAGAACGAGTCGGAAGTTCGGCATAGTGTGTTGCTGGTAATGCAAATAACATTACAGGCGTGCTTTTGCCGAACTTCAGCCGCTGAACTTCGGCATAGTGTGTTAAGATAATTCATGCTGGTCTGGGAGGCGTATTTTATTTATTTATTTTTAAACTTTATTGTACAACAATCAAAACCAATTGTCTTACAATTGGCGGATTTAACGCTTAAAGCGTTCTCTCCCAGTCAACCATGGAGATAAGATAAACAGATAATTCGTTGCGGCACAAAATAATTAAATAATTACATATAACATACCAAATAATACATATACATGCATATATACTCATAATAAAGATATATATAGGAATGGACGACCTCCGTGGCGTAATGGTTAACACGCTAGACCGCTAATCCGGAGGTTCTGGGTTCGATTCCCAGTCAGGGCAAGTTGGAAAATGGCATTTTTTAAATTGTCCTGGGTCTTGGGTGTTTATCTATATATGTATTAATCATAAAATATAGTATCCTTGAGTTAGTATCCCATAACACAAGTTTAAAACTTACTTTGGGGCTAGCTTAATCAGTGTGATTTGTCCTTATATATTTATTATTTATTTATTATATACGCATACATATAGATGTACCACCTACTTTTCGTCCCGCACAGCGCAGATCTTAAAAGCCGATCGAGGGAATGGGTGAAAATGCGATTACGCTAGCAACCCCTTTAATATTATGAATTATTTTTCCACTTTCTCGCCCATCGTCACGCTAAAAGTTGCCTTTTGCTCTTGCGGCTCTGGGCTTTTCTGCTTAGAGCCGCAAGACCCAAAAGGCTCTGTCTACCTCATTACGCATAAAGATGTGATAGTGTAAGTATATTTTATCAACAGAACTTTTACAAATATACCTAGATTGAAAAACAAAAATCGACTAAATCCGGAAAACCGGAAAAAAAACATACTGAAAAGTAGTTTATCCAATAACTGGATAAAGCAACAGCTAATAATGTAGAAAATTTTCGTCCTCCCATACAAATCAGACGGATTTTGTATGGGAGGACGAAAATTTTTATCGATTTTTAATAACTTCTTTTATAGAAAGTAGTTCAGTATCATGGACTGAACTCGCTCCAAAAATTTTGACAGTGTTTAAAAAGTCAGCCTGTATATATTTTTGAACTGCGCTTTTAAAGATGTGCTTTTTAAGTCCTTTCATTTGATACCCCACACGGTGTGATTCGATTTATTTTACTTTGTTGTTCATTACTTTATAGCCTAATAGAGGGCGCCACAGTGGATTTACTGTGACGTCACATAGCCTATAACCAGCGAACAGCCAAAAAGATTCCAACAATACCTCTTTTGTCAATGTATCATGGATATCTTTGAAGATATGAAGTAACAAATAAACATACAAACACACATAGCGGCACATAACCCTACTTTTGGCTTCGCTAGTAGGTAGTCGAGGAAAAAGTATTTGAGGTCTAATCTCGTGTAAATGAATCAATTAAGAGTCCTCTTACCTTAGACAGAATCAGAATTTCTCATACAAACGTAGTCTACGTTTTATTTTGATACTACCTACTTATATGTCAGATTTCGATAAAAAATTGTAACTTTAAAGAAATTGCATATACGAGTATCTAGGGTTATAATTGGTGTATTACCTAGGCTGTTTGATAAGTACCCGTTTATAATAATATATACATTTATTTTTCTACGTAGTCACCTTTTAACTCTATACATTTGTTCCACCTATACTCAAGCTTCAATAAACCATCCAAAAAGTATGATTTTGGAAAGTCATTAAAATAGGCCTCTGTGGCGGCAATGACTTCGTCATTTGATCCAAATCGTTTGCCACCGAGCCATTTTTTTAGGTTGGGAAATAAAAAGAAATCGCATGGGGCCAAATCTGGAGAATACGGGGGTTGAGACAATAGTTCGTAGCGTAACTGTGCTAATTTAGCCGTCACAACTCTGGACGAATGAGCCGGGGCGTTGTCGTGATGAAACAGTACTTTTTTCTTTTTTTAATGGGGTCGTTTGTCCTTCAACACGGCGTCAAATTCATCCAATAAATTGGCATAGTACTGCCCTGTTATTGTTTTTCCCTTTTCTAAATAGTCAATATGTATAATACCCTGCGAATCCCAAAAAACGGTCGCCATGACCTTTCCAGCCGATGGGACGGTATTTGCTTTCTTTGGAGCAGGTTCACCCGGTAAAATCCACTGCTTCGACTGCTCTTTCATTTCCGGGGTGTAGTGGTGGACCTACGTTTCGTCCACGGTCACGAAACGACGCAGAAACTCCTTCGGGTTACGTTTGAACACGGCCAAACACTGCTCCGAAGTAGTCAGTCGGTTCCGTTTTTGCTCCTCCGTGAGTAAACGCGGCACCCACCTCACCGATACTTTCTTCATACCCAATTTTTCTTCTAATATGTGTTGTTCTCGATTAAAACATTTACAGCATCAACGATTTCTCGAAGTTTAATTCGGCGGTCGGCTAAAACGATATTTTCAATTTTCTTAACCATATCGTCTGTAGTCACCTCAACTGGCCGGCCTGGGCGATCCTCATCAAAGACGGTTGTTCTCCCCCGCTTAAACTTGTTATACCAATATCTGACGGTTGTCATAGAAGGAACACATTCATTATAACCCTAGATATATGCAATTTCTTTAAAGTTAAAAGTAACAAATTTTTATATCTGACATGTCGTTTTAAAATAAAACGTAGACTACGTTTGTATGGGAAAGTCTAGGGTGAGGGATTAAAAAAAATACTACAAAAATAAAATTAACACCATGCTATCATTTTCGCAGTCGGCTAATAAAGCACAGGACAGGTGTTTGGAAAGCTAATAACAAATACATTTTCACAGTTGACTAGGCAGGGTGACCACGGGGTAGTTCACACAGTTAAACAAATTAGCCGATGGGGTAGCTGCTCAGTCAACTGTGGGATTTGGTAAATGTGAGTGCGGAGGTTGGTGAAAGCTGTACTTACTTATAAAGTCGGGTAATCTGTTTAATGATGCATAGAGATAGTACTGAATGTAGTTACATATTTAGAACTTTTTCTACATTAAGAGTCGTCTTACCCTAGTCAGAATCAGAGCTTTTCATATAAACTTACTCTAGCTTTTACTTTGAAAACCTGTCAGATTTCGGCAAAATTTTGTGATTTCACAATTACTGAAACTATTTAAGGCCGTACCTGATTTTTAGTCCAGTGCTGCTAGATAACCCTTCAAAGTATTTTATGAACTACTGTTTTCAGTTTAAAGTGAGAACGTGTAGCTTTTGGCCACTTTTGGCAAATGTGCGTAGTAGAGCTTAACGTTCTCACTTTAAACTGAAAACATTAGTTCATAAAATACTTTGAAGGGTTATCTAGGACTTGGTAGTAGCAAAATTTTAAATGATACCTCCGTTTCCTTTGAAATGATTTATTTTAAATGGGGGCAACACTGGACCCCGGAAAATTCAGGTACCGATTTTCCAATGCTGCCCCCATTCAAAATAAATCATTTCAAAGGAAACGGAAATATCATTTAAAATTTTGTCTTTGTAAAGTCCTAGATAACCCTTCAAACTATTTTATGAACTACTGTTTACAGTTTAAAGTGAGAACGTTAAGCCTTTTTACGCGCTTTTGCAGAAAACGGCCACTTTTAGCAAAAGCTGCTATCTTTACATCTCTTACAGACTCTACGAGTACCAGAAGACAAAAAAAAATTCTTGTTATGTGCAAAAGGTCTTCCCCATTCTTCGTGCGTACAAAAAGTGTTATCACTTATGAAGTGAATTTGTATTATTGCATTTTCTACATTTTCCTCATCATCTGTAGTCGCACGCACCCGTCAGTCAATGAACCCCCTTTCACTGCCTCGTTTCAATGTCAGTAGATTTTAGGGATCCTCCAACGTTTTAACGATCCTTTTAGGTTATGAAAGTGTCAATTTTGAATTTTTCTTTGCTGGTCTGGAAGAAAAGAAAAAACATAGAATGTACCAGCTGCTTCTCTTCCCGTGCAGATAGTAAAAGCCGAACGAGAGAATGGGCGAGAATCTGAATCATATGAATAGGCGTCCACCCAGCCATCACTATTATGATTTCCCTTTTCCACCTTTTTTTTTTTTTTTTTTATTTATTTAATGGGAACAACAAATAGCTACATTATAAATACCAATACAATATACACCATCTTAAGCCCACCATTACGTTAAAAGTGGCCTGGGCTTTACTGCCATAGGCTCTGTCTACCCCGTTAGGGATAAAGACGTGATAGTGTATCTGTATATAGCGGTCCAGTGGTCAAGGCGTTTGCCTTGTGGTCCGGAGGTCATGGGTTCAAATCCCACTGGGAAGCATACTTTGTGAAAAGTTGTTTCCAGTCTGTTTAGGATATTGCAGGCTTGAATCACCTGATTATCCGAAAAGAAAGATGATTCCGTGCTTCGGAAGGCACGTAAAGCGGTTGGTCCCGAACGCCATCTAGCGTTTGTACCTATCCTAGGATTGGTTCTGGTCTACCCTTTGGGTTGCGGAGGTCAGACGGCAGTCGCTCTGTGTTAAAAATGTTAAAAACCAGTAACCTCGTCGAATCACCTAGGTAAGGTATCGTACCCCGAGATCTGATCAATTTTCGATAAAAATGAAAATCATGCATGCATAGTTTTCAGCATATTTTTCTTAGCAGGGATTTGCGTGTATTTTGGAGAAGAAAAAGTCAAAAAGCTCACCTCGGGTTCCGAAGCACACTGTACAACTGAAAAAAGCGCTAACATGTGAAGAAATATACCGGAACGTTTTCACAGAAAACAATAGGGATGTTAACAAGGGCAAAAAAAAATGTTTATTTATGTATTGTATATGTATGTTTAGGTTTAAAATTTTAGATAAGTATTTATATGTATTTGTTGTAAACTTTAGACTATTTTGTACACGCATACTAGGTACTTACCTGTTTTCTTCAATTTACCTCTCCTGGGTCTGCTGGAAGAGATTTCTTATGAAATAAGCAGTACCTATGTACTCTATTTTCTTACTTTGTTTGTTTCTTTGTTTGTATTTTGTGTACATGAATTTTGTAAAGAAATAAATTATTTAGTCTGTCAGATTATCCAAAAATAAATTAGTAAATATATAAAAACATACAGAGCATCGAAGTTCCGGAGTAGGAGCTTGTGATGTCACCGCTCTGTACAAATCGTACGAGATCGTTACGTCATGCAAAATTTGAATGTGCTGTATCTTAGTAATATGTGTTTAATATTTTTAATCTACCTGAGACCTTGGGCCTTGGGGTGCGGATGCCCGTCAGTTATATAAGGAAATTTCCGCACGCTTAATCGATGCCTCAGGAGATCCAAGGGCTGGCACGCATTTTGGCCAAAGACTGAGCCTGGCCATTCAACGTGGGAATGCCGCCAGCCTCTTGGGTACCCTACCCTGCGAGCGATTTGGGTTCCATTTTTTATATTATTTAATGTTATTTAAGTGTTTTTATTTAGTTTTATATACTTATGTAGTTATAGATTAATTTTAGTTTAATGTTGTTATTTTTCGTTGTAAATAAATAAATTTACAATATCTAGTTAGTTAGTTAGTTAAGATCTTTATTGCACCAAAACATAATGATACAGAGTAATAGATTAAAGAAAACAGATGTCAAAAGGCGGCCTTATCGCAGCTGCAATCTCTTCCAGGCAACCGAGGTACTTGGAGATGTTAACGAAAACAGGTGAGGTGCGAAGTTATATGCAAGAAGAAAAAAGTGTAATTAATAAAGATACATACAATACATACATACAAATATAAAATATATACATAAATACATACATACCTATATCAATATGTACACAAAAAAGAAAATCCGAACAAGGTAAGTGTGGAAATAAAGAAAGTCATTATAATAAGGATAGAAAGTGCGACTTCACTTGAGATTTAAAGCTGGCTAGCGTTTCAGCTCGCCGGATGGACGGTGGTGGAATCTACCTGATGAACGAAAAATATTTTTGAGTCCACATGCGTATTTTCAATTTTTTGTACGGAACCTCTATTAACAAAATAACGCCTTGTTATCAGTAACACTTTTTCCACAAGATTCGATGATGCAAGGTGAACATAATTGATGCAACATTCCGAACGTCACGCTCCACGGGCGGCAGAAAAAAATAATAAATTACAATGAAGATACTAAATTATTTACCCGATTGTACATAAACTATGTTTACATCATCATCATCAAATCTTTCTAGCCTCCACTGCGGGAGCACGACTCTCTCTGTACTTCATCTTCTTAGCGAGTCGGAATGGCTAAAATTATTAAATGAGTGTGGACCAATGTTTGGCCACACTTACTCCCCTGTCATTAGCCGAATTTAGGTCGTCTATTGTACAAGGGGTTGGGCAGCTGGGACACGATAGTAGGTGGGCCTCTCTGTACTGCCAGAGCCATACTTGGCTAGAGCAGCCAGAGGATTTGGCCTGTAATCTCCACGCTGGCCAGACGGGTAGGAGAGAATGACAGTTACAATGAAGATAGTAAATTATTTACCCAATTGTGTGCTGCCCCCATTTAGAATAAATCATTTCAAAGGAAACGGAGATATCATTTAAAATTTTGTCTTTGTGAAGCCCTAGATAACCCTTCAAACTATATGATGAACTACTGTATACAGTTTAAGGCCGTACCTGAATTTTCCGGGGTCCAGTGCTGCCCCCATTTAAAATAAATCATTTCAAAGAAAACGGAAACATTATTTAAAATTTTGCTACTACCAAGTCCTAGATAACCCTTCAAAGTATTTTATGAACTACTGTTTAAAGTTTATAATGAGAACGTTAAGCTTTACTACGCACATTCGCCAAAAGTGACCGTTTTTCGCAAATGTGCGTAGTAAAGCTTAACGTTCTCACTTTAAAGTGAAAACAGTAGTTCATAAAATACTTTGAAGGGTTATCTAGGACTTGGTAGTAGCAACATTTTAATTGATGTCTCCGTTTTCTTTGAAATGATTTAATTTAAATTGGGGCAGCACTGGACCCCGGAAAATTCAGGTACGGCCTTAACATTCTCACTTTAAACTGTAAACAGTAAGTAGTTGCGATGATTTCCTCGGGCGATGGAAATAATGAGTTTCAGTTGAAGATAGTAAATTATTTAAAAAAAAATATTTCCTTGCCTTTTATCTATTTTGGAGTCGGTTTTGTATGTCAACTTCCTCCATAATTGCATGCCCTTACCATCCAAAGAAATCTATGTAAGGTTGCTAAGAATACATTTTCTTGGTCCGCGCAGGTCCGGGGCTGATCGACGAGTTGGAGGCCTACATGGCGCCCGTCGGCGAGGCCGGCTACGCGCCGCAGCCGCTCGACGCGCGCCGGCTCGGGTAAGACTGTCTTTGTAGTATATAGGTTAGATGTAGTTTAGACTATAGTGATTGTGTTAGCTGGAGGCCTACATGGCGCCCGTCGGCTCAGGTAAGACTCTGTCTTTGTAGTATATAGGTTAGATGTAGTTTAGACTACAATGAGTATGTAAGCTGGAGGCCTACATGGCGCCCGTTGACTCGAGATATATGTTAGATGTAGTTTAGACTATAGGAAGTGTGCTAGATGGATGCCTACATGGCGCCTGTCACCTGGAGTAAGACTCTGTCTTTGTAATATATAGGTTAGATGTAGTTTAGACAATAGGAAGTATGTAAGTGCCTACATGGCTTCCGTCGGCTCGATTAAGACTCTGTCTTTGTAGTATATAGGTTATATGTAGTTTAGACTATAGGGAGTGTATAAGTTGGATGTCTACATGGCACTTTTCGGCTCGAGTAAGACTCTGTCTTTGTAGTATATAGGTTATATGTAGTTTAGACTATAGGGAGTGTATAAGTTGGATGCCTACATGGCACTTGTCGGCTCGAGTAAGACTCTGTCTTTGTAGTTTATAGGTTAGATGTAGTTTAGACTATAGTGAGTGTGTTAGCTGGAGGTCTACATGGCGCCCGTCGGCGAGGCCGCAGCCGCTCGATGCGTGCCGGCTTGGTAAGACTCTGTTTGTGTAGTGTATAGGTTAGACGTAGTTTAGACTGTAGCGAGGGTTAGTTAAAACCTACATGGCACCCGTTCAGTTCAGGCGCGCCGGCTCGGGTAGTTAGTATACAATATTTATTTTTTTATTTAATTACAGTGTGATCTTATACTTGTTGCAATACATTGTCATATGAGTGTTCTAATCACACCTCAAATGGGAATCTCGATAATAGGCGATGCGGCTAGCAACCCTTCATTATTTTAATTCCTTTTCCACCCTTTAGTCCACCATCACGCAAAAGTGGCTTTTGAGTCTTGCGGCCCTGGGATCTGTCAGAGCCGCAAGCCCAAAACGCTCTGTTCCGTCAACTGCCCCGTTTGGAATAAAGTGTCTAAACTCACCATGCCGAAGTTCAGCGGTTGTAGTTCCGCTCAAGCGTATTCGGTGGGGATGGCATACTATATCTAGCTGAAATTCAGCCGCGGAACTTTGGCATGATGTGTTTCGACACAAAGACGTGATGGTGTATGTGTGTAATAAGGACGCATGATAGTTTCATTTTTTTGCAGGGGCCACCAACTCCCAGAAAGTCCACCAGACTCCAGCTCCGAGAACCCCTACAGCCCCTCCGAGCAGGTCCACCACACCATCGTCTCCCAAACAGTCCTGGGTCCAGATTACATGCTTGTCCAGGTAATGTGCAAGCAAGCACCCCTACACATATAAGATGAAAGAGTTATGAATGGAAAGGAACGACGTGCATTTTGATAGACAAGGACCAATGAGCTTGCGCAAAACCCATCTTGTGTCTCTTTCCCTTTTATCGGCATTTTCTGTTGCAAGAATGAGACTTCGCCGTAGCGAATTCACGTAGCGACGTGTATGACGCTACTACCTATATAGAAACTCCTGGCATCATATGCGTACAAAAATGTGACCACTACGTCACCTTTCAAAACACAAGGCCATGATTTTGAGATGTCATCGCGGATTCTATTTACCTCCAATATCTATGACAAGGACAGACGCTTTAAGTAAAAAATGTGGGAAAAAGTAAGGGATAGATGATTATTTGTAAGTATGTAGTTTATTGTTTAATATTACTTAGTTAAGTATACTTAGTTTATTTTCACCACATGTCTATTCTAGTTTTGCACTACCCTTGTCTTTCTCGACATCACCCGATTGGTTGACTGGTAGAAAAGGCCTTAGGCTTTAAGTCCGCCATTACACTTGTATTTGTATATGAAGTTGAATAAATAAATAAATAGGTGTCGAAAGTTAGAATTTGGAAGGATTTGTAAAAAATAGTTTTGAAGATGTTATAAGACGCTAAGTCGTAAGACATTTGTAAAGTTCTAAACAAGTTCAAGACGCAATTCAGAGCAAACCTATATATATATATATATATATATATATATATATATATATATATATATTTATATATATATATAGGTTTACTACCTGAAACTGAAGCTAACAAAAACTAAGATGTCATTTTATTTTTCTTTTGTTTTGAAAGAGACGTGTTATACATTTCATGAGTCTGTCTGTATATCTAATAATTAATAATAATAATTTGATTAACTTTGACATATTAGTATTAGTAATCAATGTAAATTTTTTTTTTCCAATTTTATATGCGGGGCGATTTTTACCTTTTTTTATAGTTATTTGATTGTGTATGTTTTTATGTAATTTGACCCTATTGACAATTGATTCTTTAATTTTATTGTATTTTTTGACTACTGTACAGATGCTTTGGTGAATAACTGTCAATCTGTACGTGATTTATGAATAAATAAATAAAAAATCTATCTAACTTATGAATCCATTATACTTAGTATTATTTTTGTTTGAAACGTGACATATCGAGCGTTAGCTATGTTTCATTGAAAACGTTTCAGCCGTTTACAAAACAGGGTTTTTTAAGTGTTTATGTTTTTATATTCTAACATACGCAAATTGCTCATTATTTTAATTTTAATTTGCATTCATATTACCAGGACCATCTCAACCATGAAATTCTTCAGCAAGAAGGCTACATCTACGAAGAACTCAAATCTGATAACATTGACCACGAAGTCCTAAGAGACAACCTTAACAATGTAGTTGTTCTCCCAAACGATCCTAATATAGTCGAATTAGGGATCAGAACTGTGAGGAATGATCTGATAGACCCGTACAGATATAACCAAATGAGGGTAGATATGAACGAGTTGGATCAGGGGCTGATAAATCCTCAGTTGGTCTCCATCGGGCATGAGCCGATGACGCCGGTATATACGAATCTACAGGAGCCTAGTGCGAAAAAGAGAAAGCATTCGCAGGATACGAATTCTCAAGTCAAATGTGAACCAGGTAAGTACAAGAATAAAGTTAAAGAAATAAGATGCATAAGTAGACATTAATTTTTCAAGTAGCTACTACATTGATGATGCTGATGGCCTCAGTGGTGCTCTTAACGCTACAGACTTATTCTAAGTAAATGTTATACAAAAACAGTAAATTTGATTCGTGTGTGCGTTGCGAGTCACATTTGCCCTGAGGAAGGCCTCCAGATGAAATGGGAACATAGCCAGTAGCTGACTTTTTACGTGATTTACACTATATCACCAGCAAGAGACTGTTAGGTTTTTCTTCATAAATGTTATTTTTATTTAAGTATTTTTAACAAATTTGCCCATTGAGCATTTTTAGCCTGTCAGGTCGCACAGTTTTCTGTACTTATCCCTATGATAAGCACAGAAAATTGTGTGGCGAAATATATGCTGGTCGAATAATATGCATTTTAGAAAATTAAAATGTTTATTTTTATAAAATATACCTACGACTATCTCCATCCTCCATGATCTTGTGTTTTGGATGTTTATTAATGTGTAAAATATAGTATCGTTGAGTTACAAGTAGGTACTTTTTGGCTAATTCAGTTTGTTTGATTTGTCCTATTAATAGTTATTATTTTTTTCCAGCGGCTCTCTCCCCAGAAAGCGTTACCCACCTCCGCGCTGCCCCACCCTCAGTAGACGGTTCAGAAGCGGGGGACGACGCTCCCCAGCAGTGTATCCGCTTCTCCACCTTCCAGCAATCTTCCTGGCACACTTTGTTTGACTGCAATTTGAAGCCACTGTGAGTAAATTCGCAGATTGTTGTTGTGTAAATTATGGTAATATTAAAATAATAAATATTAAAGGACCTAGTTTAATACCTTGAGGTATCCCATCTTTACATAATCTAAAACAAAAATTCTAACGCCTCTGTTACTTTTTAACGGTTTACTATGTTTAATGTAGTACAACTTACTAGGTATACTCTAAAAAACTCTTCAATCTACTTTTAGATTACTTTTTTAGTTGTAATTTATGTCATTCAAAAGCTTTGGGCAATTCAATCTTGATAGGTAATTCTCATATTTTTTTAACACTAACTAGTTGCGAAATACTACATTTTAGAAATTCCTTCATATTATTTTTATGATAACTCTCCTTCTTTCTTACTTTACGCCTACTTAGGGCCGGGACACATATGCTATCTTGGACAAGTAAAGCCAGGGACAAACCGAAATAGTAACAAATAGTTGTGGAGACCAAGAACCACCGAGAGTAATCTACATAGTATAAAACAAAGTCGCTTCCCGCTGTCTGTCCCTATGTATGCTTGGATCTTTAAAACTACGCAACGGATTTTGATGCGTTTTTTTTAATAGATAGAGTGATTCATGAGGAATCATCGAATCAGAAATGAGGAGATTCGTAGAAGAACTAAGGTCACAGACATAGCCCAGCGGATTAGCTCATTGAAGTGGCAGTGGGCAGGGCACATAGCGCGAAGAACCGATGGCCGATGGGGCAGAAAGGTTCTCGAATGGCAGCCACGTACCGGCAGGCACAGCGTAGGACACCCACCTGCTAGGTGGTCAGACGACCTGAGCAAGGTTGCAGGAATGCAGGAAAATGCTGGATGCAGGCCGCTTCCGATCGGTCGTTTTAGAAATCCTTGGGGAGGCCTATATCCAGCAGTGGACTTCCTGTGGCTGATATGATGATGATGATGAGGAAGGTTTGTATGTATAATACATACCCGTGCGAAGCCGCGGCGGGCCGCTAGTATATATATATATATACTAGCGCCCGTATCAGCTCCTTAAAAGGGGCCTGCTGACCAGGATGGCTTCATCAAGGTGGAACGGAAGAGGAAGAAGCCCAGTCCATGTCAAAACAAGTGCGGTACTGCGCTCAGTGGACCAAATATGCTCCTGCGTGCTGCCGTGCCTACGACCATGCTCTATGTGTCTCGCTTACATCACTCCACTAAGATCGAGGAGTTGGTGGAGTACATAAGAGTAAAGACTCATTACACCCTGAGGGTCGTAAAATTGGAATCGCGTCACAGCGTGAATTTTAATTCGTATGTGGTGCGAGTTCCAATTGCTCAGCTGGCGACCTTCACCAAGGAAGATTTCTGGCTGAAGGGTGTCGTGTTCCGGAGATATCGCGGGCGGTTACCTGATACCAGTACAAAGTGCAATGCGTCACAAAAACAATAATTTTAGTTTTTACAATTTATATGTACGAGTATGTTTAAGGTATATATTATATGGGCCTTGTTTGTAAACTTAGTTGCCTGAAATAAACGGATATTATTATTATTATTATTATATATATAAACACTGCTTATACATTACGCTGCCGCGGCAGCAGTTTTCGCCGCTGTGGCGCTGCGTGCTCCGATTTGTGTGTGGGTCTTGGTCTCCACAGCGATTTGTCGCTATTTCGGGTGGTCATTTCGAAATGCTAGTAGTTAGTTCAAAATGACCATTGCTGAGAAGATATTTTATAATCAACCAACTGTAAACCAACTGAGGATTTAGCAGATTTGTTGCTATTTCGGTTTGTCCGCTTTATGGATGGTAGCGCCAAAGTATCTTCTCAACGGTGGTCATTTCGAAATGATAGTAGTTCGTTTATTTTATTTTCCTTTTACTGTAAATTAGGTAATCTAAGATAAAACTTCTTAATTGTGGATTTCACTTCCCGTGGATGTCGTAAAAGGCGACTTAGGAAACACAAGCTGAACAAAGCTTATAAACATCAATGAAACCTCTCTAACCCGTCTGGCCAGCGTGGAGAGTGTAGGCCAAATCCTCTGACTGCTCTGGCTAATATATGGCTCTGCTAGTACAGAGAGGATCTTGTTCCTGCAGTGGAGACTAAAAAAGTCCTGATAATGATACAAGTTAAAATATAAGTAGGTACAAAGGGTGACTTATCAATAAAGCGATTTCTTCCAAAAAATAGTAGGAAAAACATTGAAATTTGTTCTTCAGGCCAATGCTCTCGTACGTAGTCGGAGCAGACAAGGGTTTCAACTACTCCCAGATGGACGAGGCCTTCGTCTGCCAGAAAAAGAACCACTTCCAGGTGACCTGCCAAATCCAGACCCAAGGAGACCCTCACTACGTGAAGACTACTGATGGCTTTAAGAAGATTAACAGCTTCTGCATTCATTTTTATGGAGTCAAGGTTGGTTTTTAGGATTACTTCAAAATTATTTTTAAAAAATCATTTGCTTTTTGATGAGTTAAACAAATTTAAAATATGTAAATATAAATCATTCTAATGCAAATGGAACAAATCATACAATCTTACGATATTAGTAAGTAATAAAAGTGTGGTTCCCGGCAGAGTAGAATAGGACCACTCCAAGTCTATCCGTGGATATCGTAGAAGGTGAATCGTAAACAAAATTTGTCATTGAAGAACAGAAGTTTGTCAGAACAAGATTGTATTTGTCAGTCTTCTTGTATTTGTTTATTCTTACAGGCTGAGGATCCCAGTCAAGAAGTCAGAGTGGAACAGAGTCAGTCAGATAGAACAAAGAAACCATTTCATCCAGTGCCGTAAGTACACAGTATTTATTTATAAAATTCATGTACACAACATTATTATTTTATTATTTGAAATATTTTCAAAACTATTGAAAATAGAAAAGGGAAGCTAAGCCATCTAAAGGCCTACACGCACTTACCCATTACAAAATCTGGAGTGCCTTGCGTCGCGCAGTTGCCTGCCGCGTCGCTCAAGTGCGTCTTGCTCCATACAAACTCATATAAACTATATTTGTCGCGCCGCACCGCACCTTGCCGCGCAGCGTAAGTGTATGTAGGCCATAATAAGACAAGACAATATCTTAAGAATAATCGTTAAGGCCTACCTGAATTTTCCGGGGTCCAGTGATGCCCACATTTAAAATAAATAAAGCCAAAAGTGGCCGTCTTTTGCAAATACGCGTAGTTAAGCTTAACGTTCTCGCTTTAAACTGTAAACAGTAGTTCATAAAATACTTTGAAGGGTTATCTAGGACTTGGTAGTAGCAAAATTTCAAATGATGTCTCCGTTTTCTTTGAAATGATTTATTTTAAATGGGGGCAGCACTGGACCGAGGAAAATTCAGGTACGGCCAACCCTTCACCTTCACTTTTGGCAAATATGCGTAGTAAAGCTTAACGTTCTCATTATAAACTGTAAACAGTAGTTCATTAAATAGTTTGAAGGGTTATCTAGGGCTTGGTAGTAGCAAAATTTAAAATAATGTATCCATTTTCTTTGAAATGATTTATTTTAACTGAATCTAAAAGAAATGTTTGGTTTTAATAGGCTTTTGTTACTACTTACTTACTGCGTTGACTCAGTAATCCAAAATGGATCTTGTCCCCCGACACCAGAAGACGCCACTGTTCCCTATTCTGCGCCCTCTGCAGATCTTCTTGGAGGGCTTTGACGTCTTTGCAGGCTTCGTATCTCCAGCGGTATCTCGGACGACCCACCGGCCTTCTGTTACAAGCATTTTTTTTTTTTTGCTTAAAAGGATGCTCCAGCAAATACTCTAGCAAATACTCTAGCAACTACTGTTACCCAATAAAGTATTTTTATATATTTAACTCTTCATTTCAGAGTGGAAATCCGCCGCGAAGGCGCCAAAGTCACCGTCGGTCGTCTCCACTTTGCAGAGACTACCAACAACAACATGAGAAAGAAGGGCAGGCCCAACCCTGACCAGAGACACTTTCAGCTGGTGGTGGCACTGAGAGCACACACGACGCATGCAGACTTTATGATAGCGGCGCATGCTAGCGACAGGATTATAGTTAGGGTAAGATTTTTAGTTTTGCTCCATTAGTTTTATGATCTCTTTGGCAAGAATAAAGCCGTTAGTTGTGTGGTGGCAGAGTAGAATACGAACATTCCAAATCTTCCCGTAAATGTCCTAGAAGGCGACATAGAAAACACAAGCTAAACAAAGCTTATAGACATCAGTGAGATCTCTCCAACCGTCTGGCCAGCGAGGAGAGTGTAGGCCAAATCTCTGCTCTGGTAGTACAGAGAGGGTCGTCTGTGGTGGAGACTGAAAAAGACGTGATGATGATGGCAAGAGAACAAGTAACTGGATGAAAGTATGTTCTACTAGAAACAGCAGAAACTACGCAGAAATCCTAGATCTTCTTCATATTAGTGCATTCCCGGTAGTATCCTCAACTGTACTCCTTTGGAGCCAGCGATGCACTTTCCCGCTTTTCCTCCAAATATAATATGCATGTCTTTGATATCCCAAGGATGCTAAAGACAATGCGAAATCCGAAACAAATAGCCGGAACAGTTTCAACGATTTGGCCAAAGTTTGGCCGCCTGCCTGATATCAACTCACCTTGGGCAGTAGTAGTAGCATGAGATGTTTGTGTCCTTTAGTCGCCTCTCCTTCTCCGTCCTTTAGACGACATTCGCAGAAAGAGTTGGAATGTGGCTACCCGTGTGGTTCCGGGTTAGAATAGGACCACTCCATCTCTTTCTGTGGATGTCGTAAGAGGCGACTAAAGGACTAAGCACAAACATCTCGTGCTACAATTTCATTCCCAAGGAGGGTTAACGTCGGGCGGCGGCCGGTTGTCAAACTTTTTGCACAAATACGTAAATCTATACTAATAATATTATAAAGCGGAAGAGTTTGTTTGTTTGTTTGTTTGTTTAAACGCGCTAATCTCAGGAACTAATGGTCCGATTTGAAAAATTCTTTTTTTGTTGGGTAGTCCATTTATAGAGGAAGGCTTTAGGCTATATAACATTACGTTCCGACAACCACGCGAACGAAGTCGCGGGCACAGCTAGTGTTTAATAATGGTCAAATAGCTAATTTGAATGTACTAATCGTCCAAAATTTGCTTTTATTTTTTGTTACATTTACTATTTAACTTTATTACTTTTTTTGTAATAAAGTTTCGTCTACGTCCCTGACGTAGGCAGTTCCTACGTCAGGGAAACCGTAACGTGTGGCTATTCAAGGTTTTGTTTAGATGGCAGGTTCTTCTTGTAACCAAGTAAAGCAATATCCCTTCAACTTTCGACATGACGCAATTTACGATTAGGACAGAGAATATCGATCCAAAACAACAGACACAGATTCAAGCATTCGTAATAAAAAAGTAAAAAAGCTGGTCAAGTGCGAGTTAAACTCGCGTAAAGAGGGTTCCGTACTTATCATAGGTTTTCCTGTAATCTACAAGCAATGAACTGTATTTTGTATTTTTTTCAAAATTTTAGGCTCAGTAGTTTCGGAGATCAGGCAATGGTCAATTTTCGTCTTCTTTCATGAATAAAATCAAAACTATTTTACAATAATAACAAAAATATATTTGAGATCCTCATATTGAGCCCTTTCGTTTGATATATATGATGACACAGTAAGGTTTGCAAAACTTTTTTTTTAATTTCCTAATTTGTCCCCCGAAAATAACCGTTACTAAAAAAAAATATTTACTTTGCACATGTGTTTGGGTCAAAGGATTACACCATCCTACCAAATTTCACCAGATTTGGTCAAGTAGATTCGGAGCAAATTGGCTATGACAGATGGACGGACAGCCAGACGCACGAGTGATCCTATAAGGGTTCCGTTTTTTCATTTTATGTATGGAACCCTAAAAAGTAATAAATACATGTTTCCAGGCATCGAACCCTGGCCAATTTGAGTCAGACTGCACGGAGAACTGGTGGCAGCGTGGCGTGTCAGATAACAGCGTGCACTTCAATGGGAGAGTCGGCATCAACACCGATAGACCCGATGAGTCGTGCGTGGTTAATGGTAAGAAAGCTTAGTTATTGTCTGCTTATAGCTATTTTAATACGATTTGTATTCAGGGATTTATGACCGACCGCTTTAATGAGTTTTCGCCTGCAGGGTACAGGGGCTCGGGGGTATTACCGGGGTGTATCGACGGAATTAATAAATTCATTGATTTATTAAAAATACGACGGGTAGCACTCCGGGATTGCCAACAGAAGTGAAAACTTATATATTAACGTTGTGCATTTTTGATATTTTGGAATGGTTAGGGAATAATTTTGCACGAATTGCTAGTATCATTATCAGTATAGAAGTACTATTATTTATGTGGTAGAATACAATATTTATTTATTGCGCCATCGTACACAAACATGACAATTTATATTACATTAAAAAGTTTATCTCTCAGCTAAACGAAACAGCAGGCGCAGGCATACATTTTCGCCGCGTCGTAGAAAGAGAGGGGGATACTTCCTCTCCTACGTCGCGCCGGCTGTCTACTCTCCATCCGTCTTACGAATTTTCGATCAGGACACGTGTCCTGACGCGAGTTTAAAATGTTTTACCCATTACAAAAAAAGTGCACAACGCCGCTAAAGAAGTTTTCACTTCAACGAAATAGTTTTGCTACTCGTTCATAGATGGCGTTGTAATAATTTTCAATGCTTGTAATGTTATCATTAATGTTGAAAGGAATAACTAGATGGCGCTACGTCAAATATTCATTGCATGGGTAGCCGTCTGTCTACTCTCCATCCGTCTTACGAATTTTCGATCAGGACACGTGTCCTGACGCGAGTTTAACATTTGTTATCCATTACAAAAAAAGTGCACAACGCCGCTAAAGAAGTTTTCACTTCAAAAATTTTAGTTGAACCCGGGAAAAATAGGGGTAAAGGGGGAACTTTGCTGTAGTGTAATTTATTGACGGATTTCAATTAAATTTGAGAGTCACACTAAGAACTTCATTTAGCTACACAAGATGTTGCAAAAAAACAAACAGGGGATTGGAGAGGGAAAAAGGTTGCTGTAGCGTTATATATGTACGGATTTTACTGATATGTCATATGTCTTTGCTAAGCCAGGCACACAGCGGCGACACTCCCTGTACATGAGAGTTGGAACGCCGGAGACCTTGAGCTCGGAGCTCGTAACGCTAGGGTTGATACCGAACCGAAATGGAGTATCGCGCGGTGCGTGAGAGAGACGCGAACTAGGTACCAGCCCTCGACCGAAGCAGTCAGCGATAGCTCGTTTCACGCACCGCGCGTCTCTTAAGGCCCCCTCGCACATCCAGCCACCCACACATAGCCGCAAGCGATTTTACATGCACACATGCTTAAAGGCCCATTTACACGGTGCAAGTTTCTTGCCTGTTGCATACAATTAAATTGAAGCAATAGAAAACTTGCATGGTCTAAACAGAACGTCAGCCATACACATTATTTATTGCTTCAATAAAATTGTATGCAACAGGCAAGAAACTTGCACTTTGCAAATGGGCCTTTAGTGTCGTGTCTTTTCGCGTATTGTATATATTCTTTGCCAGGGGTAAGGAGAAAGTGACAGTTATTGTATGGCAAGTCTAAAAAGTAAATTTGACCACATCTCTTCATTTCGCGCTCAGCTTGCATGGCTCCCTATTTCCTTACGTCGTAATGCTAAAATACTCTCTATGCTATTTTCTATCTTGAACAATCCGCACTCCCCTAGCTATCTTAAATCTAAATTCAATCCTCTCAGTTCCGTTCACTTCGTTCCTCTAGCACTCTCATCCTTAGTTTTCCTCCTCATCGCTCTACCTTCATGGACAAGTCTTTTCAAGTCCAGGCTATCCGGCTATGGAATGCCCTTCCGGAGTCTATAAGAAGAGCTCCCAGTCGTTTGGCTTTTAAGCGAGCGGTACATATTTTTTTTTCTCCAGCAGTCCTAGTCCCAGTCATCCTGATTATATTTATTAGTATTTATATTTATGTATTTATCTATTGTATTTCATGCATGTTAGTATATATGTATAGTTATTATATGTTTAAAAGTATATTTGTGTATAAGTGTATGTGTTTTTGATTATATATATTTTATTTATATTAAGTTTGCTTATTTTTGTGAATTTTATTACGCCAGCCACACATATTTTTTGCTTGGTCTAATGGTTGACCGGGAGAGAATGCCATATGGCATTAGGTCCGCCACTTATAATTTTATTTTATTGTACAATAAAGATTAAATAAATAAATAAGTCTACTGTTCTCATACAACTACTAGTTTAACAATTTCGTTTTCCCTTTAGGTAATCTGAAGGTGATGGGTCGTATCCTTCACCCGTCAGACGCGCGAGCTAAACACAACATTGAAGAATTGGACACTGCTCAGCAACTCCGAAATGTCCAGAGCATCAGGGTGGTCAAGTAAGTATTGCACCCCACCAACGACGAACTTGGTAGCCGCAGAGCTTCCACGGGATAATTCTGGTCATAACAAGAAAAAAATCTGCTGTTATTTTTTTCAAACTGTGTTAAAAATTGGCCGTTTTTCGCAAAAATGCGTAGAAACTTTAAACTGTAAAGAGTAATTCATCTTTACAGTTTAAAGTTTCTACGCATTTTTGCGAAAAAACGGCCAATTTTTGGCAAAAATGCGTAGAAAAGTATAACGTTCCACTTTAAACTGTAAACAGTAGTTCATAAAATAGTTTGAAGGGTTATGTAGGGCTACACAAAGACTAAATTTTAAATTATAAGGATCTCCGTTTCCTTTGAAATTATTTATTTCGAATGGGGTTAGCACTGGAGCCCAGAAAATTCATGTATGGCCTTAAAAAAATTATTATTATCTTAGTATTATTCTTCTACGTAGTATTTATATCTTAATAATTTTTCTTAAATTTATTTTACATTTAAAGATTATTTAATTAAAAAAAAATAATATAACATTTTTTTTTAAATCAACAATCTTACTGAACGTACACTCGAATCTAAAATCAATTTCGCTTTTAAGCACCACCAATAAGATGGCGCTGCTCCGTTTCTAAAACGCGCTATGAAAATTTTTGTTGGGCCTATATAGGGTAGCCCCAGACAAAACAATGCTATTCATTTCGGCTCAGTTCATCTCAGTCTACGGACCGGATGGGTTGAGGGATCCTAACCTAACCATCTTCTAGGACCTCTTTTGCGGGTTTCGGGTCGACTTTCGAGTCACGAATAATTGAAACTTCGCCCAAAAGACGTAACAAAATGGACAAAGAGTATTTTTGAGGGCGAGGTTTATTACTGTGAGAACTGACATATTTTATTATGCTTTATGATGAGACATCTTTCTGTTAGATTAGACTTCTAGTAAAAAATAGGATTAATTAAAGTATCGATTATCGAATCACACGCTTGTAATAAAATGGTAACCAGTTGTTAGTTCATTTCTAAATAATGCCTTTTGATTGAGCCCATTCCCTTAATCGACTTATACGATTAATGCAAAGGAGGAGGTACTTTAAAAATATCTAATTGACAAGTTTTGGTTTAGACCACCAAATATTGAGACTGGTTTGGTTTTGGTTTCCGTCTCATAATTATGACAAAATATTTCTAGACTCTCTCGTTTTTAGAGTAGTTTAATCTTTAAACCACTTCCTATTATGACCACATGCGATTTACGCAATGCGCGATTTAGACGAGTTGCTACCGAGATTATTTTACGTTTTGAGATCATTCGATATAAAATCCTGTTTTTCCACTAGAAGATCCACAATCTTGTGGTCTAACGAACCTTGACTGAGTCTATCCCGTCAGGTACATGATAGTTGTTAAAATAAATATTTAAAAGTCACTACGTAGGTGCAGAGGGTTCATAACAATAGCTCTTTTCTTTGTATACGCGTTATGGGTCAGCTACCTGTAAGACCGAATGTCTATAATAAACGGGCAAGTGCGAGTCGGACTCGTACATGAAGGGTTCCTTATCTCCGTACAATGTTTTAAAACGCTGAAAAAACACGTTTTTTGTATGACGTTCCTTAAATTTTTAACTTATTCTTATTTTTAGTATAATTGTTGTTATGGCGGCCACAGAAATACATAATCGGTGTAAATTTCAAGTGTCTAGCTTACATTACAAGAGATAGAGGCATGTGACAGACGGACAGTCAGCGGAGTATTAGTAATAGGATCCCGTTTGCACCCTTTGGGTACGGAACCCTAAAAAGTATTGTAGCCAACGAGGGAGTGACCAATTAAACCATTTTTTTCCTTAACAGGTTCAACTATGACCCCTCGTTCGCTGAACACTCAGGCTTACTAGGGTATGACCCCACCGCCTCTGCACCTCAACAAGACACTGGAGTCATAGCCCAAGAGGTTCGAAGAGTGATCCCGGAAGCAGTGAAGGAGGCAGGAGACGTGACGCTACCGAATGGTGACACTATTCCAAAATTCCTGGTTGTCAATAAGGTGAGTGTATTTAAAAGTAAACATGTCAATTACAGGCCTGACTTACAGGATTGACTGAAGAGATCCTTCTCCCTCATCCTCACGTATTCCCGGTTGCATCCTTCAGAGCTCGGGGTCCGCTACCTAACCTAGGTGATTTGACGAGGTTACTGATTCTCACACAGAGCGACTGCCGTCTGACCTCCGCAACCCAAAGGGTAGACCGGAACCAATCCTAGTATAGGTTTAAACAATCGCTAGAAAGCGTTCGGGACCTACAGCTTTACATGCCTTCCTAAGCCTGAATTCATAATTTTTTTTGGGAAAATCAGGTGACTAAGCCTGCAATGTCCTAACCAGACTGGAAACAACTTTTCACAAAGTATGCTTGTGGACTATGTGAATCACAGGGGTGGGTGGAAGGAGGGGTGGAAATATTCGACGATTTTGGCGCCTCCTGAAACTACCACCTGGGGCAGGTACCTCGGTCCTTGCTCCCCTCCTCCTTGATCCTGGCCTGAGGGTTAATCAGGTTTAACCAAGTACTTCTTGTTTAAATTAAGAGCTTGCTCTTGTCGGTGGAGTTAAGTGGAGATGTTCTCTCTCTATCTCTCTCTCTCTCTTCTCTCTGCCATCTTTTTAATGTCTTGATAGGACCTTACTCCTAACCCTTCCTTCATTGTTGGAAAAACTTCATCCTTGGTCTTCTGAGTACTAGTAGTTGTATAAGTGTTGGTTTCCAGGACCGCATCTTCATGGAGAACATCGGCGCGGTGAAGGAGCTGTGCAAGGTGACGGGCAACCTGGAGTCCCGGATCGACCAGCTGGAGAGAGAGAACAAGAAGCTGTGCAAGTTCAGCACGCTGCAGAGACAGGACAGTTCCCGGTCCAGTTTTAGCGACGGTGAGATTTTGATCTTTTATGTCCACTTAGCTGAAGAAGATCAACAAGAAGCTGTGCAAGTTCAGCACGCTGCAGAAACGGGACAGTTCCCGGTCCAGTTTTAGCGACGGTGAGATTTTGATCTTTTATGTACACTTAGCTGAAGAAGATCAACAAGAAGCTGTGCAAGTTCAACACGCTGCAGAGACGGGACAGTTCCCAGTCCAGTTTTAGCGACGGTGAGATTTTGATCTTTTATGTCCACTTAGCTGAAGAAGATCAACAAGAAGCTGTGCAAGTTCAACACGCTGCAGAGACGGGACAGTTCCCGGTCCAGTTTTAGCGACTGTGAGATTTTGATCTTTTATGTACACTTAGCTGAAGAAGATCAACAAGACGCTGTGCAAGTTCAGCACGTTGCAGAGACGGGACAGTTCCCGGTCCAGTATTAGCGACGGTTAGGTTTTATATTTGTATTTTGTGTGTAAGTAGCTGGGGACTTGAAAAATCTGACCTATTATCAGATTGTTTAAGCTTCCTTTAGAGTTCCCTTACCCTAGACTTTCCATACAAACGTAAACTAGCCTTTGTATTGAAATGACATGTCAGATTTCGACAGTAGGTATATTTTAATCTCAAAGATACTAAGCTTATAACTAGTTTTCGACGGACAAAATATGAAGTTGAAAGAAAATATAAAGGTGAAAGAAAATATAAAGGTGCAGAACTTTTCAATACCGAATGTCAAATAAGATATGATATGAGAAACACTATATTCCCTTCAAGTTCATGTTTTGACTGTGAAAACAAGTTATATGAAATTACAAAATTTTACCGGAATCTGACATGTCGGTTCAAAATAAAAGCTAACCGTCTTATTATAAAAACAGGACTTACTTTGTTACTAGGTTTAAACCATTACCCGCCCAAATCAAGTTGACATCTAGTAATATCACACTATCTCACTTGTCGGTGTCAACTTGATTTAGGCGGATAATGGTTTAAACCTAGTAACAAAGTTAGTCCTGTTTTTATAATAAGACGGTAATAGTCTACGTTTGTATGGAAATGTCTGGGTACCAAAAGTGACCGTTTTTCGCAAAAATGCAAGCTAAAGCTTAACGTTCTCACTTTAAACTGTAAACAGTGGTTTAAAATTTTAAATGATATCTCCGTTTCCTTCCTTACGAATAATTTATTTCAAATGGGGGCAGCACTGGACTTCGTGTATCGTCTTAAGGCTCAAATATTTGCCACTTACTCGTACATAACAAACGCGAAAAAGGAAAAGAATTTTAATTTTTCGTTTATACCTTTAGATTCCCGCTACTCAGTAATATCCAACACCTCCAAGATCCCGAGCGACGGCAGCTTCCGCGACATCGCCCGTAACATCCGCAAGCACGAGTGTTGCCACAAACTCAGCCACAACTCCCCAAAATTTACCCGAAAACAGTGCAAAAGCTGCCACGGCAACTCCAAATTCGGGAAATATTACAACTACAACAAAACATGCGTACGATATCATTCTAAAGACGATAAAAGGGAGAAACTCGAGCCGAGATACGTAGAATCTGAGGTGAATAGAATAGAGAAGTTGCCAGAAGATAACTATAGTTCACTTTCGAAAAAGAAGGACTATTTATGGCCCAGAGAAGATGAGTTTGTACACAGCAATTCCAGTTTGCCGTTTTGTTGTAGAAGGAAGGATGGCTACGATGCAAATAGCGAGCTTATTTCAAACAAGTTCCTGCAGATTGTTATAACTATTCTGATATTTATTTTGGCTGTTTGGTAAGTCATTTATTTATTTATTAAATCTTTCTTGACCACAATGGTACAAAAGGTGGACTTAATGCTAATGCATTCTCTACCAGTCAGCCTATAGTCAGTAAGTCATTATACACAAACTTAATTTTTTTTTATGAATATTTATTTATTTTGGAGTAGGTAACTTCTTTATTCATTATTTCCTAAAATTCATTAACTTTAAATATTCCATTTGCTTGTCTTCCCATGTAGATCATAGTGGCAAAATCTGAGGAATCACATTAAATAGGCGACACTAGTAGCCCGTTAATTTTTCCACTTGCTCTTTCGGTTTCACAATGGTTGAGTACGTGTGCACTCTAGTGTTAAGAGGGCGCCTGATGTTGATAATCTAAATTTTTCTCCCGCTTCCACGCACACAAATTTACTTTAGTTAAAGCGAGACAGCGACAATGAGGCTGGTTCATGCGTTTCTGGTTTTTGAGATTTTTTTCGTTTTACAAAGAATGTTTAAGAGTTATTTAAAAAGAAGGGCGTAATTATGATGACTGCTTTCTGTTTAATACAATTATAATCAAAAGTTACAAGCGCTAATTTATTGTATTTCTTGAATACTTTCTGTTTTATTATAATTCTGTGGTGATTTGGAGGCAACATTGCGATTTTTTTCTAAAAAGAAAATTTTAAGCAGCCGTGTTTTCGAAATATACTCGTATAATGACTGGAGTCTGAACTTTGCTGTGTTTTTATTTCAAAGTGAGTATTTCGTTAATATTGATAATATTTGTGATCGCTCTAAGTACTATCGCGGTCATACGGGCTTTTAAATTAGTCATAAAGTAATAGTGATCTACCAAATTAAAAAAAATCAGCGCTCCAAAAATCAGTTGCATTGTATTACTATACCTATACCTATAACTAGATGTATTCTGATTAATCCGCATTAAGATTTTCATACAAAAATCAATAAATTTGGGGGCTCCTCATACTTAACCTCAAAATTTACAAAATTACTGAAACTCAACATATTTTTTTTCATCAAACCCATACGTGTGGGGTAGGATCTATGGATAGGTCTTCAAAGATGATATTGAGGTTTCTAATATATTTTTTTTCTAAACTAAATAGTTTGCGCGAGAGACACTTCCAAAGTGGTAAAATGTGTGCCCCCCCCCCCCCCCCTTTAACTTCTAAAATAAGAGAATGATAAAAACAAAACTAAAAAAAATATATGATGTACATTACCATGCAAACTTCCACCGAAAATTGGTTTGAATAAGATCTAGTTAGTTGTTTTTTTTTAATACGTCATAAATCGTAAACCGCAATTTACCTTTAGAACTTTTATAATATGTTACTTGCTGCTACGGAACCCTTCATGAGCGAGTTCGACTCGCACTTGGCCGCTTTTTTCTATTTAGCCTGAAGGTTAACTGGTAGAGAATTTGTACTATCTTGTTTTGGTAAATAGTTTTAAATTAAAAAAATATTTAATAGTTGATATTTTTTGTGAATACGGCGGGCTTCAGTTAGAGGATACGGGGGGAATATAAAATTAGAGATAGTGAGTTAAGTTAGTAATAACACATTGACAACACTTATTTAATCTGTAAATAGACAGATAGTATGTAATTTCATCATTTCTAGCCGTATGTCTATCTATCACTATCACTCCAGGTCTTCCCGTGGAGGTCGTAGCAGGCGACTTAGGAAACTCAAGCTGAACAAAGCTATAAGCTTTGTTCAACATCAGTGCGACCTCTCCAACCCGTCTGGCCAGCGTGGAGAGTGTAGGCCAAATCCTCTGACTGTTCTGGCTAATATATAACTGTGGTAGTACAGAGATGGTCGTGCTCCTGCAGTGGAGACTAAATAAGACCTGATGATGTAATTTACATTTCTGTTAGACTGATTTTGTGTTTCTTTTTCCAAACCAGCATGAAAGGTTATGAAACATCATAAGTGCTTATTGTTTTTCAGTCTTGTAGTGATGTCAGCCTTATACTTTCGCGAGCACCAAGAGTTGCTAACCATGAAGGAGACCAGACTCCATGAGAAGTATAGCAACTACCAGCATTACAACAAGTTTAATGTCAACAACGCTATAAGAGCGCCTTCAGACGCCAATCAAATAAAGGTAAGATAGGTAAGGTATAAAAGCGTATACCCGTGTGGTTCCGGGTTAGAATAGGACCACTCCATCTCTTCCTGTGGATGTCGTAAGAGGCGACTAAAGGACTTAGCACAAACATCTCGTGCTATAATTGCATTCCCAAGGAGGGTTAACTTTTTGCACAAATACATTCCTTAAAAGGGTTCACGTCAGGCAGGCGGCCGGTCGTAAAACTGTAGCCAAATCATTTAAACTGTTCCGGCTATTTCTTCTCCATTTTGCAAGGTCTTTGGCATCCTTGGGTGACCATTGACATGCATGTTATATTTGGAGAAGAAAAAGCAGGAAAGCGCAACCCGGGCTCCGAAGCAGCACAGATGAGGATGCAACCGGGAACGCACTTAGACGAAGAAGAAGAGGTATAAAACCGTGTAGTTCCCGGCAAAGTAGAATAGGACTTCTCCAAGTCTTCCCGTGGACGTCGTACGAGTGAAGGCGATTAGGAAACACAAGCTTAACAATAGAAAGACCGGCCGACCTCTCCAACCCGTCTGGCCAGCGTGGAGAGTGTAGGCCAAATCCTCTGGCTGCTCTGTCCAAGTATGGCTCTGGTTGGACAGAGAGGGTCATGACGTTGAAAATTAAAAGACCTGATGACAATGATAATACTCGTACACACCATATTACTAGTGGTTGTGGGAACAGTAGACCTCGCGAGCTCTTATAACCATGCAATAATCGACACTTCCCCTTTCCCCTGGCTTAGCAAAGCCATTTCAGTGAAATCCGGCCATGTATAACGCTACAGCACACTTCCCCCTTTCCCCCCCCCCCCGCTCCACTGCCCCCTTTTGGAGTTTTTTTTTTGCAACAACTTATGTAGAATGAAGCCCTTAGTGTGTCTCTCAAATTTGATTGAAATCCGTCAATAAATAAGGCGGTGATCCCACTGCGCCGCGCTCCGCGACTGAGCGCGGCGCGGCAGATTTTTAACATTGTTTGCAAGTAGTTCTGTTTGTATAGAAAACACGCCTACTCCTACCTACTAATAATTAAATTTTTGACAAAAAAAACAACCGACTTCAATCTTTTTTTAGGAGTTTTTTCCATATCTTCAAAGTTCTTCATCATATCTTCACCAAATTAAAATGGGACCAACTTGGTAGTAAAGGCTTTTAAATAAAAAAAGAATTATCAAAATCGGTTCACAATTGGCGAAGATATCGCGTAACAAACATACAAAAAAAAACATAGTCGAATTGATAACCTCCTCCTTTTTTGAAGTCGGTTAAAAACGCGACAGATTTCGTAAAAAACGCGGCAGATTTCGTAAAAAACACGGCAGATTTCTTAAAAACACGGCAGATTCTGCACACCGTGGCGGGGCGCGTTGCCAGTGGGTGAATCGCCAAACGCTATAATTAAATTTTTAACAAAAAAAACAGACTTCAATTCTGTTAGGAATTTCTTTCATATCTCCAAAGTTCTTCATCATATTATAAGTTCTTCATAATTCACCAAAATTAAATGGGACCAACTTGGTAGTGAAGGCTTCCAAATAAAAAAAGAATCATCAAAATCGGTTTACAACTGGCGAAGATATCGCGTAACAAACATACATAAAATATAAAAAAACATACAGTTGAATTGACAACCTCCTCCTTTTTTGGAGTCGGTTAGTCGCGAGGTTTACAGCTCACAGAGCCTCTATTGTTATCTGTGGTGTTATACGATCATAATTATTGTATCTTTGACATTGCACAGTTAGTTAGACATAAAATAGTTAGTGCAAAGAAAAAGCCGAAAAGCCACTAAAAGTATTCTTTTTAGGAAATTTTCTTTAATTCCTATCCTTTATTATTCTTCCACTGAGGACTCTAATACATATTTCACGTTTATTGTTTTGTTTCAGAACTCAAAACCATCATTGAATGAAGCGAAGAAGACAGTGAAAGGTATGTGTCATTCTACATCCAAATATACACGCACAAGCATACAGTAAATATTTTTATTAAGGCCGTACCTGAATTTTCCGGGGTCCAGTACTGCCCGTTTTAAAAGTATTTTATGAACTACTGTTTCCAGTTTAAAGTGAGAAAGTTAAGCTTTACTACGCACATTTGCCAAAAGTGGCCGTTTTTCGCAAATGTGCGTAGTAAAGCTTAACGTTCTCACTTTAAACTGTAAACAGTAGTTCATAAAATATTTTGAAGGGTTATCTAGGATTTAATAGTAGCAAAATTTTAAATAATGTCTCCGTTTTCTTTAAAATGATTTATTTTAAACGGGGGCAGCACTGGACCCCAGAAAATTCAGGTACGGCCTTAATAATACAGTATTTCAGTGTATATGAGGAAAACTCTTAAATTATTTTTTTCAGATAGCTAGGTTAAAAATAGTCGAAAAATGTTAGTTTTTGTTACATGCTAAACTGACGTCATAACCTCAGAGCAATAATGGCGTCCACTGCTCCAACGTTTCTGGCTTATTACGCGCGAATTCGAAAATGTTAAATTTAAATTATTTTTACATAAATACTTTTTTTTTCTTTTATTTATAAATGTATGAATTTTATTATGAAACAAGATAATTCAGAACATAAGTAACAATAACAACTATTAATTATTTAATCTAAATTATAACTACATAAAAATAATTAAAACTGACTAAAAACTGGAGCTTAAAAACTAAACATGTGAAATAAAAATTTAAAAATGTATTTACAAATAAAAAATATCATGAAGTTCAATGCCCTGCGGTAGGGTGCCCAAAACGCTGGCTGCATTGCCACGTTGGATGGCAATGCTTACTCGTTGAGCGAAGTAATTGCCCGCCCTTAGGTCACCCGACACCTCAACCAGCATTTTATTTACAGTCTTAAAAAATTTATGGGCCGATGGCCCCCACGGACCCATCGTCTCGACCTCAAACGGCTCAAATATGAAGCCGTTCCCTAGGCATTCATATTTACGCCCTTTTAGGGTTTCGGCAGTGGCTGCGGTAGCGCCAGCTTTCGAGCTTGTACCGCGAAGATGGGTTGCCGGCGTTGCCGCCAGTGTGTCGACACACTTACGTATATACTTACTTATACAATTTTTTACACAAAATCGACAAGTATCGTCTTAATAAAAGTTTTGTTTTTTTAAAGCGGTTTATTGGCACCATGAAATCTAATTGAGACACTTTTCAAAAATAATACCCTATTACTAATAATAAAATGAATATTCATATTAACTAAATTAAAAATATGCACTAACTTTACTAACTTTTATGAACTAATTAGAAATAAAATATTTAGTATTTAGTTTTAACACGTAAAGGACGAAGTGATTGTTTTTGCCTGTCTCTTTCAAACACATTACTGTGATATGGAATAACGAAAGAGGAACAGAGAAGCGTGTTTCCGAATGCTTCTTCAAATCAACACTTGTATAGCGTTGGGCTAAAGAAGCTTTCGGACAGACAAATTGTGTGGAGTGTTTCCGAATGCTTCTTCGAGTCAACATTTGTATAGCGTTGGGATAAATATGCTTTGCCCCAAAGCATATTTATCCCAACGCTAACAAATTGTACAAACGGGCTGCTTATCCTTCTATAGTGCAACATACGTACCGCGTTGTGGCAAAGAAAGGAATGCGTTCTGTTGGCAAACTAACTGGTTTGATAACAGGGTAGACAATGTCTCAGTATCTGTATGAAATGCACGGCTCTGATATACTTATAATTAAATTAGATTGAATTCGATTGGATTGGATTGGATTGGATTAGATGAAATTAAAAAAACTGAAACAATTTCTCTTTGGCTATATCAAATCAAACAAATAATTAAACAAAAAGTCAAACGCAAAATCAAATAATAAATTAAACTTTTTGTTTGATTTTTTTTGGTCATATACAAAAAAAAACAAAAAAAACAACCTTTTGCTTTGGATTGGACAAATTATCTACGAGTATACAAGTGTTGACTCGAAGAAGCATTCGGGAATACGCACAAGCAATTTGTCTGCCCAAAAGCTTCTTCAGCCCAAATCTATACAAGTGTTGACTCGAAGAAGCATTCGGAAACACGCACAAACAATTTGTCTGTCCGAAAGCTTCTTTAGCCCAGCGCTATACAAGTGTTGAGTCGAAGAAGCATTCGGAAACACGCAACAGAGACAGTATTATTATATTGTCTTGATTAGTACTTAGGTAGGCCTCATAATAAAAGATTGTAAAACTTATTTCACAGATAAAGGACCCCATAAGACCACCCAAGAATACACCACCAGTTCTCCCGTGGACCCCCCTCATACTGCAAGCACTATACTCGTCCATACTTCGAGGAGTTACGTCAACAACTTTATTAGTAACAGTAAGTTATTAATTTTTTTAGGACATATATAAGGTCTTCTGTAGAAATTACAAAATTATTATTACGGGTAGATTCAGTCCATGATTTATACTGAAAAACTTTCCCAAGGAACACACATCGAAATATGAAAAAATAAAAATGCTTCCCATTGAACTCTGAACTTGTATATAACGTGTAACAAAATATACTGAAATTATTTAAGTTATGCATGAATTTAATCTATGATACTGAACCACTTTTGACAAGGAACATATATCGAAATACGGAAAACAATTTTTAGCCTCCCATACAAGTTGACCTGTTCCGAGTTTCTATGGAAAGAATTTTTTTTTTTATATTTCGGTATATGTTTCTTGGGAAAAGTTGTTGAGTATCATGAACTGAATTCACCCTTGAAATAGTTTCAGTGTATTTTGTTACACCCTGTATAATTTGACTGGTCTTCTGTTGAGATTGTAAAAAAATAAATTTATAATACTTTGTTCCAGACATCGAACAGACTTCCCAAGCTCCAATAGAACCACCGGTGACGTCATTACGCACATCTGACGTCATCGGCGCCGGCTGTGCCTTCCCCAACATCAACGAACTTGATCCTGATTGTCAGGTGAGATGGGAAACCGAAGTGATCATTCTACTCGTACATCTATCATTCATATGTTATAAGTAAAGTCTGTATTTTAAACGTTATAATGAGCATGTTACTATAGACCAACCGGTTTAATGATTATTCGCCTGCGGGGTACAGGGGTGCGGGGGTATAACTAAGGGGTCTGAGGGAGTTGCATGCGTGTATGCAATCATCACAAATGGTTACTTTGAAGACCGTGGAACCGCGTAAGTTATACTTTCTCTAGTTTGTCTTGCCAACTCTTGCTCACTAAAAATCTCTATGCACGCCACGGAAGTATATATCCTTGACAATCAGCAATAATGTGAACCACCTTCCTGTTATCCCACTGGGGTCCACTCAAAAAAGCTTTCGAAAACCAGTTAGTGTCCCAACAGAACGCATTTCCTTCTTTGCCTTAACATGGTGTGTGTGTAGACACAGGCCGGAAACTCCTAAGGTACGCGCAATATGCGTCACCCAGGCGTCCCCGTTCCCCGTCCCCGCACCTCTCCCCCGTTTTCGCCTCGATTACTCACGTTGGCCGTCAAGAACCGGGGGAGAGGTGCGGGTGCGGGGAACGGGGACGTATATTGCGCGTACCTTAGAAGAGTCCCTTCTGTTTACTCTTACTGTTTTCTGTGGTGTAGTGCTGTAGAAGGATACGTGCGTGGCTCTTATGCACAATTTGTCTGCCGAAAAGCTTCTTTAGCACAACACCATATAAGTGTTAACACAAAGAAGGATTTGTCCTTAGTCCCCTGATTCTCTATACACCCGCGCCCCTATACCCCGCAGGCGAAAACTCAATACTTTATTTTTCTGCTTGTCTCCAAAATTGCATTGATTATTGCGCCTTGCCAATTCACAACCATTCGTTCCACTCCTACTAATACCAGGCCTGTGTCACTCCCCGTTTAGGTATCGAAAATGTACCTACATTATTACTATGCGCGCAGGCGGCCCCTCGGGGTGGTAAATTCAGTTATAATCGTTTGTCCAGAGTAATAAGAATGAAATTGGCTTGCAATGGATGTCTAGGTATTTATACAAAAAGTTGTTAAGTTTTGACGTGAGCTAAATTAAACCATATCGCTAGCCATATTGAGTAGATATTTCTTTGAATTTCTTTGCTGAGTGAGACTTCTGTACGTTAGTATTATTTATTCTGTGTGCTAATACTCCTCCTCCTCCTTCGCTTAATCCTTACCAAATCTTAAAGATTTCCTCCGATTCTATTTACTACCTTGTTACCCTTATTTACTTTGTCTTATGCGCTATCATAAACTTTTATTTTCTTTTTATGCTGCCATTAAAAGGTATCTAAACATGTTACGAGATGGATTGAAAGTTTAGTGGTAAGATATGTTCTTTAAAGTTTTTTTGTTTTTATTTTTTGTAGTTCAAATTTTTACTTGATAACCAAACTATAACCTATCATTGGAGGAAAGATAGAAGGCAAAAGAGGGCCAGCGGCGTCTACCACCTAAAACGATTGTTTTCGCTACGTCTATGGTTTATGACGTCATCGCGCCATTTCGAACCACCTATCAAAGCGATATTTTATTGCTTTTACATGGACTCTATAGACCAGTCTGTGTCTATAGAGTACACGTGAAAGTAATATCGCTTTGCTAGGCGGTTCGAAATGGCGCGATGACCTCATAAACAATAGACGTAGCAAAAGCAATCGTGTTAGGCGGTAGGGGGCCAGGCAGACCGAGGCATAGGTATATGATAATAGATGAAGGAGAAGGTGAATATCGTGTCGTATATAGCGAAGTAAAACAGCTGGCAGATGAGAGACAAATGGAAGAGAATTCAAACCCCATACCGATAAGAGCGTAGCTCCTAAATATAGATAGATCCAAACTATAAACACCGATTTTTTTATATTAATGACCTCTATGGTGTATTAAATAAATTATTAAAATATTAAAATAAATAATAATTATTATAAATAAATTATCGATTGATTGATTGGTTACCACGCTCGTGCATCATCTGAAGGTTCTAGAGTTGATACCCAGCAAAGACAAATGCATGCACCTTCAGATTTCGTATACTGTTTTGTGTGTGTTGTGCTTTGTTTTTGTGTATATTGGTCGCACAATAAGTCTGCCTAATGTAGTATTCGGGTTTTATATTTATTAATCCACACAATTTTTTTCTAGACCTCCTGTGGCATAGACGCTCCCCAAACCTACGAGAACCAAGAACCAGAGCGTCCTAAAACAGAAAAAGACAATGAAACCTTCGCCAAACCCATAGAGCCTTTCAAAGAAACCGTTTTCAAAGAAGCCCCTTTCAAAGAGAAGCTACCCAACATCCCTGATACTCCGGAGAAGAATAATTCTGAATCTTTGAAAATTGACGAAGAGTTGAAAGCGCAGTTGCATGATGAGATTATAGCAGAGTCGAATCTTCTAGAATCTACAAAGCAGAATGTGACTGAAGGCAGAATGAGAAGGGCTGTGGGTTTTGGAGTAAGAAGAGTAAGACAGACAAACCAGGCTGTTTTGAAGAGTTCGTCAGAGGAGATGAATCTGAGTGAATCAGGTATGTGAGATTTTGGAACCGACTTCCGCCTTTTATTCCTATGCTTACATTGCATTGTGTTATTTTTTTTTAAATATACTTATTTATGTTTCGTATTATTTTCTTGAACAAATATATTATTGGAAGCTTTTATTTTAAATCAAAAGTACCAAAATATATATTTTTTTTAATTTGCTACGATATACATCGTGTTAATGAAAGAACGCAAAACCTCTCAGATGGTACCTCAGCCCTTGTAACTCAATAACCTTTGTTCAACACCTTGCACGAAATCCAAAAAAAAACGGATTTTCATACAAATTGACTCGATCAGCTGATCAGTTTGTATGAAAATTCAAATTTTTAGGGTTCCGTACCCGAAGGGTGCAAATGGGACCCTATTACTGAGACTCCGCTGTCTGTCCGTCTGTCCGTCTGTCACAGGGCTCTATCTCTTGAACCGTAATAGCTAGACACCTGAAATTTTTACCGATTATGTATTACTATGGCCGCTATAACAACAAATACTAAAAATAAAAAAAAGTTGAAAATTAAAGGGGGTCGTCATACAAAAACGTGGTTTTTTTCAGCGTTTTTTAAATCGATCTGTCACAGAGCTCTATCTCTTGAACCGTTATAGCTAAACACCTGAAATTTTCACCGATTATGTATTACTATGACCACTATAACAACAAATACTAAAAATAAGATAAAGTTATTTATTATTAAAGGGGGTCGTCATACAAGAAACGTGTTTCTTAAGCGTTTTAAAACATTGTACAGTGGTACGGAACCCTTCATGTACGAGTCCGACTCGCACTTGCCCGTTATTTTTTTTTTAGTTTCGTTAAAGTTGTTGAAAAAAGTGGTTCAGTTACATGGTCTGAGGTACCATCTGAGAGGTTTTGCGTTCTTTCATTAACCCTTTAACCGCGAACGTCGGATTAAGCCAACAAACATTTTAGTGCCCATTTCGCGAGCGTCGGATTTATCCGACCAAAAACTATGGATATTCACAATTCCTCGCTCTGGGAGCACGACAACTGATATAAAGTCTCGCGGTGAAAGGGTTAACACGATGTATAAAAAGTAACTAAAAAGATTGCTATAAGTATGTAATGGCAATCCAGACACCCCAACCTATGTTATTAAAAAATAAGCAAATCAAAAGCTCCTCCTTCTCTCACCATCACGCTCAAAGTGGGCTTTGAGTATTGCGGCCCTGGGTTCTGTCTGCTTAGAGCCGCTAGACCCAAAATGCTCTGTCCCATACCTATAAAAACTCTTATTTCAGAGTGCGACGATGTCAGCGTCGGCATCTCCAGCCAATCCATCTCCAACAACTCTCTGTTCGTTGAGGAAGTGTGCCCTGGCGTCTCCCACATCTACAACTACACAATCATCCTCTCCCACTGCCTCAACCACAAGAACATTGACGTCAACTTCAGGTACATCATCAACGTCTGCTTTTTCCTTTTATCTTTATCTTCACGTATTCCCGGTAGCTCAGCGGTAACGCTCCACTACCTAACCTAGGTGATTTAACGAGATTACTGGTTTTACACAGAGCGACTGCCGTCTGACCTCCGCAACACAAAGGGTAGACCAGAACCAATCCCAGGATAGGTCTTCTTTCCTTTATCACACGCTAAGGCTCAAGCTCTATGATGAGACAAGTTGTTTTGTGTTTTTAACCGACTTCGAAGAAGGAGGTTATTAATTTGAATGCATGTTTTTGGCACACAAGTTCCTTGAGCTTCCTATGTGAATTCGAAACATGGATAATAATTTTTCATTTTGACAAACACCATTGAATCAAATTTTATGTCGTTCGCGATTTTTGATGGGGGGAGAAATAGGGAGGAAAGGGGGGAACTTTGCTGTAGCGTGATTTATTGACGGATTTCAATCAAATTTGAGAGGCACACTAAGAACTTCATTATACCTACGAACAATAATTCTCTAGAATCGTAAGTAATCCCGAAAAATCATTCCACGCGATGTGTACCGCGGCGGGCGGGGCTTAAAATATGAACAGCGCGGCGCGACAGTTCGCCGTGACACTCGAGTCGTGCGGTTGCGTCGCAAGAAGTTTCCTTTGAGAATATTGCTGTGTTTTTGCGATAATCGATTCATTAAAAAGGCAGTCATTTGCCGTAAAGTGGTGTAGAAGCCATACACCATGAAAATTAGTTATTAAAAGAAAAGTAACACTTAAACAACGTTATATATTTTAGCGTAGCGTACTGCATAATAGGTGCCATCCGCGCGTTGTATCTCACCGCTCATTGCGTTGACTGCCCCACCCGACCGACGACGACGCGTGACCTTGTCGCGACCAATCGCATGCATCTTTGTCTATGTGTGCGTTCGAGTATTTCGTTGTAATTACTGTTTGTTTGTTTGCGTAAATGGAATCAGAATCGAAGCGGTGAATGTAGGAGCGTTAGGTTTCTAGAGAATTATATTTCGATGATTATACACAAAAAAATTCAGAAGGGGGAAGTGGAGGGGGGAATAGGAATGAAGTTTTCTGTAGCGTTATATATGGAAGGATTTCACTGAAATGGCTTTACTAAGTCAGGGGGAAGGGGAAAGTGCCGGTTATTGCATGGTTACAAGAGCTCGCGACGTCTACTGTTCTCACAGAACCCCTAGTTTTAACAAGTTTTAGGTTCAATTTACGCTTTAGCCGTTTGGTTCCCGGCAGAGTAGAATAGGATCACTCCAAGTCTTCCCGTGGAAGTCGTAGAATGCGACATAGGAAACACAAGCTAAACAAAGCTTATAAACATCAATGACACCTCTCCAACCCGTCTGGCCAGCGTGGAGAGTTTAGTCCAAATCCTCTGGTTGGTAATATGGCTCTGGTAGTACAAAGAGGGCCGCACTCCTGCAGTAGAGATTAAATAAACGGGCAAGTGCGAGTCGGACTCGTACAAGAAGGGTTCCGTACCACCGTACAATGTTTTAAAACTCTGAAAAAACACGTTTTTTGTATGAATTTTCAACTTTTTTTTATTTTTTGTATTTTTTCTTATAGCGGCCACAGTAATACATAAATCGGTGAAAATTTCAGGTGTCTAGCTATTACGGTTCAGAGATAGAGCCCTGTGACAGACGGACAGACAGCGGAGTCTCAGTAATAGGGTCCCGTTTGCACCCTTCGGGTACGGAACCCTAAAAGGACCTGATGATGATCAAAGCTTTTCTTCAACTCGACAGGTCCATGAAGCATAACCACTTTCAACGCTGCGATCTCTACGACTGTAAGCATGACGCCAACTGCCGCAAGCTGGTCCTCACTGCCGACAAGTGGTCAGCCAAGATGCCTCTCCATGCTGATTGCAACGTCGACAGCGTTATGAGGATCAGGACTGCCGTCGTCCATATTGACGTAAGCTTCTTCTTCTAATACAACGTGGAAGGGACATACCCGTTATAAATCGAACCACGGGCTATAATAGATCACTAAAGTATGATGAAATTAAAATAACAGTCAAAAAAACAAAAAAGAATTCGACATTCCCATACAACTCGCCCGGGCGGCTGCACTCTTTTGTATGGAAATGCCGATTTTTTTATTGCTGTTATTTTAATTTCATTATAATATTATGATCTAGACCTTAATGTAGTTCAATTTATTACGGATATGTCCCTTCCACGTTGGATTTAAGAGCTGGGCTCTTGACGGTTGAGTGCTTTCCATGTCTCTCTTTCTGACGTAAGCATAAAATTCAAAATCCTAAGGGTTGCTACACACATAAGCGGGCTGGCATTGTCGGTTCGGCAGTGTTTTTCTAACAAAAAGCCGACCCGAAGAATTTTTCCCCGAACATCTATTTACATATAATCGGTCTGAAACTATTTTAAGGGTGAAATATTTTTGGCCTCCCATACAAGTGACGGATCACTGATGATCACGGATGATCCGAGTTAGTATGTAATGCAAAAAATATGTATGCAACGTGGAAGGGACATACCCGTAATAAATCAAACCACGGGCTATACTAGATCACTAAATTATAATGAAATTAAAAAATAACAGTCAAAAGACCAAAAAAAAATTCAACATTCCCATACAAATCGCCCGGGCGGCTGCACACTTTTTTTTTTTTTTTTTTATTTATTCAAGTACACTTGGAAATTTACAAAAATACACTTAAAAAAAAATAAGGAAAACATAGTACTTAGGTGCTACTTATTTCTAAAGAAATTTCTTCCAGTAGACCCGCGAGAGGAAATGGGAAAAAAGAGGTAATTGGCGTGTACCTACAATACAAAACTAAATAAATAAATAGACAAGATATATACCTACATAAACATACATAAATATACTTACATAAATACATAAATAAATATATATTCATAAAGCATATATACAATAAATACATATGTTAATATTTCTAAATATATTAGGATGATAAATACAGATAGTGATCTTTTACTCGTTTCTTGAACGTCGTTATGGTTTTAGACTCTCGAATGCTCGGTGGTAGCTGATTCCATAGCCTAACTGACTGCACGGAAAAGGAGTGAGTATAGGTAGTGGTGCTATGTGTTGGGAAATGAAGGATGGATTTACGGGCAGATCTACAAGGAGCGTCGGCAGAACGTGCGAAAGAAAACCGTTCACGCAAATAAGGAGGATATGAGGGATTGTACAGGACGTTGAAGAGGAGGCAAAGGATTCTAGTGTTCCGGCGAAGACGGATGGGGAGCCACTTGAGTTGTTTGCGAAAGTCAGAGACGTGGTCAAATTTCCTTAAGCCAAAGATAAAACGAATACACAAATTCTGCAAACGTTCAAGCTTAGTAAGACTTACTTTACTTTTGTATGGAAATGCCGATTTTTTTTTTGCTTTTTGGCTGTAATTTTAATTTCATTATACTTAAATGATCTAGTATAGACCGTGGTTCGATTTATTACGGGTATGTCCCTTCCACGTTGTATATTCCTTAAAAAAAGTGGTTCAGTAACATTGACTAAATTCACCCTTAAAATATCAGCATATTTTGTAAGAGTATATTTGCTTCAATTAAATTGTATGCAACAAACAAGAAATTTTCAGTGTGTAAATGGCTTAAGGCCGTATCTGAATTTTCCAGGGTCCAGTTCTGCCCCCATTTAAAATAAATCATTTCAGAGAAAACAGACATTACTTAAAATTTTGCTACTATCAAGTCCTAGATAACCCTTCAAAGTATTTTATGAACTACTGTTTACTGGAGCCCGGAAAATTCAGGTACGGCGTTAATGTTAGTTTATATTTTTGCAGGACATCTGCAGCCTCACAGCGAAGGACAAGATCAACTTCTTAGAATATAACATCCGATTGTACCGAGATTGCCAAAATTAATATTGATTCAAATATGACATCTCAGAAACTGAATCTTAAAAATTTCAAGATTTTGGTTAAAAGAATATATCACAAAGTATGCACACGAAGACATACTGAATACGACATCATATGTTACGTACCTACCAAAAATCACATGTATATCTAAAAAATTAACTGTTAATTTATGTATTTTGATATTTACATATCGATACAAAAGTACCGATGGCTTTTTTTTTAATACTGTTGGTCTCCATATAGATATTTGTTATGTAGTGCTCCCATACTGCTGTTAAAAATATTATTAATTTACAAATATTAGTAAACATTTTCAAAATTCAAATATAATAACTTATTATTGTATTCTTGTTATTATAAGTATTATTATTTATGACAGTTTTTTACTTTCATGTTTAAATGCATTTTTATTTTCTCAGAAAATGTTTGTAAACCTTTTAACAGCAGTGTTAGCAGCATTTAATTTCTATTATAAACGAATCTCTACTCAATTATTATCACTATCAAATCAGCCACAGGAAGTCCACTGCTGGACATACTCAATTATGAAACTATACCAAAAATAAAAAAATCCCAGTGGATCATCACAAGAGGAGTTTATCTCAAAAATTACTTAATTCAATCGTCTTAATTTAATTTTCTTCAGATTAAATTAAATGTGGTTCGACGAGGAATTTCGATGTCGGACTATTACTAGGTATAAAAAAACATAGTTTTACCAGTAGCACCACAATAAAGAGATATTTAAAAAGTTAAGACAAAATAAAAATCTCAGATACGGTTAATAATTATTATATTACAATACATGTATTTTAAATTTAATATACCTACGTATAATTAGAATTATTATAAAATTTTGAATTATGTGTAAGAAAAGAATACATTCCAGAAGTGCAATTATATAATATTTCCGTCCTTTTTAAAGCTGTATGTATATGTTGCTCTGATTAATATAGTATATCTACTGGTTTACATGTAGAAAAAGGGAGAAATATTATCTTAAATATTAATTATAATTCTATATCTTGTTTTTATATATGTTTGCGGAGTAGAAATACTCTATTGGGTCGTAGTTAAAAAGGCTACGCCTAATAAAAAAAATTATTTACTTTTTGACATTATCATATGATGTTGGTAAAACGTCTTATTTTACAGACTTTGACTTTCACACTAGGCTGGGCCTGTGTGGAAGTCGAAACTTTAATCAAAAATTACATACAAAATAGTGTTTTATTTATCTATTTCAGAACGTCTGAAACAAAATCATCATTTTTTAATCACACATTTTTTGTACTTTACTACCTTCATAGATTTACTACTTTGCATAAAGCTATTGCAAAACAGTAGTGTTAATTTATTCAATACGAAAAAGTATTAATTTTGAAATAATAATTTAAAATATACAAGTTATTATTTTATTAATTTCCTCCAAACACAAAACATTCCTACATATAACACATAGTTCAATTCTATTCCTTTTTTAGTATTTCATTTATTTTTAACTTTTAATTTTTATTTAAATAAAAAGTCTTATACTTATTTATAAATATATTTATATATTTATATTTATAAATAAGTATAAGACTTTTTATTTAAATTTCAAAACAAACAATATTTACATAAACAGGAATTGAATATTTATTTGGTGGTAGCTACTTTACGATAAAATAATGTATTAAATATACTTTAATTTTTTACATTGTTACAAAATAATTTTATCATAGATTTTTCGAATTTAAAATTTGATTTTATATGACATGAAAAAGACATTATGTATTCAAAGTCACTCATTGTCAACTTAGTTAAGTAAAGATTTAATTTTAATTTGTAAAATATTATTTACGTATTTTTCAGCTTTATTTTTATCATAGTTTTAGTTAAATATAAGTGTAATACTCAATAATTATTTTTTTATGATGATTTTTTATTCATATTATCATATAAGGACGTATTTGGGCCATATAGTTTTGAGATATAACAAGTAGTTATACAGGGTGTGTTTAAACTGCAATGTACAGCGTGATTTGATTTTATTTGAATTTGTATTAGAAATAATTTTGGAATTATTATTGCTATTTTTGGGGTATTTTTATTTCATAAACATTCCATGCCAGTACTTAATTAGAATAAGATATTGCCTAAATCAAAATTATTATTTAAAAATTAAATTGGCTTTTAAAATACCGAAAATGTATTTTTGTATAAGTATAATATATTTTAAGTATGTATATTTTGCCAACACATAGAACAGTCAAATAGGTATTAATTGTTTCCTATATTCTTTACGATTTATGATACATTATTTTGTTTTTATAATTCAAATTAAAAAACTAAGGCATGCCTACATCACATCTGAATCACATACCTGGCACGATTAATTTGAATATAGTAATACTGGTTCGCTTTAATAAATTGTTGTCATATTTCCATGTATTATTTACCAGTATTTATTAAAGAACACCTTCCTATACGACGTCTAACAAAATATACTGAGACAAATTTTAAGGGTGAATTCACTCCATCATACTGAACAACTTTCTCCAAGGAATATATATCGAAATATGAAAAATATTCTTTTGCTTTCCATATAGGTAACCTCGGATCAGATCTGATCCCAGGTTATAATTATTTTTCATATTTCGATATATATTTTCTTGGAGAAAGTTTTTCAGTTTAAAGTTTCAGTATATATTTTGTAAGAATGTGTATAAATTTAGGATTGGAAATTAAATTGTAAAAATTTTTAAGAGAATATTTGCGTAAGAGTAGAAAATAATGGTTCTTACATCACATTTGATGTCTAGTTTATAATTTAGTAATTATAAATCACTAAATATTAGTCAGCGAACTTATAATACTATGGAATAATAACTTCAAACATTATCTTTGCACAAACGGCCTTACAATATATATATAAAATTACCTACAATCGCAAGATACAACGTTAATCGTCGGCTAGCGTCATATAACAGCCACTGATTGGTCCAGCAATAAGATTTATTACTGCAATGTTCTGCCGCCAGAGTGCAGCATTAGCGCAGACCCTAAACAAATGTTTGACAATGACAAGTAGGTACATCAAAGTCGCAATAAAAATGTAAAATTATATAGGTATTAGGTATTTAAATGGCCGTAGGGAGCCATAACACCACAGCACAGCTTTTAAATGAGTGAATAATAATAAAACTATTGCAAAATTAAACTTAAAAACTAAAACTAAAAATTAAACTAAAATTAAACTTTTATACATATTAATATTTTGTTACAAAAAATATTACATGTAGAATGACAGCAGATTGTTTACTGTATGTACAAACTACTACTACTTCTAGACTTGGATAGTGCGTCGCCACCTCAGGTGCATTTCTTTCTATCTTTGATTGTTGCCACCACCCATATTTTGCACACGTCACAGAACGCACTATGGTTACTAACTTATAATAAGCTTAAATAAAACCCTAAATCACCTCTTAAATGATAAAATCCCAGAACTAATAACTCGCTTCGATTGTTTTGTGGTTTGTTTTGCCCAGATTTTGACAGTAGGCCAGCTTATAGCAGCCACGCAGATAGAGACAAAAAAACATATCAGCGTTTCTTTCACACTCACGTTGTACTGTATTTGACAGTCTCTTTCTAGCAATATCGTTGCAAGTCTAGTAGTGGTAGGTCTGTGACTGTATATGCTAGTGCTGCCATCTACGCCGAGTTTTGCGTAATATGTCGTAATGGCATGAAGTAACTGGTAACAATAATGGAACTGGTGGAACACGGGATGTAGTTTTGAAGTACAGCCCACTTAAATGTAATTTTGATGGGGCATTTTTAACCCCCGAAAAAAAGATGGATGTTATAAGTTTGACGCTAATGTCTACCCCTTCCCTTGCAGGGGTTCTTAGCTTTATTTGATGAAAATTGGTTCAGCCGTTTAAAAATATTGGGGGTAAACGCTTGAAAATCAGGGCTTTCTCTAGCAAATACTAGATGGCGCTACGGATATCATGTTGTATCGGTAGTTCCGCTACTCATCACTAGATGGCAGTCGTGTCAGTCGGGGTTCTTTTTTAATTTGCCTAGAAAATAAACTTGTTTGCACATATGCTTCCATAGTATTGTACTCGTATGTAGTTCGCTGGTACTCGTATTAGTAAGTAGAATGATAAGTGTACCTCTTGCCATATTGTGTAGCTTCATCTTAATAATTTTAGTAGATATTTATACTGTTAGACACTGTCACTACTGCTCATGAATTAGAACTGTCAGGGAGTTTTTTTGCTATTTAGGTTTAAAACTTGGACAAAAGCCTCTCTTTTTTGTTTCCAATACTTCTGTTCCCGGCGGTTTCCTTCCATTCTTTGTCAAAAGTTGACTCTTCTTTCTGTCCATTTCATTCTAGGTTTTCTTCTGGACCTCTTTCCGTCTTAAGGATGTTGTTGTGTGGGTTAATTTTTAAACGAATCAGCCTTTTAGAAAAGTAATAAATAAGAAAACAAGTTACGTAAGTGTGTTTCGATTAGAAATAAATACACGTGACAAAATATATATTTTTTTTTTTTAATCGTTACGGTGTAAAAACGAATTTTAGGAGAATGAAATCTGACGTAGTTGAGCTAATACGATTTAAGAATCTCGTAGTAGGTACATGTAATTTATATTAAATCACATAACTTACATATTTAATCACATTTATTCATTAAAAAACTGCAGCATATACTGGGATTGATGTTTTCATGTGAATTTATAAATAATAATTTTTAGTTACTTTCAAATATTGGCTCACCTAATTTTTTTCCAAAATTCTTAATAAATTTTTTTCACTTTCTTATTGAATATAAATTCAAATCACTATATAATTTCAATTTTTCTTAATGATCATCACTAATGAAAAAATGGTTTTCTTTCTTTTTTCTTGACCTGGTTTTTTTTAGACCGCCTGTGAGCTTTTTTTTTGACCGCTTGTGCACAAAGCGTCTTCGTTTCTGCTTGGGCAAAAATGCTTTGTTGTGTTTGTCCGGCTGTCCGGCTGTTCTCATCTAAAGGCTCTAGATGCTGCATTTTTCAACCGGTCGTCGTGAAATTTTGTCAGCAGGTTCCATATTTGTATGGATTCAATTCACAAGGTCTTGACCACTGGACCACGGAGGCAGTCTATACATACGACAGAATATGTATATGTATGTATTTTCGGGATCTTGCACCAATTGATAATGCTTCCATCTTTTATTCTTTGCACTAGCGTTTCTTGAAATACCAATAGTCGGGCAACTGACAAGATGGTTTTGATTCGTTCGTTGGCCCGTTGCTAAAAGGGGAACTCAATCCCCTCAGGCGTTTTCGTTAGTACTCGCTCTCCGCCGCCCTCGTTAAAACTGCGTGTTTCACAAAATAGCAAAACAAGTGAAGCATTGGAGAGATTACTTGCTTTTGGATTCTTTCTGTTGGGCCGTCTGGTACCCGGCGCCTGTTCCTCTCCAAGGTCAGCGTCTCCTTGTTGATACTCCACTCCCCGTCCTGCATTTGCAAATAGCACATTATCGGCTTGCACAGCTGCTGTATCCACTCTTCCGTCTCCCATTCCTTGTTGCATGCCTTGAATTTCAAATGTTCCAGTTCCCCCTTCCGGATCTTGAAGGTTGCTTCTCGATGCTGTATTTCGTCCTGTACCTTGAAGACTATGAAACGCACACTTGCAATGTTCAAAATCCACTCTTCGGATATCATCCTTAATGATTTTACGATCATTGCTGCTAGCAAGGTACTTATATATGCAAGTGATACATGTAACCCCTTGACATTTGTGCTGACCGGATCGAATAAGGCGTCCAAGATATGAGTTGTGTCCATTGTTTGGACTGAGATATATATAGTATGTGCTAGTGCTTTCTTGGGAGTGTACTCCTCCGCCATGTACACAGACCAATTTCCAAGGACTTGTGCGAAGAGGCGTACGTAATGGCCCAGGCTGTTGTTGCAGTCGAGGTCATATTCTCCAACATGTACTTCACCAGCGTCCCGTTATACTCTCGTCCAAAAGTGTTTCCCAACTGCCGCAGCTGACCGCTTAAACATAATTTACATACGTTGTTATATTTATTTCGCTTACAGAGCAGTTTCCATTAAAAATAGCTGCGAGGTTAAAAATTATCCTGTTTAATCGCGGATCTAAAGCAGTTAGGAGGTTATCAATTCGACTGTATGTTTTTTTTTATTTTTTATGTAACTATGTTTGTTACGCAATATCTTCGCCAATTGTGAACGGATTTTGATGATTCTCTTTTTATTTTAAAGCCTTTACTATCAAGTTGGTCCCACTTTAATTTGGTGAATATATGATGAAGAACTTAGGAGATATGGAAGAAACTCCTAAAAAAAATCGAATTGAAATGAAAAATTGAGAAAAATTGTTTTTTTTATTGTTAAAAATTTAATTTTATTTACTTTTCTAACTCATGTCACGTCAAACTTAAATTTCTTTTTATAATTTATTACTATGTTTTGTCTTGTATTTCGGTATTGTATACCTATAAATATATTATTGATGGTATATGTGCATCCTCAATTTTTTTATTTAAAAGCCGACTCGTATCACTATATCTTGTCATGTATTTTACTATCGTATATTTAGTTTAGGATTAGATATAGTTTAGGAGATTAGGACGTAGTATTTTAGTATTTATAATAACGATCGACAATGTCATTGTCCAGAAATCGCTATTTTTAAGAAATAAATGATAAAATTGTAGCAAATTACATTGACCTTTCATTTTTAACCTTTTTAAATATTTATTTATTTATTTATATAACTTTTTTTAAGTACTAATGTAATAGGCGGACTCTTTATCTACCAGTCAACCCACTGGTGATGCCGAGAAAAAGAAAACTTTAGAAGGTGCAAATTACGTAGGTAATGTAACATTTACTTTACAAGGATAGCAATAATAATATAGCATGAATTGCATTTAAACTATACATGAATATAAGATATAATAAACTTACGTAAACTACCAATGCCGAAGGTAATGTGCGTGCACTTTGGTGCGTGCACGCACTGCACTCTTGAATGCTACACGAGTACAACCTGTAAATAATGAGGCAAAAACGCCTATTAAGCAGGAACGAACGGGATAGGGACAAAACATTTAAGAGTCGATCGAAAAATAAAGACAGTGCCGGTTTTAGCTCTACCAGCGCCCCGGGCGAGATTTTCCCGAGTTACTTTTAAATAGTTCTCTGTATTGATGTAGTTACATACATGTAGAGCAATTTGCCAGAAACGTTTTCATGTATAATACACGCAAAACCAGGGCAAGCTGCTAGTCATTTAATGATGTGCATAACAAGCATTACATAAGTCGTACAGACAAGTCGGACCATAATACCCATTCATTGAGTCTACCATAATTACGAAGGTCAGTCTTTACGCAGGTCTGCGTGGTAAGCTCAGTCATAAAAATGGCGTTGCATGGATATACACTTAGCATCGTAATATCTTATTTGATTTCCACAAAAAAAGAATATTAAAAGCGTTCTCTCCGTGTCAAATATGCTCGTAGGGATAAACTGATAGTCAGTTGCGGCATGTATATATTCTTTGGTTGCGGCGCAAAATCACAAAATTCTATAATTATTATTATAAAGTATTGTAATTAATTTAGGAATATATACAGGGTCTTTTTAAACACCAGCCAAATTTTTTATGCAAGTTCAGTCCATGATACTGAACTACTTTCTATAAAAAAAGTTATTAAGAATCGATAAAAAATTTTCGTCCGCCCATACAAAATCCGTTTGGCTGATTTTTATGGTAAAGCGAATTTTTGTTTAGTTTTTCGTTAATTGTTTTTATAGAAAGTAGTTCAGTATCATGCACTGAACCTGCTTCAAAAATTTGGCTGGTGGTTAAAAAGTCTGCCTGTATACGATATAACATAATAATTATACAATCACTACTAATACGGGTATATAACGTCTAACTAAAAGCCGATCGAGGGAATGGGCAAGAATCTGAATCATATCAATAGGCGATGCGGTTAGCCACCCATCACTATTATGATTTCTTTTTTCCACCTTCACGCTAAAAGTGGCCTGGGCCTTGCCGCTCTAGGCTCTGTCTGCCCCGTTAGGGATAAAGACGTGATAGTGTATCATAACTAACTCACACTAACAACACTTCTAATATATAACGTTTACCAACATATACTGAAACTATTTTAACGGCGAATTCAGTACATGATACTGTATCACTTTTTCCAAGAAAAATAGATACATATACTCGTAATATAGAATAGAATCGTTTTTAGTTGTGTTAGAGCCATGCTACCAGCAAAACTCGGTTTTGCCGGTAGCATGAATGGGCCGGCTCGTCCGGGGAAGTGCCACACTCACAGAAAATCGACGTCTGAGTAGTAGATAGATAGATAAAAAAAATATTTAGGGGAAAAGCACATTTCACAGATTAAAAAATATTTACCGCTTCTATGCTTCGTTCCGAGAGTGAGAGAGCTGGAGCCCCCTCCCCCTAGTAGGTATTACACAAACAACATTATAGAGGCCACTCCTGCTACACTCCCCCCCCCCCCCCCGCGACGTGGCGCAGCAGTGGTTAACTAACATACCGGCAGTCCAGCCTACTTGCAATTCAGGATGCTGTTGTCGCTGGCTCGCACCCTATGATGATATATGTTCCTTGGTGGAAGTTGTTCAATATCATGGACTGAATTCACCCTTAAAATAGTTTCAGTATGTTTTGTTACACCCTGTATATGTATAGTAGCGTAGTAAGTATACAGGGACTTTTAAACCAGGAGACAAATTTTTGGAGCAAGTTCAGTCCTGATTCTGAACTACTTTTCATAAAAACAATTAAATAAAAACAAAAAAAATCATGCCGTGTGGTTTTCGACAGAGTAGAATAAAGTCTGTGGATGTCGTAAAAGGCGACTTAGGAAACACAAGCTAAACAAAGCTTATAAACATCAGTGAAACCTCTCCAACCGCCCTGTCAGGGTGGAGAGTGTAGGCCAAATCTTCTGGCTACTCTGGCCAAGTATGGCTCTGGTAGTACAGAGAGGTCGCTGGTTCAAGTCCTGCTCGCGTGGTATTTTTTCGCCATTTCTTATTTCACTATTAAGTTCATAAAACGCATGAGTATTTATTTGTTTTTGGGATTTCAGAACATTTTATTTAAAAAAAAACCGGTCAAATGCGAATCAGACTCGTACATGAAGTTTTATACCTTCGTACAATGTTATAACGCAAAAAAATACACATTTCTTGTATGAGGTCCCACTTTAATTTTTTACTTTATCTTATTTTTAGTATTTTTTGTTGTAGCGGCCAGAGTAATACATAATCGGTGAAAATTTCAATTGTCTCGCTATTACGGTTGAAGAGATAGAGCCCTGTGACAACGGACGGACAGACAGCGGAGTCTCAGTAATAGGATCCCGATGGCAGCCTTTGGGTACCCTAAAAACATATTATGCCACCAGCAATTCAGTAGTAGCGTGATTACAAACATACATACAAGGCGACAACATTGATCGATGTATCAAATTTGCGTCCCTGGGCCCGCGTGGTGTCAAATTAAAATTTTTAGACCATGATGGATTTCGAAATATAGTATCGTTGAGTTAATATCCCATAACACAAGTCACTAACTTACTTTGGGGCTAGCTCAATCTGTGCGAATTGTCTCTATATATTTATTTGTTGTTATAACAGCCACAGTAAAACATAATCGGTGAAAATTTCAAGTGTCTAGCTATTACGGTTGAAGAGATAGAGCCCTGTGACAGACGGACGGACAGACAGCGGAGTCTAAGTAATAAAGTCCCGTTGGAATCCTTTGGGTACGGAACCCTTATAAATAATTGTATTAAATACTCCAATAAGTTTATAAAGAAACTCGTTAAATTCATTTGTTTAGAATTAGAATATTTATAACGAAATAAATGTGTCGTAAAGTTGATGTAATTATTTTGTGAACCATCAGATATGCTCGAAAAGTACCTGGGCGACCGAACTTCGCTCGATAACAAACTCCGTGAAAACCAGGTTTGATAGGTTTAACCAGGTACGTAGAAATACAAGGTTTATAAAAATATGTCCGGTCAGTATAGGAAAACATAGTTATATGACAAGGACTGTACATATGACAGCGGGCGGCCATTGCCTCAAACCACGCAAACTCTTTAATACAGTCATCTCTGAGGCTTCGTTGGGTTAAGGAGTGTAGTGTGCAGTGTTAGTGTGAAAGATTTTTAAGGTAAGTGTACGAGTTTGTTTATTATGGTGCCCTACACTGCTGTTAGAAATGTTTACAAACATTTTCTAACAAAATTAAATTCATTATAACATAAAAATAAAATACTGTTAAAAATAATTATTTTTGTTATTTTTAATAGGTAACAATACAATTATTAATAGGTAATAAATAATGATAGGTAATATTACAATAATGAAAGTTTTTTATCGTCGGTTAATTAACGTTTTTATCGTCAGTGTGGAAGCACCATTCCGACCCCAAATCAAATTAAATATTTATTCAGTAATTAGGCCTTTGCAAGGACTTTTACACGTCAATAATTTTAGTGTACATTACGTGTAATGTTTATTTATAATAAAATTCTTTATTTTTAAAAAGCTACCGATACTAGCGTTTCGCAACGACCACTGCTGAGAAGAAACGCCAAAAGAAACTCATTACACAGTATTGGTCGCCTACGCGCCAGAAGGGCTTTGTCAGTTTACAAAGTTACTATACCTAATACAATGTTATCACAATATAATATGTAAAACTTGCGAACAAGTGCCGAATCCAATTTACTGAAATAAGTAACTTCGGTACTGGTAGGTACCCCTGGATTGAAACCGGTTTCGTACAAGCATTATTCATTCGTAATTTACGGTAGTTTACGTAGGTACATAACAAATTGTAAGTGTTACGAAACCGTTGTTTTATAACAAATACAATTTATTATGTACCTCTACAATAGAAACAAATTAATAAAATTATCGATTTTTATACAGTGCTTATAATACAAATTGAAAATATGTAATGAGAAAATCCGCCACGAGTGGGACTTGAACCCACGACCCTCACGTTAACGCCGTGAGTGCACTACCAATCCGCTAGTTTCCAAGAAGTCAAATCAGACGCTTTTTCCAAACGTCAAAACAAAAACTTTCTATGAGATTTGTATGAAATATCGGACTGTGCCGTCATTAGTTTTTTGGAGTCAAATAGCACTCTTACCTAATATCCATTTTTCTGCATTAATAAATCTAAAATCACGTTCAAAATGGATGTGATCAATGACAAGTGACATTATTTTGTGATGTGTTATTCTCTTAACAGTACCAAATAATTTTTGATCCAGGAAACTACCCAATTGTGCTATCGTGACTTCGAATCACCCCGACGAATTTTCGTATAAGTGCTTATAGTCTACCGATTTATACCTTTGGGACGTATAAAAGACTAGCTGTGCCCGCGACTTCGTTCGGGTGGTTGTCGGAACGTAATGTTATATAGCGTAAAGCCTTCCTCTATAAATGAACTACCCAACAAAAAAAGAATTTTTCAAATCGGACCATTAGTTCCTGAGATTAGCGCGTTCAAACAAACAAACAAACAAACAAACTCTTCCGCTTAATAATATTAGTATAGATAACGATTGATGGGGTGCAAACATAAATAAAATAGAAAACCAGTTTTTTTTTTATCTGTTTATCTTTTTTACACATAGGAGTTCCCTGATCCTAAACTTTTGTATACAAACGTAGTCCAGCTTTTATTTTGAAATGACATATTAAAATTTCGGCTGTATCTTGTTATTTCAAAGAAATTGCATATATCTCGGCATATAACTGCAATGGTTTTCGTCAAAATATAAACTTCAATGAAAATGGGTGAAGAAATTTTCCATACTGACGGCACAGAATACAGTAAGAGTAAACAGAACGGAATCTCCTAAGGTACGCGCAATATGCGTCCCCGTTCCCCGCACCCGCACCTCTCCCCCGGTTCTTGACGGCCAACGTGAGTCATCGAGGCGAAAATCGATGCATATTGTGCGTACCTTAGGAGATTCCGGCCTGTGCTGACGGTCAAATAATGATACGATATACTAACACAATATTCTCTTTCAAGTTCATATTTTGACTGAGGAAACCTGTAAACCAATTTCGTTGAAATTTTGCCCAAATTTGACATGTCGTTCCAAAATAATTTATGACATTTTTGCAAAACAAAAAACCGACTTCAATACCAGTGAAGTAACAGACACAGAAAAGCTAAATACGCAACAATTGTATACTTAGACGAAATATTTTTCAGTTATTTCCGTTTATAAACCAAACTACTTTATCAATTTTGATAAACTTTCTATGGGACCACCTGGAAAGTATATCCTTTCAAACAAAAAAAGAATTTTTAAAATCGGTCCAGGACTTCGAGAAATGGGGGAAGATACATAAAAAAAACAAAAGATTCCAACGAATTGATAACCTCCTTCTTTTTTTGAAATCGTTTAATAATTCTGTCTGGGGTAATGTTTGGGACTCATTATATCCGGTATAGCCTTACTCTATTTTAACTAATATTTCATCCTAAACAGTGAACCCCGTACAACCCCATATTCCGGCAACCGTTCGACTGATTAGTTCGAACTTCAGCTCATTTACTTGCGTACTCGAGTTATCGGACATATACTTTCATTCTCAGCCTCCATGTTGGTCTGGGAGAATAGAAAAAGTTAGAATGTATCAGCTGCTTCTCTTCCCGCGCTCGTAAAAGCTGATCGAGGGAATGGGTGAAAATGCAAGACAATTCGGCTAACAACCACACTATTTTGATTCCTTTATTCATCGTCTCGCCAACCTTTACGCTAAAAGTGACCTTTGGGTCTTGCAGTCCTGGGCTCTGTTTGCTTAGAGCCGTAAGACCCAAAATGCTCTGTCTGCCCCAGGGGCGTAGCTGCCGCCGTATACGCCGTATAAATTATTCGGGGCCCCCGGGCTACAGGGGCCCCCACGGGGCGAAAGCAATTTTTTTTTTCAAAATTAAATCTGATCGTAAGTTACCTAATAACTTCGATGGGACATGAACGTCTGTCAGACCTGTCACTATTGTCCATAGAGACAGAAACTTTAGAAAAACTAAAGTCATCATCAGCTAGTTAATAAATCAGTTTGCCGAAAAAATGGCAAAAGAGTGTATATTTAATTTGAATTGTTCGTAAAAATTTTGGGAAAAAGTGACAGAGATAATTATGATGAATAAATATTTATTTTAATTGTATGCAAACATTTTCTTTTCTTTTGTGAGAAATCTTTACCCTTCATAAGGGTCCCTAAACAATTTCTTATACGGGGCCCCGCCAGGGCACGCTACGCCACTGGTCTGCCCTACGTCTGTCCCATTAATAAAACGTGATTTAAAAAAAAAAGTTATTTTTATAAATAAACTATTTTTAGATAAAGACAGTGTAAATCTGTAATTCAAATGCAATAAATAATATTATACTAAAAATAAATTGATTATTTATAAGATGCAAATCGTAAATATACCGGTTTTAGTGGAATTTTCTTATGTTTGCTCACTACGTGAACTTTAGACTCGACATTGGATAAGTGTGGACTTTACCTGACATTGAACTAAGTTTTCCGAAGGTTTTGTGATTTGTTCTTATACCTTAAGTACCTATATGGTCATTTTTATGCGAATTTAATTCGAATTTATGCATATATTTAAATTTTAATCATTAATGTATCATCATCATTTCAGCCGCATAACGTCCACTGCTGGTCATAGGCCTCTTCCAAGGATTTCCAAAATGACCGATCTAGAGCGGCCTGCGTCCAGCGCTTTCCAGCGACCTTGGTCAGATCGTCTGACTCCTTTGTGGGTGGGTGTCTAACGCTTCGCTTGCCAGTACCAGTGGTCGTCATTCGAGAATTTTCTGCCTCATTGGCCATCGGTTCGTCGCGCTTGCCAATAAGTTCTCCGTTTTTTGAAACGACTCAGAAAATCCTTTATAACAAGATTTTATTTAGTTTCACCTGTCCCGCGTTGTTGTATGTCCGTAATCAAATCTTGCAAGCTAAATTAGACCTACTTCCTATTATTCGATCAAGTTGAAACTTCATATACTTATATATGTTGGAAGACAATACAATATTATGGTTGATGGAGCCGGAAGGTCAACATCAACATGACAACATAATTCCACCGAATTTGGGCTCAGTTTTTCTCTTTCGTCTTCCCCTTTAATTCGCTGTTTTAGATAAAACCTTGTTTTTAAATTTTAATTACTTGTTTGTTGAAGAGGGTGCACGCAAGGAATTCTTCGAAAAATCGAGGGTACTCCTCTAATACCTATTCACGAACGTGCAAGAACGCAGTTTTTTATGATGCCCTAAAAACTTTACATCTTACAAAAAAAGGTTTTTGTGCTAAGTTCCTTACTAACTTATACATTCATATTAATAAAGTACCTACAACAAAAGTTTGTGTTATAAAGGGGCTATTTGGTTCATCATTTTTAACCGACTTCAAAAATAAAGGAGGTTATCTATTCGACGCGATATCTTAGGCAATTGTGAACCGATTTCGGTAATCCTTCTTTTTATTTGATACTACCAAGTTTGTCCCATATTAAATTGGTGAAGACATGATTAAAAACTTTAAAGATATGGAAGAAACTCCTCAAAGAAAATCTTTCCGTTTTTTTTTCTTAAAAAAAATATGGTAAGTATATACGTAATAAAAGAAAAAAAATCCGGACTTTATCAAATGCTAATCAATGGAGGTTGACGCACAAACTTGAGGAAAACCGAAAAATATACGTAGGTTCAATTAGGTTAGTATTGACGTCATTATTATAATGAAACCTTTTTTATAATGAAATCTTATAGAGTTAGACTATGTCTAATCCTTTAGGAATGCAGTTGTGATTAGTATGTTTGTATTTTGTAATATGTAGGCGTACTTATATGTGTAAACGCTATATAACCAGTGGCACCCAACGTCATACTCAATTCACGTCAAACTTTATTGGAGAGCTCGTAAATCGCAGGACCTGTAGACAAATTATTAGTACCAGCTGCTCGCAGAGATGGCAGCACTCAAAGTACTATAGACCTCCGAAAGATAGGTTATCAAAGAATTTATAATACTATCTAGAATAAATACGAATAATAATCTCACAAAAACAACATTGAAAATTAAACTTAATGCCACGCCATAAAGCCAAAAAATGTAGCTAAAGTTATAGGCGTCCCTTTCCCGCAAACTGACAGTGCAATAAAGTAGAAGGGGAGAGCTATAACTTTAGGTATAATTTTTGGGAACGGCTTTGCCATTTCGTAAGCATTCTAGATTTGTATACAATTTCATTGTATAGGTAATATAGTTTCAAATACTACTCGTAGGTAAGTAAGTATATTGTTTTTTTTTTTGCGAAAAACGGCCACTTTTGGCGAATGTGCGTAGTAAAGCTTCACGTTCTCATTATAAACTGTAAACAGTAGTTCATAAAATACTTTGAAGGGTTATCTAGGACTTGATAGTTGCAAAATTTTAAATGATGTCTCCGTTTTCTTTGAAATGATTTATTTTAAATGGGGGCAGCACTGGACCTCGGAAAATTCAGGTACGGCCTTAACACTATATGTTGAACATAGTATACCTACCTAACATAATTGCAAGTACTAAATAGACTTTTAACAGGTATATTAGCGGCCCGCCCCGGCTTTGCACGGGTATTTAAGCTCCGTCAGAACTATCCTCGTACTTCAAGGAATATTCTAAAAAAATAATCTGCTGCTCTCGAGATTTGCGCTTAGCAACACATTCAGCGATTTATTTTTATATTATAGATTATCATGCAGCTCGCTAGAACCGGTTCAATTGAGACAGATCGAAAGGAAAGTGGTGAAAGCTACCTATCTAGGCAGGCTATGGTTTTCTGTGTTATCATCACTTAGGCCGTATATATACAGGCTGATTTAAAATCGCCATAACGCTATAAAACTGTTTAGGAAAGTGGCTCACGCACAAGCTTTCGGTGAGGTGAAATCAGTCATTTGTGTACCTACCTTAACTCTTTCACTGCCAGGAATTCGAGACACAATTATTATACAAGTAAAGCAACGAAAACCGGAAAGTGCGAGTGGGACTCGTACATGAAGGGTTCCGTACCTCTATACAATGATTTAAAACGCTGAAAAAAACACACTTCTTGTTTTTACTTTGTATTATTTTTAAGTATTTGTTGTTATAGTGGCCACAGTAATACATAATCAGTGAAATTTTCAAGTGTCTAGCTATTATACTCATATAACTAAACTTTCTAATAGGCTTAGCTCTGCGGCTTACGCTGTTAGGAGAATAAGACAATTGACAGATGTAGCAACTGCTAGACAAGTGTACTTTAGTTACTTTCACAGTCTAATGTCTTACGGGATACTTCTATGGGGGAGTGCAGCCGACATTCAGACTATTTTTCTTTTACAAAAAAGAGCAATTCGTGCTATTTACAGTTTAGGATCGAGAGACTCACTGAGGGAATTATTCAAGGAAATAGGTATACTTACTTTTGCATCACAATTCATATTTGAAAATATAATGTATGTAAGGAAAAATATTTCCTTGTTCAATAAAGTAAGTGATTTTACAGATAGAAATTTACGTAATAAGAATGACTTAGTTAGCCCGTATTACAGGCTGAATACAGTCAGTAAGTCTTTTATGGGGAAGTGTATACTTTTTTATAATAAATTGTCAGAATCGGTCCTTGATATGCCAGACAGAAAATTCAAAGCTTATGTAAAGAAAGTACTTTGTGAGAAGGCTTATTATAGGACCGATGACTATCTTAAAGACAAAAAGGTCTGGCTTGAGCTTGGCGCGGGTCCCTCTTAAAGGTTTGTATACTTAGACATGTCATAATTTAGGTACATTGGTACATACTAAATTTACAAATTGACATTATTTTAAATTTCGTAATTCTTATAATTCAATTTAATTATGACATAATAAACAATGTAATCTCTGTCCATCTATATAACTAATTTTAAGTTTTCAGTTTGTTAGTTGACGTCTTTGGAGAAAACGTGCAGTGCAGTTTGTTGCCGCTTCTTCTGCACTTGCGCCTAGGAAGCGGCGGAAACTTAGCTTTAAGTAACGATTTGACGTCAACATTTGTGCAAAACAAAACAAAGTGACTATTATTAAGAGATATTATAAATATCCTATGATAATAAAGATATTTTGAATTGAATTGAATTGAATTACTGTTCAAGAGATAGAGCCCTGTGACTGACGGACGGACAGACAGCGGAGTCTCAGTTGGTCCCGTTGGCACCATTTGGGTACAGAACCCTAAATATTACACATATGGCACTGTCCCGACCCCACGCATGTAGAGTTGGATAAAGTGACGAAGTTGACCACTGGTTCAATCGGTTGGTATGCCGACAAAAGTGGCGGTTTCTTCAAAGACGCAGCCTTTGTGGCGCGCTGACCACACGCCATTTCAACAAATACTACCTATAAGAATATCTAATCACAAATATTAGGAAACTCTTGCATTGTTTGATTTGTTATTAAATCACATATTATATTACTTAGCATCCTGTTTATCTGTTAGATCGTATCGTGACTTAAGGCCGTACCTGAAATTTCCGGGGTCCAGTGCTGCCCCCATTTAAAATAAATCATTTCAAAGAAAACGGAGACATTATTTAGAATTTTGCTACTATCGAATCCTAGATAACCTTTCAAAGTATTTTATGAACTACTGTTTACAGTTTATAATGAGAACGTTAAGCTTTACTACGCACATTTGCCAAAAGTGGCCGTTTTTCGCAAATGTGCGTAGTAAAGCTTAACGTAAGTAATAAGGCCACCTTCCGGCTTCATCATGAGATCAGGTCATTGGTACCATAAATTGCATTGTCACCCAACTTAAGTATGTGAAGTTTCAGCTCCATCGAATAATGGGACGTAGGTCTAATTTAGCTTGCAAGATTTGATTACGGACACAGACTTATTTATTTTTTATTTAGTTTTTTCACAAAAACACATTATGCAATAATTTGGCTAATTAGTACCAACGTAATTGTTTCAAATGCATTGGTAAATTAAAATACAATACAATAAGTGTCATGTAAAGATCAAATAGTGTCTTGGTTAGTACATCCTCGTGTACAAGTATTATTAGTCAACTCATTTAAATATTTCAACCTGAAAAAATTACATTTGCATACAGGCATGCACAATGCATGCCTTGACATAGAATTACTCGTATATACCCGTAAACCAACTATCTCAATTATTGGCAGCCGTTCTATTTTGTAATATATGGCAGCGTTAATTTTATCATACGAGTATTTAATTTTCAAACGAAGAATTCCGCTTACTTACCGATGGAAAGTTATTTTTTAAACTTAGCCGTGCTCCTTGAATTATTGTGTTATTGTAAGTGTATTGTAACACACACCAAGGCATTTTTAATTTTCTCGTATGATTTAGCAAGCGACTAAGTGAAGTTTATAGAGATAGCTACAGTGATATGTAATGTCTGGTCTAGTTTTAGCAGTCCTGTGTCACTCCCCGTTTAGGTATCGAAAATGTACCTACATTATTACTATGCGCGCAGGCGGCCCCTCCGGGTGATAAATTCAGTTATACGAATCGTTTGTCCAGAGTAATAAGAATGAAATTGGCTTGCAATGGATGTCTAGATATCTTTACGAATAGGTGCCGAGTTCTGACGTGAGCTAAATTAAACCATATCGCTAGCCACATCGAGTAGATATTTCTTTGAATTTCTTTGCTGAGTGAGACTTCTGTACGTTAGTATTATTTATTCTGTGGTTTTACCTACATAATAGCTCTTTGTTTGCATATTAAAATCTCGTTTGTTTATAAATAGTGATATTTATTTATCATCACCATCCCAGCCCTTCATTACAGATAAGTAGAAAAGGACCTTAGGCCCCCATTGCCTATTTAGGTCCATCAATAAGCTTTTTTTTTTTTTTTTATTAATTTGACGTTGATGCATTATGTTTGCATAATGTTTTTGCTTTACAACACAAAGAAATTGTTTATAAGTACACTGGAGACATTATATAAATGAATACATTAACCAAAATTTCTTTTTAAGGATTTGCAAAAATATGGTTATTATTCGGCAAACTTACCTTAGTGTTAGATTAAATACTCGTGAATAAGGAAAAATCACAATAATTGACCTAGCCCAAAAGTAAGATTAAACTTGTATTTTGGGATACTAACTCAACGATATTATATTTTATAATAAACACATAATATTATATAGACAAATACCTACCCAAGGCACAGAACAATTTGAAAAGGCCATTCTATTTTATTTATTTTTAACACCTTATTGTTGCAAAGTGAAAATATACTTTTAACAAATGGCGGACTTAATGCTAAGAGCATTTTCTCCCAGTCAACCATAGGGATAAACAGAGAACATTTTCCAACTCGTCCTGTGCTTTTGACTGTACGCACATCTTATATACTTACTCTTCCAGTTATATCAACTTGGCCTATCGACTGGCAAATGGCGACGCATTTATCCACCGTTCTTTGATACTTACGTAAATACTTGAAACGGCATAAGATGAATACGGATTGTTGACGTAGGAAACCGGTCTCTGACTGGACGTCATATATGGATATATACGTGTGAATCCTGTTGCGCTGCGGTCAGTCGTCGAAATATTAAATATTTTATCGGATAATTTAACTGTGAACTATCGTTCTTTCGGCCAGCGGTCGAAAGTCGAAATGATTTGTCGAAGAATCGTGCGGAAACTAAACGTAGGTACTGATGGCCCTAGCGCGTATTTAGTTTAATTTCCAGGAACGAGCCGAGTTGCAATCTTAGGTTGCAATACAGTAAAATATCATTACCGTAGTACTATCGTCGAGCCGTGGAAAAGACAATGTCAATATCGGTGAATGATTCGATGGAGAAATTTACGTTGAAAAACGGTTGCACAATCTTGTTTCTGTTATGTTTTGAACTGCTGATTGCATTTTGGAAACGCTAAGTAGTGACCCAAATGTTTTTTCCATACAAAACCTGTTAGTTTCGTTTAGTCCGTGTTTCAAAAATGGGTCCACTTAGGTCGTTGGATACGAAAACGGACGTGAACGTCATATTAACGCGAATGACTCGCAGTGGTTTTTTAATTTAGGATGTATTCTGTGATTTAGGCTAAATGGAGCTACTAGTTCGAAAGAATGAAAAAAAATTGGCAAAAAACCGTTTTAAAACTAAACGGACAACCAATATTACTTTCAATGGTTATTCATAAAAAAGTTTAAAGGTCTTTTTAGACATTGATACAAATAAAATTTTTAAATATCACCATATTTAGTTTTAAACAATTTATTTCAAATGAGGGCGCCACTTATGCTACCACTTTACCTTAATTTGGGAAGGGAAAGATAGCGGTATAAGCGTTAAATTCATTTACTAGGAACAAACAAGCGCCATCACAGATTAAGCCTACCATCAGCCTAAGTACCAAGCATCCATTGTAGGACTAGCGGGCGAGATAGTAGTGACATCTACAAATAATAAGGATTTTGGCCACAGAGTAAGTAGTATTCTACGCAATTTTGGTTTTTTAGCAGAGTACGTTTTTTGTATGGCGTTGTCAGTTCTCGTATTTGTTCGTTCATGCGGTACCTACCTATTCATTACTTTGTATATATAACGTCTAACTAAATATACTGAAACTATTTTAAGAGTGAATTCAATCCATGATTCTGGAACTTTTTCCAAGGAACATATACTAAATATGAAAAATAATTTTCGGCTTTCAATACAAACTCAGATCAGCTGATCGGTCAACTTGTATGGGAGGTCAAAAATTATTTTTCATATTTCGATATGTGTTTCTTGGGGAGAGTTGTTCAGTATCGTGGACTGAATTCAGCCTTAAAATAGTTTCAGTATATTTTGTTAGACCCTTTATACATAGTTTTAACTAACTATACAACGTGGAAGGGACATACCCGTAATAAATTGAACCACGGGATAAACTAGATCACTGAAGTATAATGAAATTAAAATAACAGTAAAGAAACCAAAAAAAAAAATGAAATTCTCATACAAATCGCCCGGGCGCGGCTGCACACTTTTGTACGCAAATGCCGATTTTTTTTGTCTTTTTTTTTATTATTTTACTAGCTGACCCGGCGAACTTCGTTTCGCCCTTTCCCGTTCCCTTTTCCATAATTTCTCACCTAAACGGTGACCTTCCCTGGACTTTCATGAATATTTCAAGACCAAAATTATCCAAATCGGTTCAGCCGTTCTCGAGTTTTAAGCAGACTAACGAACAGCAATTCATTTTTATTTATATAAGAAGATTAATGGCTTGACGCTACTGCGTATTTAGCCAGGAACAAATAAATAAAACGTAAGAAATTATTTTTTCCTAACAAATTACAATCACAGGTTGGTGTAGGCCTTTGATTGCTTTAAGGGAGCTTCTGGCGACAAATCTATACGAATCCACTGGTTTTCATAGCCGATTGAGTGGCGGACGACGCCCGAAGACGCCCACACAGTCCGCATAATAAATATCACTACAGCCGTACTATGCCTGTCCACTTTAACTATTTCACACATTGTTCATGTCATTAGCGTTTATAACACCAAACAACACCAATTTCATATTATAAAGTCCACTAAAATCAATTTGCAAAATAATTTAAAGAAAACCCCAACCGAATCCCTTGACTTCCCGCCAAAAACTCTTTTTGTCTTTTGGCTGTTATTTTAATTTCAATAAACTATAATGATTTAGTAAGACCGTGCTTCAATTTATTACGGGTATGTCCCTTCCACGTTGTATATGAAATTTTTTCTTGTAAGTACCTAAACAAGCAATCTTATTTTTAACTAGCTGTGCCCGCGACTTCGTTCGCGTGGTTGTCGGAACGTATTGTTATATAGCCTAAAGCCTTCCTCTATAAATGGACTACCTAACAAAAAAAGAATTTTTCAAATTGGACCATTATAGTTCCTGAGATTAGCGCGTTTAAACAAACAAACAAACAAACAAAGAAACAAACTCTTCCGCTTTATAATATTAGTATAGATTAAATGACAAACGCATGTCTATATACAAACATAGTGAATTCGATTTTACGTAACAAGTTTAATTTCAAGCTTATTAGTGCAAAAAAATTAAAACAAAGCATAATTAGAATTCGATTTATGCAAGGCTTTTTAACAGCAGTTTTAACTGATTGGTTTTGGACCACTAACCGATATGTTATTGAAAGGTAAGAATTAATAGCTACGATTTAAGTTCAAAGATGTACCTATATGTTTAAATGTAATTTGGAATAAAACTATTTGACTCATGTAAAACGAAAACTAGCTAGGTACTAGTATTATACATTCTAGTGTCTGTTTGTTTAATTTGACCGTTCTTTTGCATTTTAGTCATGTGCTTCGGGTAATGTTCCAAATTTATGCGAATTTTCCCCTTGTAAATTTACGGGAATATTCCCGATATTTCAGTTAATATTGGTTGCATCCTCAGCTGTGCTGTTTCGGAGCCCGGGGTGCGCTTTCCCGATTTTTCTTCTCCAAATATAACATGCATGTCAATGGTCACCCAAGGATGCCAAAGACCTTGCAAAATGGAGAAGAAATAGCCGGAAAAGTTTAAATGATTTGGCTATAGTTTTACGACCGGCCGCCTGCTGCCTGACTTCAACCCTCTTTGGAAACGCGAAAAGTTTTACAACCAGCCGCCGCCTGACGTTGACCCTCCTTGGGAATGTGCTATAGCACGAGATGTTTGTGCTTAGTCCTTTAGTCGCCTCTTACGACATCTACAGGAAAGATGGACTGGTCCTATTCTAACCCAGAACCACATGTGTGGATAAAAATCCCCACATTATTCAAATTTTCTCGTCGCTCTTCCCCTAAGTTAATGTTGTCAGTTCTTAAAAAATCTCATATTTATGGCATGACGTACACCAATCAATCAATCTTAATAAATTTGTTTTTTTTACGAACTACCGTACCAATTCTTTGAACATCCACAGGTATTGTCCTTCTAACATGTCAAGTAGTTGCAACGATTGGTCGTCCAAGTTTACGAAACACGGAAGTATGTGGTACGGACGGCTTCACTTACGCAGACGTATACGAATTGGACTTAGCTCAGACGAAAAACGCAGATTTGGAGCTACTATATTACGGACCTTGTGATTTTCTGGATAAAACTCTTCGAGTCGATATAAGAACCGTTATCTATTGCGGAAGCGATAATAAAACTTATGACAGTTATCTTAATTTACTAGTGGAAAAATCTAAAAAGCCAGAATTAGTAATAAAGCATTTGGGGCCATGTGAAGATCTAACTCTGCTCAGAACTGTGGATACTTCGGTGTGTGCTACGGACTTCAGCTCCTACGATACTATTGAAGAATTTAAATTTGCACAAATTGTGTACCCGGATTTAAGAATATTACATTCTGGATATTGCATTTTACCAATACTGTATAAATCAGGTCACATGCGTTGTGTTGATTGTCTTTTCGATGGTTTTGGTCTAAGCGGTGCGAGAAGTGATTTAAGTGAGGGTGGCGAGGGGGGTGAAGGTAGCGTCAATGAAGGCGAATCTGGTGGCGAGAAGGGCTTAGATGGGATCAGTGACGCGCTTAATGAGGCGCTAAGTGAGGGCAATGCGGCGCTTTTTGGAGGCAATGACGGCCAAAGTGAAGGAAATCTACCACAAATCGGGGGCAATGATGGCACCGGTGGGGGCAATGCGGCGCTAAATGGGGGCAATGATTTCCAAAGTGGAGGAAATGAGCCACAAATTGGGGGCGATGACGGCACGGGTGGAGGCAATGGGGGTCAAAGTGCGGTCGATGGGGGCAAAGATGGTAAAGACTCTAAAAATTTGGCCCAAAATCTCGAACAAATTGCTCATGGTGTCTTCAATGTCGTTGGGGGGTCTGTTGGTCTTCTTGGTCTCGGGCTGGGATACCTAACCCAGAAGCAACAACAGAAACAGCAGCAGCAGCAATGGCCATTCAGGTCGTCACCGTATCTGCGTCACACATAGCTGGTACCTACTTAGAGCCCCGTAGGCTTAGGCGGTGATCCCACTGCACCGCGCACTGTCGCGGAGCGCGGGGCAGCAGATTTTAACACTGTTTCTTAGTTTGTATAGGAAACACGCCTAGTACACACTGAAAATGCGTCAACGCGCGGGAGCGTCAGTGTGTTAAACCGCGCTCCGCGACGGTGCGCGGTCCAGTAGGTTCACCGCCTAAAACAGGTTGATTATGTACCGTAGCTATATTGAAATCTTGTAATGAGAATCATTCATAGAACACAAAACCGTAAAAAAAAAGACTTTTTTTTTCTCCCAAACCATAGATACTTAATATACTTCACTAACTTACTAACGTTACAGATATCCAACGTCATACAAACTATTGGAATTTTTGTTTGTTTGTTTATTGTTTGCAGAGACAATTTAAGAGAGACCAAAGTAGGGGCAAAAATAAAATTTAAGGCCCCGCCAGTTCAGAGCCAAGAAAACGTTGTGACTGCAAACTGAAACTGCATTTTCTGAGAACATTTACCAAAGTAATGAATAGTTTTTTTTTACACTATCAGAAAGTAGAGACTTCAACGAACAAACTTTTTTAAAAAAGCTGATATTTTGACGTGAGAATTTTCGATTGAAAATTAGGGTGCTTTTTCGATATTAACTCAAAATAAGGTAAAAAAAAATATTTTAAATAAAAACAATTATGGGACACTAAAGGTAAGTTTTCACCAAATTTCGAGAAAAAAAAAAGAAAATGTAAAAGATAAAAATCAAAAATCAAAAACTTGGTTTTTTGAATTATTTACATAAATTTTCAGGTTATGTGAAAAAAAAGTAAATACAAAAGTTGTAGATCTTTTTATTACCTAGTAAAACGTAGTTTTGCTGGAAATCGAGATAAACCGTTTTTACCCTTAAAACCTCACCCCCCTACCCCCCGACCTCAGATCGCCCGTAATTTATTTTTCCTCTCATTTTTGTAATATTCTCTTCCTTTTCTAATGGGTTTTATCCTACTATATTTTTTTTCACTTTTAACTATTTTCAAAGACTTCTGCACTGGTCTACTAGGTTAGGTAGGTAGCGTACCACGTTTTTTGAAGCGTTACCGCTGAGGATGCAACCGGGAATACGCTCGAATGATGATGACAAATAATATAGAAATAGATAATAAGTTCTTTTACTTTATTTAATTTACAAGCTGACTTTTAAACCACCAGCCAAATTTTTGGAGCAAGTTCAGTCCATGATACTGAATTACTTTCCATAAAAACAATTAACGAAAAACTAAAATAAAAATTCGCCTTTGCATACAAATCAGCGCTCAGTCAAACGGATTTTCTATGGGAGGAGGAAAAATTTTCATGGATTTTTAATAACTTTTTTTATAGAAAGTAGTTCAGTATCATGGACTGAATTTGCTCCAAAAATTTGGCTGGTGGTTTAAGGTAAAGGGATAAGCTAATGGCCTTGAAGTGTGAAATAAATTGTTAACTCGTAAATATGGTGATATATAGGTATATATATTACCATATTGCTCTTCGTCATGCACTAGATAGCACTTTAAATTATTTTATGAACCACCGTTAAAAGTATTTACATTAAGTCCGTGTAGCTTTAAAACTTGCCTCCGCCAAAAGTTGCCAGGGCAAGTTTTAAAGCTAGACGGATCACCAATATAGTTTCAACGGCAGTTCATAAAATAATTTAAAAGAATATCTAGTGCATGACAAAGAGCAATACGGAAATTATCAGCATATTTACGAGTTAACAATTTATTTCACACTTCAAGGCCATTTGCTTATCCCTTTACCTTAAAGTCAGCCTGTATAAGTAATTTATCTAGCTATCCAATGACTTACTACTGAACATTTTTTATTGTTAATGCAACACAAGTTGAGATTAGGACCTCAATTAAGTATTTTTTGACTTGATGAATTGTAGTGTTATTGTATTGTTAAAAAAGTTATAAGAAATCACTTTTTTTATAGAAAGTAGTTCAGTATCATGGACTGAACTTGCTCCAAAAATTTTGCAGGTGGATAAAAAGTCAGCCTTTTCTTCTTCAAAATTTAACGGGTCCCCACGACTCTCGAATAAATCCCCATTTAGAATCAATCGTCAAATGGTCTCCTATATTATTTTTTATTTAGAAGTGATCCCGGCTGGAATCATTGTAATTCATTGTATGTATGGTCGTTCGTTTCAAACACTTTTTAATCTGCATAAAAAAGTGAAAAAGATATAGGTACCAAAAGTATATAATTTTTATTGTAGACTAGCTGGTGCCCGCGACTTCATCCGCGTGTAATTTAGTTTTATTACTATGTCTGGTAAGCTTTAAAATCGGTCTATTTAGTGATATTTTTATACACAAATTTTAACAGGTGAGCGGTGTATCAAAAATCTTTAAATTACAATACCTTTTGTCTCTGACATCCGATTTAAATGAAAAAAAGCCCATATGTTGCTCCGAGTTGAGCTTAATCTATGTTTGAAAACCGCATATAAATCCATCTAGTAACTTCGGAGATTAGCGTGAACATACAGACAGACGGACACATTTTTTTTTTAACCTTTTTAGGGTTCCGTACCCAAAGGGTGCAAGTGGGACCCTATTACTGAGACTCTGCTGTCTGTCCGTCTGTCTGTCCGTATGTCTGTCCGTCTGTCTGTCTGTCTGTCTGTCCGTCTGTCACAGGGCTCTATCTCTTGAACCGTAATAGCTGGACACTTGAAATTTTCACCGATTATGTATTACTGTGGCCGCTATAACAACAAATACTAAAAATAAAAAAAGTAAAAAAATAATAGGGGGTCGTCATACAAGAAACGTGTTTTTTTGAGCGTTTTTAAGTAGATCTTTATAATGGAATTACCTAAACACTTGAAATTTTCACCAATTATGTATTACTATAACCACTAAACGAGTAACAACAAATACTAAAAATAAGACCGAAGAAGAGTGCAGCCGACATTCAGACTATTTTTCTTTTACAAAAAAGAGCAATTCGCGCTATTTACGGTTTAGGATCGAGAGACTCATTGAGAGAATTATTCAAGGAAATAGGTATACTTACTTTTGCATCACAATTCATATTTGAAAATATAATGTATGTAAGGAAAAATATTTCCATATTCAATAAAGTAAGTGATTTTACAGATAGAAATTTACGTAATAAGAATGACTTAGCCCGTATTACAGGCTGAATACAGTCAGTAAGTCTTTTATGGGGAAGTGTATACTTTTTTATAATAAATTGTCAGAATCGGTCCTTGATATGCCAGACAGAAAATTCAAAGCTTATGTAAAGAAAGTACTTTGTGAGAAGGCTTATTATAGGACCGATGACTATCTTAAAGACAAAAAGGTCTGGCTTGAGCTTGGCGCGGGTCCCTCTTAAAGGTTTGTATACTTAGACATGTCATAATTTAGGTACATTAGTACATACTAAATTTACAAATTGACATTATTTTAAATTTCGTAATTCTTATAATTCAATTTAATTATGACATAATAAACAATGTAATCTCTGTCCATCTATATAACTAATTTTAAGTTTTTAGTTTGTTAGTTGACGTCTTTGGAGAAAACGTGCAGTGCAGTTTGTTGCCGCTTCTTCTGCACTTGCGCCTAGGAAGCGGCGTAAACTTGGCTTTAAGTAACGATTTTACGTCAACATTTGTGCAAAACAAAACAAAGTGACTATTATTAAGAGATATTATAAATATCCTATGATAATAAAGATATTTTGAATTTTGATTTTTTTAAGATAAAGTTAAAAATGAAAGGGGGTCGTCATACAAGAAACGTGTTTCTTCAGCACTTTAAAACATTGCACGGAGGTACGGAACCCTTCATGTAAAAGTCCGACTCGCACTTGCCCGTTTATTATTCGTGTTCAGTTACTCTTTTTCATCGCCCACACAAATTTTTTGATAAATATATTAAATGTACAGACACGCAATTTTTACTGTTTTATTATATGTATATGATTTGAATTTGCCTATCATGTACAATTTCAAGCTTATTAATGCTGCAAAATTAACACAAAGCACAATTATAATTCCATTTGGGCGTACAAGGTTTTTGTGCAGATTTTATCAAGCGGTTTTAAATCACTATTTGAAATGTTCTGGATATGTAAGTTCGTGAATTTAATCTATTATTTTTTTAAACCCTATTTATGTTTGTTTATGTAAAGAATTATAAGTGTGTTTGTTTGACTTGATTAAATACTTTAACCCAATGAGGGATTCGCGCGAACGAAGATGGGATGGTATGGCTTCCGGCTGAGTAGAATTGCCGTGTGGCTTTTGGCAGAAATTCCTATTTCTGCCACTCCACGGCTCCCGTGGATGTCGTAGAAGCCGACTTAGGAAACACAAGCTTAACAAAGCTTATGACACAAACACAAGCTAAACATCAATGAGATCTCTTCAACCCGTCTGGCCAGCGTGCAAAGCGTAGGCCAAATCCTCTGACTGCTCTGGCCAAGTATAGCTCTGGAAGTATAAAGAGGGTCGTGCTCCTACAGTGGAGACTAAAACAAAGACCTGATGATGAAGATGGGAAGACCATAGAATAGACTAGATGTTTTCTAATTCCATATTTTGCGTAACAGGGCTCCCAAAATCTCCCGCAGGTACCAGTCCCCCGCAAGAATAGTTTGAACAGGGAACTATCAGTTAGTATTACGCTCCAGTTTCCATTAATGATCATTTATTGATTTAAACATTGAAATTTTCGCCACTTTGTGTTCCAGTTTCCATTCTTCCCATAATAGTAAAGAAATAAATGCGTTAGTGTTGCCACTTTCTAAAGAGTACCCATTAATAAGGACGACATTAATTAATCAATATTAAACTCCACAGGTATTGTCCTTCTGACATGTCAAGTAGTAGCAACGATTGGTCGTCCAAGTTTACGAAATAGAGAAGTATGTGGGACTGACGGCTTTACTTACCAAGACATAGACGAATTGGAATCAGCTCGGATAGAAAACCCAGACTTGGGGCTACTATACTACGGCGCTTGTGATCTTGCGGATAAAGCACTTAGAAGCTACGACTATAAAAGAAACGTTACGTATTGTGGAAGCGATAATAGAACTTACAATACTTATCTAGAATTACTACTGCAAAAATTAAAAACGACGGACTTAGAAATGAAACATTCAGGGCCCTGCGAAGACAAAAAAGCAGATCAAATTTTACTCAGAACTATGGACACTTCAGTCTGCGCAACTGATTTCAGCTCTTACAATAGTATTGAAGAATTTAAATCAGCACAAATGGAGTTCCCGAATTTGAGAATATTACATTCAGGACAGTGCGTTTTACCAATGCTGTATAAAACGGGATATATACGTTGTGTAGGTTGCCTTTTCAGTGGTTTGGGTCACCATATTGGCAGGAATGCTATGGGCGATGGAGCCACAAGTGGAACTGGCGGAACTAACTCCGAACTTTTAGCCCAAAATCTTAATCAAATCGCTCATGGTGTTTTTAATATAATCGGGGGTTCGGTTGGTGTCCTTGATATCGGATTGAATCTGATTAAGTCAGGTTGTTTTCGTAATTGTGTCGTACATGGGTAGTAAACTAAAAGGCTAGTAAAGTTCAAATTAAAATTCAAATGTTTATTCAGTAACCTTTTCAGACACACGTCAATAAGTTTTGTATAATATGCAGCCATCCAACTAGACGCATAGCCATCATTCATAGCCGGCATCCACTTGAATGGCTGAAGGACAACTAGCCATGCCATTAAAAGCAACGTTTAACCAAATAGCTAAACTTAGTATAGTCATTAATTGAATAAGATATTAATGAATTTCTGTGTGGTTAGGTTTTACAAATTATGTACTAATACCATCTACCACTAAGTATCTAGTAAGAGTGAAGTATAAAAATGAGTTTTAATGAGATGTGTGAATGAAAAATAACATTCACGGTTTGCGCTGTTGACGCCATATTTGTTTTGGGGACTACATAACAAGCGTTAACACATTATAATATGTATGCTAAGTGATGTGCCACTAAAAAATATTCCAAATTTACGGAATTTTCCAATTGTAAATTTATTGGAATATTCCTGATATTTCCGCAAAATTTCCATTTTTACGAATATTTCCTGGAATATTACCAAAGTTTTCAGGGACGGCACATCAAGTTGCGAGCGAAAGAAAAGTCAGAGCAAAATTGTAGTTAGTAGTGGACCAAGTACAAACATCACATGCTACAAATGCATTCCTAAAGAGAGTTGACGTCAGGCAGGCCACCGGTTGTTGAACTATAGACAAATCGTTACGCTATTTCTTCTTGATTTCGCGTGTTCTTCGACATTCTTGAGTGACAATTGACATGCATATTATTTGGAGAAGAAAAAGCGGGAAAGCGCACCCTGGGCTCCGAAGCAGCACAGCTGACGATGAAACCGGGAACGTGCTTATATGAAGAAGATACAAAAGCTTTTATATTTAATTAATACTGGTGACTAGAGGTTTGGTTGCTTTTTCGATCAAAGGATTTGCATTGCTATCAAGCGAAAGGACGCAGCCAGCGTTCTTGGAGCCTGTCCATAGCAGCACAGCTGAGGAGCGCACTAAGATGAAGACATCGAGATAATATTATGTATAATAACACCCACACCGGGGCGTTCCCCCTTTGCTGATAACAATCGTCGGCTCGTTTTAGGGGCCCATCTAGTAGGCGGCCAGGCACCACCTGCCACCTGCCTGCCTGTTGTTCTATTGCAATAGCCTAGTATCATAGTTCATCCCAACCTCATTCCATCACCCATAAACCTTTTCCTTTTCTTGCAATAGATCCTTCTCCTGCCGAAACCTATTCAAGGGCATACATTTCATTGGTATATCCAAGAATGGGTTTTGGCGAGAGCGCCACATTACATCAACCTCCTCCGGCCTTTACGTGTTAAATATGTATCCCCACGCAAGCCTCCCAAATGATCGAGGTGAAAAGATCCGTGAATCCAAAGGAGATACAGATATAGGTAACTACTTAGTTACTGGTACAATAAGGTGATAGGTTCTTGATTTACTCTGTTTTTTCCGTGACAAATTTAAGTACGAGTAGTTTTATTTGAATAAATACGTATCTATTATTGTATCTTTTGTATTATTATTACAAGCATATATTTAGTTTCACCTGTCCCGTTGTCTGTGTCCGTAATCAAATCTTGCAAGCTAAATTAGTTAGACCCACTTCCCATTATTCGATCGAGTTGAAACTTCACATACTTATGTAAGTTGGGTGACAATGCAATATTATGGTACCAATGACCTGATCTCATGATGAAGCCGGAAGGTGGCCATGGTATCTCTGTGATAAAACAACATAACCCAACCAAGTTTGGGCTCAATTGTTATTTCGTCTTGACTTTATAGTTTATTGAACATTGAACTTAGAAATACCTGTTGGTCGACAGATTGCTTTACAAGCTTTTGTATAGCTTGCTCTATTTATTGTTGTTTATTTGTGTGGGTCAAATAGTACTCTATGGTCAAATCCTGCAAGTTAAGTTTGAGCTACTTCCCCTTTTTCTGATTAAAATAAGATTTTGTTTGGTAATGTAAATCAGATGACAATGAAATATTATTATAACAAGAAGCAGATCAGATAATGGAGCTGGAAGGTGGCTATAAGAACACTGTTATAACACGAAGCAACCCCATCAAGTTTAGACTTGTAATTAGGGCTCACAATAAAAACATGTACGATTTTTTTAAACTTATTCTGCGATTTTAACATGGCTAGGATGAAGTCTCTGGTACGTAGACTAATTTTACTATCGACTACGATTTCACTACAAACTGCCTGATTTGTAATGAACAACTGAACGTAATCTTCATACGACACGCAATGTATGTGAAAACAGACATTGGATGAAGATAAAAGTAAAAACGGCTAAAGGAGTGATAGGAAAATTGGAATACTGTGAGCTTAGTTCTTAAAAGTAGACAGCTACATTTAAGAGCTAGGCTCTTGTAGATGTTATTGTGTGGAAAGAGACGTAAACAATGACGATATTGGCACAGATAATGGAGTGGTTTGCCATTGCCTATACTCCATTGAAATAAAAACACAAAAAAGATTTTGAAATTCCAAAAAGCGTCTTCTACGTCGACGCGCATCTAGAACCTTACTTCGGGATAAACTGGAACAGTTAAAAAAAACACACTTGAGCATTTATATTTATTTTATAAATATTTGTCATCATAACTTTTGTATCTTTTAGTTGAACAAGTACCTACGTAAATAAAAAAACAAAAAATAAATTTTTGCGACATTTATTTGTTTGCGAAAAAATAATACTTAGGTATGTGAGTAATTCTAAGTTTCTGAGTCTACGACACGACGATTTCAAGAAGGCCGAGGCATAGCTGCATGAAACAGTTATAGGATAACGTCGTATCAGCGAAGTGAAACAACTGGTGGATGAGAGAGACAAATGGCAGAGAATTCATACTCCACCGACAAGAGCATAGCTCTAATTAAATATAGATATTCTTTGTACTTTTTGGCTCTTCTACTAGCCATGTACGATGCAATTACGCTGACAACCAGACTGCCCAAGCAATGGTAGTCCGATACCTTTGTTTATACCAAGCGAGCCCCCTATGATATTAAAGACACCATGAGCAATCTGATTAAGACTTTGAGTTAAAGGGTTATCATTCCCGCCATTGCTCGCACAATTGCCCTCATTACCTCCATCGCCTGCATTTTGGGTACCATTTTCAACGCCATTGCGTCCACAACTCCTCACAGCATTATTTTTCGCAGCGTTTAGACCTAAACTGTCGAAAAGACAATCAACGCAACGTAAGTATCCCGATTGATATAGCATTGGTATAACGCACTGTCCCGAATGTAATATTCGCAATTCTGGGTAAAAAAATTGTGCAGATTGTAATTTTTCAATGTCATAGTAAGTTCTGAAATTTGTTGCACAAACTGAAGTATCCACAGTTCTGAGCGAAATAATATTGGCTGTTGTATTTTCGCACGGACCTGAATGCTTCAATACTAAGTCCAGTTTTTTAAATTTTTCGACTAGTAAATCTAGATACGAATTATATGTTTTGTTATCGCTTCCGCAATAAACCGTTTCTCTATTGTCTCTAAGGATTTTATCCGGGAAATCACAAGCTCTGTCGTATAGTAGCTCCAAGTCTGTATTTTCCATCCGAGCTGATTCCAATTCGTCTACGTCTCTGTAAGTTACACCGTCAGAGCCACATACTTCCGTGTTTCGTAAACTTGGACGACCAATCGTTGCGACTACTAGACAAGTCAGAAGGACAATACCTGTGGAGTTAAGATTGATTTATTAATATCGTACTTAAAATTATTTTTTAACACTTGGCAGCACTAAGGTATTATTTGTATCTCCTTTTGGAATCACGGGTCTTTTCACCTTGGTCCTTTTGGAGGCTTGTGGGGATACCTACAGATCCAATACGTAGAGGCCCATTGGAGAAGTTGATGTCATTACATCAACTTCTCCAATGGGCCTCTAAGTGTTGGCGCTCGCACCAAAATCCATTCTTGGATATACCAATAAAAGGTGTACCCGCTTGAATAGGTTTCGCATCTATTGCAAGATAAACGAAAGGTTTATAGGTTATGGAATGAGGTTGGGATGGACTGATGCTGGATTACTGCTATAGAAATAATGGCACCGGCTATAATCATGATTACTGACTATTGAGGCAGGTGGAAACTGGAGTTGTGAGAATATGTAAACCTAATGTGACGATTATTTTACTTCAAAAAAGTTAAAGTACATGATTTTTAATGGAAGCTTGAAACTTAATACTTACCTATTGATAGTCCTTTGTTAAAACTATGTGTGTGCCTCACTTACACAAATAAATCGACTATCTCTCTATCTTTTAATATTAGTAATATATAATAGATTAAATTGACGAACTCACCTATCCATAGCATTTTACCTAGCGGTCTAAAAGTGATAAAAAAAACGACTATTAAAAAACCTTGTACGCCCAAATGGAATTATAATTGTGGTTTGTGTGAATCTTGCAGAATTAACAAGCTTGAAATTAAACATGTAAGGAATTCAACGTGTCAAGTAAAATCAAATTAGCTGATATGATAAAAAAATTAATAAGTAGTGTCTTCGTCGTGTGGTTTCCGGTAGAGTAGAATAGAATCACTTCAAATCATTGTGGATGTCGTAGAAGGCGACGTTAGAAACACAAGATAAACAAAGCTTGGACATCAGTGAGACCTCCAACCCAACTGGCTAGCGTGGAGAGTGTAGGCCAAATCCTTTTACTGCTCCGGCCAAGTATAGCTCTGGCAGTACAGAGAGGGTCGTGCTCCTGCAGTGGAGACTAAAAAGACCTGATGATGATGATAGTGTCTTTGTAAGCTATAGACCTCGCGAGCTCGTCTTTGCAAATAAATATGTTCACCGCGCTCCTCAAAACCCCTATAACCTTCTTGAAACAAAAAAACAAAAACTGTATCCAGTAAATAAATCCAGAAAATAAAAAGTAAATCCAACAATTTATCAAACGTAGCAAACACCAATCGGTTGATATACTTGTTACTCGATATTGTTATGGTACTTGAGATACATGTTTTCTCGATACAAAAACATTGCGAAGTTGCCTCGAAATCACCTCAGAATTATATTAAAACGAAAAGCAGGGCTTGTTAACGATACCAGATTCACACTAAAAGTAACGTTAAATAACGTTATTTTCGTGGTAACGATATAAAGGGTATCGATAATACAGTTTTATACTTTTTTTTTTCAATACTTGTAAAATATTATATAAATAGTTCTAGTAGCCTACTAGACCAACTCTCTCGAAAAGAAATACAGTGTTAACAATACCTTTTACCGTGAATATCATTGGTAACGTTATCTGATTAACGGTAAGTAGTGGGAAAAATACCGTTACCTAACATAACGTTACCTTTGCTGATAACGTTAACGCCGTTTGACAGAATAACGTTACCAGATTTTTAACGATATTCCAAGCCCTGCCCCGCATGGCATCGCTGTCTCGCTTCGGCTAGAGTAAATTTGTGTGCGTGAAAGCGGAAGAAAAACTTAAATTATTAGCACTAGGCTCAGCCTAAATGACTCAGCGTTTCATAAATGGCACTCCTTTATATAAGACCAGCCGGATATCGGCCAGACGGACAAACGGACCGACATACGAAAGCATTGCCCCGTGTGGTTCCGGGTCAGAATAGGACCACTCGAGAATTATTGTTCGTAGGACCACTCCATCTCTTTCTGTGGATGTCGCAAGAGGCGACTTAAGGAGAATTGAGGTGTTAACGTCGGGTGGCGGCCGGTTGTAAAACTTTTCGCACAAATACATTCCCAAAGAGGCTGGACGTCAGGCAGGAGGAACATTATATAGATCTCGTTGGGCAGGAGACTGGTCGTAATTACAGCCGAATCAGTTTACCTAACTGTTCCGGCAATTTCTTCTCCTCTTCGCAAGGTCTTTGGCATCCTTGGGTGACAATTGACGTGCATGTCATATTTGGGGAGAAAAAAGCGGGAAAGCACACCCAGGGCTCCGAAGCAGCACAGCTGACGATGAAACCGGAACCGTGCTTATATGAAGAAGATACGAAAGCTTTTATATTTAATTAATACTGGTGACGAGAGGTTTGGTTGCTTTTTCGATCAAAGGATTTGTATTGCTATCAAGCGAAAGAACGCAGCCAGCGTTCTTGGTGCCTTGTCACACGAGCATTTTTTTTTTTTATTTATTGGCACACAACACAGTCTTTTAACACAGCTGTACAAAATAAATTATAGAATAGAAACATGTCTAGTTGCAAAACCAAAAACATAGTGCGCACAGCATGCTAAACATTGTTTTTTGACAAGGAAACATTCATAAATTTTAAATACCATCATACAGCTGCTAAGGATATAGAAATATACTTTCAGATACAAGCGTTTGAAGATTATTATATAACGTCTAACAAAATATACTGAAACTATTTTAAGGGTGGATTCAGTCCATGATACTGATCAACTTTCCCCAAGGAACATATATCGAAATATGAAAAATAATTTTTGACTTTCCATACAAACTCGGATCAGCTGATCGGTCAACTTGTATGGGACGCCAAAAATTATTTTTCACATTTCGATATATGTTCCTTGGGGAAGATTGTTCAGTGTCATGGACGGAATCCACCCTTAAAATAGTTTCAGTATATTTTGTTAGACACTGTATAATAATTAATACAATACATAACTAAATAATTTTTAAAGCAAAGCAAAGTATCATAAGCAAAGTAAATGAGCTACTGATACCTACTGAAAGTTTAAGACAATAATTGTCGAATTTTATTTATTTTTATTCATCATCAGGTCTTTTTTAGTATTCAATGCGACGATCCTCTCTCCTAGAGCCGTATATGAATTAGCCAAAGCAGTCAGCGGATTTGACCTAAACTCTCCACGCTGGCCAGACGGGTTGAAGAGGTTCTCATTGATATTTATAAGCTTTGTTTAGATTGTGTTTCCTAAGTCGCCTTCTACGACATCCCCGCGAAGACTCAGAGTGGTCCTATACTACTCTGCCGGACACAGCTATGCACTATAGATTTATATACAGGGTGACTTTTTAAACACCTGCCGAATTTTTGAAGCAAGTTCAGTCCATGATACTAAACTACTGAACAAAATATACTGAGACTATTTTAAAGGTGAATTCAGTCCATGATACTGAACAACTTTCTCCAAGGAACATATATCAAAATATGAAAAAAAAAATTTGCGTTTCATACAAACCCGGATCAGCTGATCGGCCAAGTTGTATGGGAAGCCAAAAAATATTTTTCATGTTTCGATATATGTTCCTTGAGGGAAAGTTGTTCAGTATCATGGACTGAATTCACCCTTAAAATAGTTTCAGTATATTTTGTTAGACACTGTATATATATGTACATATTACCTCATTAGTAGACAATGCTTAGCATTAAGTTTTACCTTTTGTATTATATACGTTAGATTATTGTGCAATAAATATTAAATAAATAAATTAGGATCTCGGGAACGGCTCTACCGATTTCGATAAAATAAATAAATAAACACAAATATAATACAGTTTAAATTAAATTAAATCTAAATAATATACAGGGTTATTTTTAATTAACCGACAACCTTTTTGGAGCAAGTTCAGTCCGTGATACTGAACCACTTTCCATAAAAACAATTATCGAAAAACGAAAACAAAATTTCGTCCTCCCATACAAACTCCATTTGATTAGGCGCCGATTTGTATGGAAAGTCGAATTTTTTTGTTTTGTTTTTTAATAATTGTTTTTATGGAAAGTAGTTCATTATCACGGACTGAACTTGCTCCAAAAGGGTTGCCGGTTAATTAAAAATAACCCTGTATATATATATTATAAATAAGTTTATATAAATAAACAGAATAAATAAGTTCAGCCTTATTCATCGAATGTACAAAATAAAAAGTTTTTTGCAAAAAGTAATTTTTTCGTACAAGATTTTATTGTGGGGCCTAAGAACTTTATCAATACAAATGTAATAAGCCCAAACTCGATGGGGTTGCATTGTTTTATTACAGGGTTCCTAAAGCCACCTTCCGGCTCCATCATCAGATCAGCTCTATCCGATTCACATTGGCATACAAGATTTCATTTCAATTAGAAATCGGAAAGTGGCTCAATTTTAACTTGCAATAATTTACTTACTCAAAAAACATAAAACAGGCAAGCTTAATATAATAAAAGGTTGTAAAACTCCGTTTGACTACCACTGATTGTTCCTTTCAGTAAATTCAAGGACTTTCTCAATTAGTTTTTTTTTTTTATCTTTTTTTATTATAGAGGGTTCTCAATTAGAATGTAATTAATAAATGAATATTATAATTATAAAAAATAATTACCAAATAAATGAATTTCAAATGAAATACTAACTTACTTTACTTTTTCGTATTCTTGTAATGTCTAAATCGTCTATTTATTTTTTAATAAATTTATATTATTGAATTATTAGTTCATCATTGGTTTATTAAATTTTTAACAAAAAAAAAAACAACTGACTCCTTTTTTTTTAGGAGTTTTTTCCATATCTCCAAAGTTCTTCATCTTATCGTCACCAAATTAAAATGGGACCAAGTTGGTAGTAAAGGCTTTCAAATAAAATAAATAATCATCTAAATCGGTTTACAATTGGCTAAGATATTGCGTAACAAACATAAAAAAACATAAAGTCGAATTGATAACCTTCTCCTTTTTTGAAGTAGGTTAAAACTGTATTTTTTTCGGGTAATTTAATCACACACAGTGGCAACACTCCCAGTTGATAACGTATTCTCGGGCCAATCACGTGACCCAGATGTCACTCACGGTAGGCCTGTGTCACTCCCCGTTTATGTATCGAAAATGTACCTACATTATTACTAAGCGCACAGGCGGCCCGTCCGGGAGGCAAATTCAGTTATACGAATCGTTTGTTCAGAGTAATAAGAATGAAATTGGCTTGCAATGGATATCTAGGTATCTATACGAAAAGGTGCTGAGTTCTGACGTGAGCTAAATTAAACTATATCCCTAGCCACATTGAGTAGATATTTCTTTGAATTTCTTTGCTGAATGAGACTTCTGTACGTTAGTATTATCTATTCTGTGCTCACGGGAAGAGAATACCCAGAGATATTGGAGGTATAAAGATTCTTATGTAGTAAGTATTTTTAAGGCGGTACGCCAGGACGTGTATGATTAAAGAGCAAAAAAAGGTACCTTCTTATAGAGCTAATCTGGTAAAAACAAATATTCTGCTTCTCACCCTCTTATCGGCATTTGGGTAGTTTAAAAGTTGGGTCAAAAATAAATTTAATATATCGTCACAAAATAATGTCACTTGTCATTGATCACATCCACTTTGAACGTGATATTAGATTTATTAATGCAGAAAAACTGATATTAAGAGCGCTATTTGACTACAAGAAACTATGATGTCATTCGTCACAGTCTGATATTTTATTTAAATCCACAGACCTACCACTACTAGACCTGCATAGTGCGTGGCCACTTTAGTGCATCTCTTTCTATCTTTGATTGTTGCCTCCACCCATATTTTGCACACGTCACAGAACACACTATGGTTACTAACTTATAATAAGCTCAAATAAAACCCTAAATCACCTTTTAAATGATAAAATCCCTAAAATTAATAACTTTTTTCGATCGTTTTGTGGTTTGTTTGGCCCAGATTTTGACAGTAGGCCAGCTTATAGCAGCCACGCCGATAGAGACAAAAAAACATATCAGCTATTTCTTTCACACTCACGTTGTACTGTATTTGACAGTCTCTTTCTAGCAATATCGTACACAGTAGGTCTGTGTTTAAATCTCATAGAAATTGTTTGCTTTGACGCTAAGGTAAAGATATAGGCGGCCTTGAAGTGTGAAATAAATTGTTAACTCGTAAATGGTAATAATTTTCATATTGCTCTTCGTCATGCACTAGATAGCCCTTTAAATTATTTTATGAACTGCCGTTGAAACTATTATTGGTGATCCGTCTAGCTTTAAAACTTGCCGTGGCGACTTTTGGCAGAGGCAAGTTTTAAAGCTAGACGGACTTATGTAAATACTTTTAACGGTGGTTCATAAAATAATTTAAAGGGCTATCTAGTGCATGACGAAGAGCAATAAGGAAATTATCTTCATATTTACGAGTTAACAATTTATTTCAAATGAGGGCGCCACTTCAAGGCCATTTGTCTATATCTTCACCTTAAGTTAAAATTATCTGATTTGACTTGTTGGAAACTTTAGCGGTTTACTGTTGCTAGAATGATACTTCGCTAAACGTCTCAATCTAGCAACACTAAATGCCGATAAGGGGAAAAGAGACAAAAAATGTTTTCTAACCAGATTTGAACCTCTTTATGAAGCTACTTTTTTGCTCTTTGAGAATACCAGTAGTATATTAATGTACCATACTATTTACTGTGATAATCCTACTAGACTACAAGTAGATACCAGCTATGTATGACGCAATTGCTGTAACAACCTGAATGTCTGCTGTTGCTGTTGCCGTTTCAGTGGAGATATGTATCCTATTCCAAGTTTAACAAGACCTACTGATCCGTCCAAGAAATTGTAGGCACCATGAGCCATTTTACTCAGATTTTGAATTAAAAGGTCACGGTTGTTTTTCCCGCCATTGCTTCCATTGCCGTCATTACCCACATTGTCCCCACTTTGGCCCACTTGGACTACAACTTCCGTAGCACTCCTCCCACTAATTTTAGCCAAGCCCTCGAAAAGGCAATCAACACAACGTATTCGTCCCAATTTAAACATTATTGGTAAAACGCATTGCCCCGAATGTAATATTCTCAAATGAGGGTACTCCATTTGTGCTGATTTAAATTCTTGAATACTGTCGTAAGAACTGAAGTCCGTTGCGCAGACTGAAGTATTCACAGTTTGACCAATCGTTGCGACAGCTTGACATGTCAGAAGGACAATTCCTGTGGAGTTAAGATTTGTTGATTAATATCGCCATTATTATTGGGTTTTCTTTAAGAAATGGCAACACTAACACATATAACCAAATAAATTAAGTACAATAAACCTGTAGGTTGACTGGTAGAAAAGGCCCTAGGCCTTAAGTCCGCCTGTTACATTTTTTTGTAATAAAGTTAAATAAATAAATAAATAAAATAAATAAATCTAGAATTTTTATCTCATCTCAGCGTATTTCCAGTTGTATCCTCCCTCCCTCTCTCTCATCTCAGCGTATTCCCAGTTTCATCCTCAGCTGTAATGCTGTAACGCCCGGGGTCCGCTTTCAACTTTTTATTTTCCACTTCGCACGGTCTTGAGCATCCTTGGTTGTAAGACCATTGGCACGCATATCATCATCCGACGTCAAGCCAGCATTTCTTGGGTCTACCACGTCTGCCGGGCCCCGGCGAAGGCGGCATGGCTATACATTTGTTTCCCACGCTTGCTGGTTTCCGCAAGACATGACCTTACCAGCGTAGGCGACTCTCTTGCAGTTTGTTTGCTTTGTCACGGAAATGAAGGATGCCGCGGATGCGGACACAGACTTAATTTATAACTTTATTTCTAGCAAAGAAATTAAGCTGCCTTGTATCGTTAGTCATATAGGTAATGAACAAATCAATTGTTTTACATACAGATACACCACATTTTTATACCTAACGGGGCAGACAGAGCCTAGATCGGCAAGGCCCAGGTCACTTTTAGCGTCATGGTGGGAATGAAGATGGAAAAAAGAACTCATAATAGTGATAGGTTGCTAACCACATCGCCTTTTGATAGGATTTAGATTCTTGCCCATTCCCTCGATTGGCTTTTACGATCTGTATGGGAAGAAAAGCAGCCGGTACATTCTATGTTTTTTTTTTGTCCCAGACCAGCATGGAAGAATTTACTATTCTTATAATCAATTGTTTTATTTACTATTTAATATACTCGTAATATACCTTCTTTATTTAAGGACAGCGAAGTGGTTAAGTACAAAAAGTCAAATAAACACACTTATTGCTTCTTATGTATGTTTTTTTTATTAGCCCTGGTTTGTGTCCCACTGTTGGGCAAAGGCCACCTCTTTCTTTTTCTACTGATCCCTGTCCGTTTCAGCCTGCTGCCATTCCCTCATGAAACTGTCGATGTCGTCTCGCCATCTCTTTCTTGGTCGCCCCAAACTCTTGCGCCCTTCTGGCATACAAAGTAGTCTTCCGGGCCCATCTCTCTGGATATTTATCTATTTATTTTTTATATAAGCAGATAAAATTGATTAAATTCACGGACTTACCTTTCCATAACATTTCGGCTAACGGTCTAAAACTGAGTGATATACGTGCTGTTAAAAAACCTTGTATACTTAAATTGAATTATAATTGCAATTTGTGTTAATTTTGCAGTAGGTAAAGACTAATTCGCTAAATAAAGTTAATTTACGTTTGACTTTTTTCTAGTGCTCACTTTTTTATGCAATTTATACAGAATAATGTCCGGTACTTAAAACACTTTGTTGAATTTCCATTTCTTAAGGTAAATATAGAAGCAAATGACCGTGAAGTGGCGCCCTCATATGAAATAAATTGTTAACTCGTAAATATGGAGATAATTTCCATATTGCTAATCGTCAGGCACTAGATAGCCCTTTAAATTATTTTATGAACCACCGTTGAAAGTATTTACATTAGTCCGTCTAGCTTTAAAACTTACCACCGCCAAAAGTGGCCACGGCAAGTTTTAAAGCTAGACAGACCACCAATAATTGTTTCAACGGCTGTTCATAAAATAATTTAAAGGGCTATATATTGCCTGACGATTAGCAATATGGAAATTATCACCATATTTACGAGTTAACAATTTATTTCACACTTCAAGGCCATTTGCTTATATATTCACCTTAATTGACCGAGCGAGCAAATATGCGTCTCAATTTCAAGATTGGTCTAAAATGCTTTTGTCCGTCTGTCTGTTCTACAACTCTCATTTTCCAACCGAATTTGAAAAAAAATGGCACACAAGTTCCTTGATATTTTATCTTTATTTTTCAGTCGATCGTGATTTTTGATTGAGGGAGAAATTGGGGCGAAAGGGGGAACTGTTTTGTAGCGTTATTTATTGACGAATTTCAATGAAATTTGAGAAGGATATAAGGTGATATAAGGACTTCATTCTACACAATATGTTGCAAAATAATCCTAAAGTGAAGGGGGGGGGGGGGGGAAAGGGGGGGAAGTTTGAGACGCTTGTGCAAAATTACTCAAGTTATCGTCGAACAAACAACGTACATACATTTACATACGTACCAACGCCGGATTGTTCAAGTAAAGTCGGAGAACTTCGCTCGCTTTGCTCGCTCCTTCAATTACATTGACATAAAAATATTTATTTTATTTATTTGTTTCTTGCCAAAAAAAATTTGACCTTGGAGGTAGGGGTGCAGATTTTGTACTTATTAGGTGGATAGGATCTTAGGTAAAAACTTAACAAATAAAATAAAATAATAATATTTATTATACATATTTATTTACTTACTTTATTTTACATTTAAATAATATTTTAAAAATACAGTTTAGGGTACCATAAAAGTATAAGGAAACATGTTTTTTTAAATAAGCCTGTGTCATTCCTTTATGGTATACTTACAATCGAAAAATAATAAGAAGACGCCTGCTCCATGTTATATATAATATATTAATAATATATATATAACGTCTAACAAAATATACTGAAACTATTTTAAGGGTCCATTCAGTCTGTGATATTGAACAACTTTCCCTAAGGAACATATGTCAAAATATGAAAAATAATTTTTGGCTTTTCATACAGACTCGGTCAACTTGTATGGGAGGCCAAAAATTATTTTTCATATTTCGATATATGTTACTTGGGGAAAGTTGTTCAGTATCATGGACTGTATCCACCCTTAAAATAGTTTCAGTATATTTTGTTAGTCCCTGTATACTGGTAGAAAACGCCACTGTTACAATCTCTGTAATAAAATTGAATAAATAAAATAAAAAATACTTCTAGTATTCTCATCGCGTGACAGCTGGGTCATGTGATTGGTCCAAGAATACCACAGACCTACCACTACTAGACTGGCAACAATATTGCTAGTAAGAGACTGTCACATACAGTACAACGTGAGTGTGAAAGAAACGCTGATATGTTTTTGTCTCTATCGGCGTGGCTGCTATAAGCTGGCCTACTATCAAAATCTGGGCCAAACAAACCACAAAACGATCGAAAAAAGTTATTAATTTGAGGGATTTTATCATTTAAAAGATAATTTAGGGTTTTATTTGAGCTTATTATAAGCTAATGCAAAATATGGGTGGAGGCAACAATCAAAGATAGAAAGAAATGCACTAAAGTGGCCACGCACTATGCAGGTCTAGTAGTGGTAGGTCTGTAAAGACTATAATGTACTACTGTACTATAATACCAAAGACTTATAATGTACCTTATGTTAATATCTCTGAAGAATACGTTATCAGTTGTGACTTGTGAGTGTTGCCACTGTGTGTTATTGAATTACCCGAGCAAAATGCATTTTTAACTTAACAAACCAATTATGAACTAATTATTCAATATATACATTTATTAAAATTTAAACAAATGAATCACACGATATAGTTATGTAAGTATTTTTTTAGGGTTCCGTACAAAAAATTAAAAAACGGAACCACTCGTGCGTCTGCATGTCCGTCCGTCTGTCACAGCCAATTTGCTCCGAATCTACTGGACCGAATTAGGTGAAATTTGGTAGAATGTTGTAATCCTATGACCCAAACACATACTCGTATGTGCAAAGTAAATAAATATTTTTTTAAAAATAAGCGTCATTTTCGGGGGACAACTAAGGAAATTTAAAAAAAAAGGTTTGCAAACCTTACTGTGTCATATATCAAATGAAAGGGCTCGTTATGAGCATCTCAAATATATTTTTGATATTATTGTAAAATAAAAAGTTTTGATTTATTCATGAAAGAAGACGAAAATTTACCTATTCGGAGATCAGGGCCTGATCTCCGAATAGGTAAATTTTCGTCTTCTTAATTCTTAATTATTAAGCCTAAAATTTTGAAAAAAATACAAAATATAGTTTATTGCTTGTAGATTACAGGAAAACCTATAAGAATTCAATCAATTGTACGGAACCCTCTCCACGCGAGTTTAACTCGCACTTGGCCGGTTTATTTTTATATTCATTAATAATTAGAAAGTCCTTAAATTTAATGGAATAAACTACCAGCGGTAAAACTTATCCTGACATTCGTTACGTAGTTTTGGGCCATCGCGCGAAGAGAATACTCTATATTCTTGTACCGCAGAGCCTACGGCTACAAGAAGGTACCTACTGATAATATAACGCAATTACGATAACATCCCGATCACCTCCTTTTGCTGACCAATGAATCCTAATGAGGCACCTTTCAGGATACCAACCGACCCCCCAACGATGTTAAAAACACCTTCAGCAATTTTCTTGAGATTTTTAGACAAAAATTCACTGTTGTTACTCCCGCCCTCACTTTGGCCTACATTGAGTACATCACCTACATCACTCCTCCCACTACTTTTACCCAAACCCTCGAAAAGACAACCAACACAACGTATATGTCCCGATTTATGCAACATTGGTAAAACGCACGGTCCCGAATGTAATATTCTCAAATAAGGGTACGCCATTTTTGCATATTTGAATTCTTGAATACTGTCGTAAGAACTGAAGTCGGTTGCGCAGACTGAAGTATCCACAGATCGACCAATCGTTGCGACCACTTGACACGTCAGAAGGACAATTCCTGTGGAGTTAAGATTTATTGATTACTATCGCCTTTATTATTGGGTATTCTTTAAGAAGTGGCAACACTAACACATTAACTGTCATGTCAAAGCCGTGTCACAGAAGACAGTAAGAGTATACAGAACAGAATCTCTTAAGGTACGAGCAATATGCGTCCCCGTTCCCCGTCTCCGCACCTCTCCTTTTATATTATGTTATTTGCTGCTACGGAACCCTTCATGGGCGAGTCCGACTCGCACTTGGCCGCTTTTTTTACAGCGTTACAGCATTTTTGATTGATTATAGTTATAAAAATAGTAAATTCATGAACTTACCTATCCATAACATTTCGACCAGCGGTTTAAAACTGAGTGATAAAAACTATGAACTGTTAAAAAACCTTTTAGGTGTACGAGTACACCTAAATTTAATTAGGTACTTACAATTGCAATTTGTGTTAATTTTGCAGCTGGTAAAGTCGTCAGTTAATCGACTTAATTAATGTTTGACATATTCTACCTATAGGGTTCTTGCGTTTTTATACAGTTTGTATTCTAGAAACCCCACAAATATCTTCATCCAAGCGCGTTACCAGTTGCATCCTCAGCTGTGCTGCTTCGGAGCCCGGGGTGCGCTTTCCCGCTTTTTCTTCTCCAAATATTACATACATGTACCCACCCATCACCCATGTCACCCATGGATGGCAAAGACCTTGTGTTGGAGAATAAAAAGCCGGAAGAGTTTAAATGATTTGGCTATAGTTTTACGACCGGCCGCCTGCCTGACGTCAAGCCTTTTTGAGAATGTATTTGGGCGAAAAGTTTTATAACCGGCCGCCGACCGACGTTAACCCTCCTTGGGAATGCAATTGTAGCACGAGATGTTTGTGCTTAATCCTTTTGTCGCCTCTTACGACATCCACAGGAGGAGATGGAGTGGTCCTATTCTAACCCGGAACCACACGAGTAAGAAACCCCACAAATTGACCAATCAGCGTATGTAACTTTAAAACACAATGTTAAAGCTATTTCTTAATGACAAAATAGGCAATTAGTTGTATTTATTTACGCTCAATTTCTGATACATACGCCTTTTAATGTTCAATTTTACTTGCAATTTATTGAAGGGTATTTAGCTCTCTCTTCACAGCGTATTCCCAGTTACATCTTCAGCTGTAATACTGTAAAGCCTGGGGTCCGCTTTTTGGCTATTACTTTTCAGGCTTCAGCATCTTAACCTAAGTATTTAGCTACCTGCTTCATTATCAGGTCTTTTTTAGTCTCCACTGCAGGAGCACAACCCTCTCTATACTACACAAGCCATATATTAGCCAGAGCAGTCAGAGGATCTAGCCAACACTCTCCACGCTGGCCAGACGGGTTGGAGAGGTTTATAAACTTTGTTTAGCTTGTGTTTCCTAAGTCGCCTTCTACGACATCCACGGGAAGACTTGGAGTGGTCCTATTCTACTCTACCGGGAACCACACGGCTATTAAAATATGTCGGAAGCAGGGTTACTTTAGCTCCTGGTCAATCTGTATCATTTGTAACTCTCTATTACCAAAGCATTATAATATAATCACTAACGTACCATATACCTACCCAACGTCATAGGTACAAACTATAATGTGTGCTGCCATCTATGTGAGCAGTTGGCAATGTATTTAGTCTACAAGTTTGCTATTTACGTACCTTATAGCAAGGTTACACGCTCATTCTGGCATCATTCCAGTCTTCAGTCTTGTCAAAATGAACGTGTAACCCGCGGAATGACAGACTGATGGTTCAGACTGATTAAAATTAAGAGCCCGTACTACCCTAAAGTTCTTAGAGCGATCTTAAATATTATCAATATTAACGAAATACTCACTTTGAAATAAAAACACAGCAAAGTTCAGGACTAATTCTCCGTGAAAATCATCCATCATTCTGGCGTCAGTCACGTCAATCAAGACTGATGGACTTGACTGATGCCAGAATGAGCGTGTAACCTACATCTTACTGTACTACGATTGGATCGTCTGTATGACGTTGCGTTACATTGTTTGTCGTAAATAAAAATAAACGTTCCTTCTACAAAAAAACAAAGCATTTATTAAAATTCAAATACAATGAAATATTGAAAAACTGTTAGACCGCGTCCACAGACACGCGGCGAGGCGTGCGACGCGGGCTGCTAGGCGGGCCGCCCCGCGGGCTACCTGGCAAACCACCGTAATATTTCCATAGTTTGTAGACGCGGCGGACTCAAAACTAACTCAAAGCAAAGTGGAAATTTTACTGCTACTGAGTAGGAGTATGTCCCTTCCACGTTGTAAAACGTCAAACAAAATATAGGTACCTACTGAAACTATTCTAAGGGTGAATTCAATTCGTGTTACTGAGCAACTTTCCCAAATTATTTCGAAATATGAAAAATAATTTTTGAATTTCCATACAAACTTCGGATCAGCTGATCGGTCAACTTGTATATGTTCCTTGGGGAAAGTTGTTCAGTATCATAGACTGAATCTATCCTTAAAATAGTTTCAGTATATTTTGTTAGACCTGTAAGAACTTACTTTAATTTAGTTTCACATTGAAATCGGACGGCGCTATTTTCCGATAGCACTCTAGTACCGTTACTCTAGTAAATACTAGAGTAACGGTACTAGAGTGCTATTTTTGAAATCGGGAGTCACACAACCAATGATTTGCGCGAGTGTTTCCAAACGAGCACATTTTTTAATTGGATAATTGGATTTGCACGAGTGGTCTTGACCACTCGTAATTTTGACACAATGTCATATAAATCTTTCATGGAGAATCCATTCCGATTTACGCTGCTTTTTAAATTTATACCTATTGAAATGTTAAGAAAACCATTGACTCTATGATATTTTCCGCATAAAACAATATTACTTATCGCTGACATGACGGTTTCAAAAATACGATGCAATGCGTCGGAACGCGAGCGATGAATTGTAAAACTACATTGTTTTGTTTTACGCTGAAAAATAGCACTTTATGACCGACTAGCAGTCCACCCCGGCTTCGCCCGTGGTACACACATAGCCTATGTCACTCGGAAATAGTGTAGCTTTCCAACGGTGAAAGAATTTTTTAAATCGGCCCAGTACTTTTTGAGCCTATTCATTACAAACATACAAAAATAGGTACAAATCTTTCCTCTTTATAATATTAGTATAGAAGTATAGATATAGATTTCCGCAATAAAGCGAGGTCTACTAATTTACTTATCAACCTTTAAACGTCATCTAAAATCGTTCTAAGCAATTGTACCACACACGGTCCTCGATGTGATATCTTCAAATAAGGATCTTTCAAACTAGCCCACTCCAGCTCCTTATAAGTATAGTAATTCCTGAAGTCAGTTCCACACATTATAGTATTTAGGACACTCCTAAGACGTGTAAGATCTTCTTCTGGGGGTTTCTGCTTTTTGAAATCTTTCGGACAGGGTTCGGAATAGACCATGTTCAAGTCTGGTTGTTTAAGTTTAGCTAGCATTAAGTCTCGATAAGTTTCGTACGTCTTGCCATCACTGCCGCATGTAGGCTGGCTTCTGAGCAGACTTCTTTGTTGAAAAGCTTTTAAACAGGGTCCAGGATACAGCATCTGCAGATCGCGAAGGTTTGATTGAGCTGATTTTAGGGCTTCCTCGTTTTTGTACGACCATCCGTCGGTGCCACATACTTCTGTACCTTGTGGGTTTGGGAAGCCATTTGTGGTGATAAAGTGCGTGAACAGCAATAGAAAACCTGTGGACGATTTAAAAAAATACGTATTACCACAGACCTACCATTACTAAACTTGCAACGATATTGCTAGAAAGAGACTGTCAAATACAGCACAACGTGAGTGTGAAAGAAACGCTGATATGTTTTTTGTCTTTATCGGCGTGGCTGCTATAAGCTGGCCTACTGTCAAAATCTAGGCCAAACAAACCACAAAACGATCAAAGAAAGTTATTCATTTTAGCGATTTTATCATTTAAAAGGTAATTTAGGGTTTTATTTGAGCTTATTATAAGTTAGTAACCATAGTGTGTTCTGTGACGTGTGCAAAATATGGGTAGGGTAGGGAACAATCAAAGATAGAAAGAGATGCACTAAAGTGGCCACGCACTATGCAGGTCTAGTAGTGGTAGGTCTGTGCGTATTACTCTCTGATTCTCACTTTATCCTCATCGTGTTTTGTCTACTTGACTTTTCTAATAATGCTGTAAATTATTTCTGTATTTTTCTTATTTATCTCTTGTATGATATATTTAGTATTTATTAATGTATTTTAAATGTTCTTTTATTTCTTTTGTACTTAGTTATATTAATTGTTTTTTTTAGTCATTTAAGTCCCATTGTTGGGCAAAAACTTCCCCTTTTTGTTTCCAATTACTTCTATCTTCATATATTTATTTGTGTGTTGATTTGTATGTATTTTTTGATACTGCGCAAACATTTACTCAAATGACGATTTACCCAAAGGTAGCCTGGAAGAAATCGCTTTAGTTATACCCTTTGTATCTACTCATATTTTTAAGTTTATTTATTTACCAATTTATGTACGAGTACACGGAAGTTGTACAAAGACACTACTTATCTTAAAAAGAGATCTTTTCCAGTAGGCCTGTGAGAGAAGATGTAGTTTGAAAATGGCCTTTTTCAAATTGTCCTGGGTCTAGATCTATACAGATTGAATTTTTTAACGACCAGGCAAATTTTTGGAGCAAATTCAGTTCATGATACTGAACTAGTTTTCATAAAAAGAATTGACAAAAAACTAAAATAAAAATTTGCCTTCCCATACAAATCAGCGGTCAGCCAAACGGATATTGTATGGGAGAACGAAAATTTTTTATCGATTTTTAATATGTTTTTTATAAAAAGTAGTTCAGTATCATGGACCGCATCATATATAATATCATAAAACATAGTATCGTTGAGTTAGTATCCCATAAAATAAATTTAAAAACTTACTTTGGGGCTAGCTCAATCTGTGATATGCCCTATACATACATAGTATGAGGAATGACAATAACGATCAAAAATTTAAAAAATACCTACCCAATATGTTTTTGCTTTTGACTTACCTATCCACATTATTTCGACCGCTAATAAGACTGTTCATTAGACAAATAGCTACACAGCTAAATGCCCGTTAATAAGTTGTAAGTTAAAATTGAACATTAATTGGATGATGTATCATAAATTACTCAGTAATAAAAACAACTCATTGCCTAATTAATACTATTACTTATCATTAAAAAATATTTTGCCGATTAGATTGGTGTTTACCTATTTATATTCATAAATATAAACATGGCAAGGCCCCATGTACTTGAAAGTTTTAGGGTTCTGTACCTATACGAACCTACTGTGACTCCACTGTCTGTCACAGGGTTCTTGAACTGTAAAAGCTTACTTGAATTGTCACCGATTATACTGGGTGGCGCAAAAGTACTGGCACTAAAGAAAATACTTTTATTTTTTTTATATGACATTTTCTGTCATTCTGTTGTTGAAAATTGTGTAGTGAACAAATGTAAAATACACTGAAAATAAACATGGACCGTTTTACTCCCCAAGAACGTGGAATAATTGTGTCAATGTTCTTACGGAATAATTCATCAGTGATAAGAACACAACGTGAATTTCGTCGACGATTTCACCACCGTCCGGCACCGATTGGTCGCACAATTCGACGCTTTGCCACACGCCTTGAAGCAACTGGCTCAACATTGGATAGACCTAAGTCTGGGAGACCAAGAACAGGCCGTTCAGCTGAAAATATCGATGCTGTGCGCGAAGATGTGGAAGAGTGTCCAGAAACATCAACGAGGCGACGTGCCACGCAATTGGGCATTTCCAGACGGACCCTGCAGCGTATTTTGGTGAAAGACTTAAAGATGTTCCCGTATAAAACTCAAATGACTCATCAGCTGCTGCCTGCTGACCACCGAGCTCGTCTAGATTACTGCCAGCGCGTCATAAACCTCAACCTTGAAGAGGATGATTTTCCTTCAAAATTGGTTATGAGTGACGAAGCGCATTTCCATCTCTCAGGGCATGTCAATAAGCAGAATACTCGGTTCTGGGGCACTGATAATCCGCGCATTATTCAAGAAACACCTCTACACCCACTAAAAGTTACTGTATGGTGTGGCATCTGTGTTGACAGAGTGATCGGACCCTATTTTTTCGAAGACGCTGGAGGCAATGCGATAACTGTCACTGGAGAACGCTACAGAACCATGTTACGAGAGTTTTTGATACCCAGTTTGGACGAATTGGGGCTGGAGCACATCTGGTTTCAACAAGACGGCGCTACGGCACACACAGCGCGCGACACTATGGACTTAGTGAGGGACGCTTTTCCAGGCCGAGTTATCTCTCGTTTTGGCGATTTGCCTTGGCCTGCAAGATCACCCGATCTGACCAGTCCAGACTTCTTTCTTTGGGGTTTTTTGAAATCTCGGGTGTATGTGAACAAGCCACAGACTCTCGCAGCTCTAAAAGAAAACATTCGTCAAGAAATAACGAACATATCGCAGGAAGTGTTACGGCAAGTTATGCAAAATGTCATAAATAGGGCTCAAATGTGTATCAACTCTGGAGGTCACCATTTAAAAGACATCATCTTTAAATCCTAATGGTACGAAATTTAATGGCACAAATATACATTTAAAAAAACCTAAATCTAGTTTTCTAATTTAGAAAAAATGTTATAGCTGAACCAAATAGGGTCTTTACTTTTGCGCCACCCAGTATATTACTGTGGCTGCTTTAGCAAAGAATACCCTTTATGAACACTTTAAGAACCCTTTATGTACGAGTCTGACTCGCACTTGACCGGTTTATTTATTCGTTTACCTATACGAGTAATTTATCTTCCTCAAAATTTTGTAACCCTGAAAACTGATGCTACCTATCTCATCATTCTCTTCAAGCAATATCAGTTTTTGAAAATATCACAATATAACTATGCACATAAAAAACCGTTGTAGACTTATTTAGTTCTTTACTTTTTAAAACAAAAAAGCGACTTCAATTTCTAATCTTCTTTAACAGTTCCATTCACCAAAACTTTCTGAATGCAGATGCTTGATTTATTGACATATAAACATTAAAATCACTGTGTGTGTGTGTGTGTGCTTAGAAAGTTGAGGATTTCCCAAGGATCCTATCATCAAATCTTCATCTAGTAACAATGGGACCAACTTGCATGTGTACGCTTTCAAGCAAAAAAGAATTTTCTAAATCGGTTCAAAAACAGAGAAGCTATTGGCAGTGGCGGATTATCCTAAAATACAGAAGACAGTAAGAGCATACAGAACGGAATCTCCTAAGATCCCGCGCAATATGCGTCCCCGTTCCCCGTCCCCGCACCTCTCCCCCGTTCTTGTGCCGCCACGTGCCGCCGTGCAGTGTGTGTTCGCCCGCTCTCGCCCTGAGACAAGGCGAGAACAGGGGAGATGCTCTGTCTTCTGTGACATTTGTTTCGTTTACTGTTTACTTAGTCAACTCAGACGAGACCACTCGTGCAAATCCTTCGCACGCATAGGTACGCCGTATGAAGGTGACGTGGATACGAGCTATGACGACCGATTTAAAATGCGCCCTCTTTGGAAACGCAAATCATTCATCCATCTATCATAATATTATTATGACAGTCGATTTCAAAAATGCGCACCCTGTCCTGCCTAGAAAACCCGGGGATCACTTTTGGCCCTGGAAATAAAAAAGACATTACTTACCTATGTACTTACCGTACTTAAGTACTTTATAGGTCAACTTGTTCGTTGAGGTCGACAAACTTATTCACAAACAACATGCGTGCGGAAGTGAGAACAATTTTATTAACATACCCTAATTAACATATCAAGCGGGCAACATTTTTTGCCATTCTAACGTCATTGTCACGTCATCAACCCGTTGCGAACTTGTCATTTTGTCATGTCAAACTTTTATTCTATCAACTTCGCTGGAAAGTGGAAATAAAATAGAAGATTATATTCGGTTTCAATAAGAAATAAGTATTCTTTACAGAAACAAACATGAGCGAATCGGAATCCCAAGTGCGCGCTTTCTACGCGGGGAAGAACTTCTTTATCACGGGCGGTACCGGTTTCGTCGGCCTATGCCTCATTGAGAAGATCCTCAGGACTATACCCGAAGTTGGAAAGATTTATTTGCTAATGAGGCCTAAGAAGGGCAAGGAAATATCGCAGCGGCTTGAAGAGTTTCCTAAAAATCCGGTAAGTTCATTAAATGAGTGAGCAAAGCGGGTGAAGTGAACCAGTCAATTATTGAGAGGATATTTACATAGGTACCTACCTATAAATTGAAAGTTTGTTAGGTAGGTACCTAGTAAGTTTTTACATATATATAAAATTCTCGTGTCACAATGTTAGTTACCATACTCCTCCGAAACGGCTTGACCGATTTTTATCAAATTTTTTATGCATATTTAGTAGGTCTGAGAATCGGATACTATCTATTCTTCATACCCCTAAGTGATAAGGGTTGTCCACCCCTAACATTTTATTTTTATTTTTTGGACAACCCTAGAAATAATTTATATGGCAAAAAAAAACGTTTGCCGGGTCAGCTAGTTTTTTATAAATATTGAATGAGGCTGGTACAGTCATATAGGGTTAACTGAAGACTTGGCAAAAAGTGTGTCTAAAAAATGAGTTTAGTTATTGTTTCTGTGAAAGTTGTGGTTACGTACGTATTACATATAATTTAGGTCACAAGAACCAGTAATGCATGTCCATGACTAGATCTTTAGAAAATCTATTACTAGCCTATTTTAACTTATGTACCTACCTAGTGCCTTTTGGCAGTACCAAACCAGTGGCATCGTACAACCTATTTGAGAGCCTTGTTTAATTTTAATCTGGATTTATTGATTGATCTTCAAATATAGTGTACACTACACCTAAGTATATTTACAATTTTACTGGGAATGGGCGATGGGGTTGTCACTTCCCGACGCCTTTAAATTAATATTATTATTATAGTTAGTACTTACTTAACTGTAATTTTCAATACAATTATTTTGTAACAAAATAAATAAATGAAAAATAAAATTAAATGGGCCTGGGCCTTACCACCCCAGGCTCTGTCTGCCCCGTTAGGGATAAAGATGTGATAGTATATCTGTATCTTTTTAGCCTAAGTGTTCTACGATGTTTACAAGAAGATTTAGAGTGATCCTATTCTACTACTTCCAGAAACCACACCGCTTAAGTAACAAGTAAACTCACTTTCCAGGTGTTTGAGAAGTTAATAGAAAGTCAAAGTACCGATGTGTTCAAGAAACTCCACGCCATCTCTGGAGATGTGGGCGAAGAGAACCTTGGTCTCAGCGCTCAAGATCGTCAGCTGCTTGCAGACAATGTCAATGTGGTTGTTCATTCTGCTGCTACGTTGGATTTCCAAGAGAACCTTCGGCCTACAGTCAAGATCAACTTGTTGGGCACTAGACAGGTCATGGAATTATGTCGTCAGATGAAGAATTTGAAGGTCGGTGTTTTATTTATTCATTTACACTTTATTGTCCACACATACAAATGTAATAAGTACAACAGTTTATTTGTTTGTTTGTTTAATTTCTTTGTTGCACAAAAATTGCATTTAAATGTACATTATTTAATACAAAGAGAAAAAGAAATAATTTGTACAAAGGCGGCCTTATTCCAAGAAAGGATCTCTTCCAGTCAACCCAGTCTTCAAAAGGTTACATATTTTTGGAATAGGTGGAGTGTCACTATAATTTTACAAAGAAATTTTGAAAATATTAAGACTTACTTAAAATCATGAAATCTGAAATACTAAAAAAACATAAAAACAAATAAAAAAGATATGACATATTTATAAATAAATATTTATATATAATACTTATACATACATATAAACATATGTATAAAATAAATATATAATACACTAAATATAAACACTATTATTCGCTTAATGAATATACTGAATGCTTATAGTATTTTCTCAGTCGGTTTTTAAATGATCCAATAGAGGAAGCAATTTTAATGTCAACAGGAAGAGCATTTCACAGCCGAGCGGCAAGAACCGAAAACGACTTGGAATACTTTTCAGAAGAATGACATGGTATCTGCAAAGTCGGTACATCACTAGCACGTAATCTTGGGTCAATCTGCCGGAAGGAGAATTCATTTACATAATCATTCTCTAACAGTTTTTTGGGTTGATTGTTCCATATGTCTTAACATTTTGAATTGAGCTACTTCTAGATGTTATTTGTTTTTGGTTAAAAGAACATCAAGCCAGTGTTTTAACCAGGGATCCGCAGCTTTACATGCCTTCTGAAGCACGGAATCGTCTTTTCGGATAATCAGGTGATTCAAGCCTGCAATAACCTGACAAGACTGGAAACAGTGTTACTCTCAGAGTTAGGACAAATCTAATGACACCACTCAAGCCAAAATCCATCAGGACGTTTAGGCTGTAGAGCGTGCCAAAGAAATTTACATAACATACATATCCTCAAATAACATAACCATCCATTCCAACCATCATAACCATCTAGCGCAGTCGGCTAAAAAGCAGTTGTCTTTCTCAGGTGATGATTCACGTGTCGTCAGCATATGTTAACTCGTACTTAAAGGAAGCACACGAGAAGGTGTATGAGGCCCCAGAAGAAGCTGAGAAGGTCATCAACATGGTGAACAGCATGTCTGACCAGGCATTGGATGAGGCTGAGTGTGTGTAAGTTACTTTTAATCTCCTTCATTAACTTTTAATCTCCTTCATTAACCTATAATCTCATTCATTAACTCTTTCCTTCTGCCATCTCGTACTTGAGGAGAGGCGCCTGAGGAGAGTATTTTATCAACATGATGAACAGCATGTATGACCAGGCGTTGAATGAGGCTGAGTCTGCGTGAGTTACTCTTTTATTCCCTTTTCATCTCCTTCATTAACTTATAATCGCCTTCATTAACTTATGATCATTAACCTATATTCTTTTTCGTATAAGCGCGTTCCCAGTTACATCCTCAGCTGTGCTGCATTGGAGCCCGGAGTGCGCTGTCCCGCTTTTTCTTCTCCAAATATAGCATGCATGTCAATGGTCACCCAAGGATGCCAAAGACCCTGCAAAATGCGAGAAGAAACAGCCGGAACAGTTTCAATGATTTGGCTATAGTTTTCGACCGGCCGCCTGCCTGACGTCAACCCTCTTTGAGAATGCAATTGCAGCACCAGATGTTTGTGCTTAGTCTTTTAGTTGCATCTTACGACATCCACAGGAAGAGAAGTGGTCCTATTCTAACCCGGCACCACACGGGTTCATTAACCTATATTCTACACACATACATCTCACCCGCTATCGACGTGTCGTCAGCGTACCTTCGTCAACTCGTACTTTAATGAAGCGCCCGACGACGCCGAGAAGTTATCGGGACAGGGTCGGCCTCGACGGAAATTCTGCGATCAGATTGCAGACGTTCTGAAAAAAAGAGAGGTAAGAAGTACCCGTGACCGAAGAGCATGTACGAAGAGATTAATGAGTGAAGCGAAAGAGGTCAATAGTGGAGGTCCTAGTCTCTGCCTACCCCTATGGGAAATAAGCGTGATAGCATGTATGTAAGTATGTGATTCATAACGTGTTCTTTGTTCCAGGCTTCTGAAGAGTCACCCAAACACTTACACGTTCACAAAACACCTCGCTGAACACGAGGTGGTGAGGTGTGCCGATCTCTTCCCGTGCACCATCGTGCGGCCCACCATGAGTAAGTACTTGTTAGGCCACAGTGGAGCGTCGCGGCGTCGATTATCCGAACTACTGCGGCGGCCCGACTCGCGCTTGCTTACCCGGGTCCCGCTTGCCTACCCCTGCTGCGTGTCTACCCCCCTCCTGAGTACGTACCCAGATCTCGAGTGTCTATCCCTCCGTGGCGTAATGATTAACACTTTAGACCGCTAATCCGGAGGTTCTGGGTTCGATCCCCAGCCGGGGCTAGTTGGAAAATGGCCTTTCTCAAATTGTCCTGGGTCTTGGGTGTTTATCTAATTATGTATTTATCATAAAATATAGTATCGTTGAGTTCATATCCCATAACACAAGTTTACAAAAACTTATTTTGGGGCTAGCTTAATCATTGTCATTTGTCCCTATACATATAGTAGCATGAATGGGCCGGCTCGTCCGGGGAAGTACCACACTCTAACAGAAAATCGACGTCTGAATTATAGCTACACCGCTTCTATGCTTCGGTGAGTGAGAGAGCCGGATCCAACACGTAGAGGCCCTTTGGAGAAGTTGATGTAATGTGACGCTTCCGCCAAAACCCATTCTTGGATATACCAATGAAAGGTATACCCTTGAATAGGTTTCAGCAGGAGAATGATCTATTGCAAGAATAGGAAAAGGTTCATGGGTTATGGATTGAGGTTGGGATGGACTATGATGCTGGGCTATTGCAAATGAAACAATTGTTTATTTATACTAAGACGGTGTTTTATATTTTCCAGTCGTGGCAGCATGGAAGGAGCCGGTCCCCGGCTGGACGTGCTCGAAGGTTGGGCCGCAAGGGTTCCTCATGGGCGCTGCGAAGGGTAACTATTTTAACCTTCTACTAAAAATAATAAAATTAAAGAAACCGGTCAAGTGCGAGTCAGACTCGCACATGAAGGACCTGCATACAATGTTTTAAAATGCTGAAAAAACACGTTTTTTGCATGACGACCCTCTTTCATTTTTAACTTTGTCTTATTTTTAGTATTTGTAGTTATAACGGCCACAGTAATACATAATCGGTGAAAATTTCAAGTGTCTATTACGGTTCAAGAGATAGAGCCCTGTGACAGACAGACAGACAGCGGAGTCTCAGTAATAGGGTCCCGTTTGCACCCTTTGGGTACGGAACCCTAAAAAACGACGTTGCTGATATTAAGAACGCGTGGCAGTCCAAACAGCATTCTTCAAACCCTGACAGACAGATACACGTCCCTGCTTTGGGCTTGCCTTGTAAGTAACTCGGTACCTTATTTGGAAATCCCACACTGTAATGTAATTTTAATCCAAATTAATTTTATTTTATTTTGATTTTATATTTATTTTGATTTTATTTCGACTTGTATTTTGATTTGATTTTTGATGTTTCTAATTATGATGATGCATGGAGTCCAGTGCTGCCCCCATTTAAAAAAATAATTGAAAGGAAGCAGAGATACCATTTAAAATTTTGATCTAGTAAAACCTAGATAACCCTTCAAACTATTTTATGAACCACTGTTTACAGTTTAAAGTGAGAACGTTAAGCTTTAGTTTGATCAAAATTTTAAATTATATTTCCCTTTTTTTTTTAAATAATTTATTTCAAATGGGGGCAGCACTAGGCTCCATATATCGTCTTAAGTTCTAACATACATGTATGGATCTCGTTATCTGAAATAAACAATTATTATTTGTATCTCCTTTGGATTCACGGGTCTTTCCACTCCGGTCCTTTGGGAGGCTTGAGTGGGGATACAGATCAAAAGGTAGATGCCCTTTTGGAGAAGGGAATTATTATTATATTTATCTTTATTTACTTTAAATCTAAGATAAGGTTTAATAATATATCTATAAAAATTAAATAATTATATTATTTTTGAAAGAAAATAAACCGGCCAAATGCGAGTTAAACTCGCGTGGAGAGGGTTCCGTACAATTGATTGAATTCTTATAGGTTTTCCTGTAATCTACAAGCAATGGACTATATTTTGTATTTTTTTCAAAATTTTTGGCTCAGTACTTTCGGAGATCAGGGGGGGGGGGGGGATGGTCAATTTTCGTCTTCTTTCTTGAATAAAATCAAAACATTTTATTTTACAATAATAATAAAAAAAAATTGAGATCCTTATTTATAACAAGCCTTTTCATTTGATATTATAACAGTAATTATTGCAATTTTTTTTTTAATTTCCCCATTTTTACCCTGAAAATGACCCTTATTTTAATATAATATTTATTTACTTTGCACATATGTGTTTGGGTCATTGGCTGTGACAGACGGACAGACAGATGCACGAGTGATCCTATAAGTGTTCCGTTTTTTCATTTTTGGTACGGAACCCTAATAATACTCAAAAGTTGAGTTACTAAATTGATTAATTTCTTACAGGAGTTGTTCGTCGCCTGCCTTTGGCGTCTCAAAACGTAGCGGATTACATTCCCGTGGATGTTGTGGTGAACCAGCTACTCGTTGCTGGGTGGAACGCTGCTAAAACCAAGTAAGAATACTTGCCGTATTGTAATTTAAAAGTTTGCTCTTGACGGTGAAGTTAAGAGGCATGCCTCCATTATTCTCTTTTCTCTGGCCATCCTTTTTAACTTTCTCCATTTTAAGGCCGTACGTGAATATCCAGGGTCCAGTGCTGCCCCCATTTAAAATAAATCATTTCAAAGAAAACGAAGACATTATTTAAAATTTTGCTACTACCAAGTTCTAGATAACCCTTCAAAGTATTTTATGAACTACTGTTTACAGTTTAAAGTGAGAACGTTAAGTTTTTACTACGCACATTAGCGAAAAACGGCCACTTTTGGCAAATTGCGTAGTAAAGCTACGCTAAAGTAGATGAATAGATAGATTAATTGATTGATAGATTGATAAATAGATATAGATTGATTGACTGATAGATATATTGATTGATAGATAGATTGATTGATAGATAGATTGATTGATAGATAGATTGATTAATAGATAGATTGATTGATAGCTTAATTGATTAATAGATAGATTGATTGATTAATTGATTGATAGATTAATTGATTGATAGATTGATTGATAATGAGACAAGAATAAGACTTCGCCAAATGTCAAAAGTAAAAATGTCGCCTGTTTATACGACAAAATATGAATGTTGCTGTATAATTAGACAAAATTTAAATGTTATTGTCTAATGACATTGACTTCTGTTTAGGTGGCTTTTCTATTTAGTAGCGACGTGTATGACGCTACTAAATAGAAAAGTCCTGGTGTCATACGCGTACCTAAATGTGACCAGTACGTTTCAAAACAGGCTTTGCTTTAGAGACGTCATCGCGGAATCTATTTACCTCCATATATCTTTTCTATTGATTATAGAATGCATTGCCATTATCCAAGTTTAAATCGTAATCGTAATGTAATTTGCTAGGAAAATTAAAAAAAAAACCCTTGACTGTCAAGAAAGCCATTTATTGATGAGTGGGTGTACTTTCTTATACAGACAAAAGTTTAACAGATTTTCGTTATTAAGATTATCATGTCATAGAATAATCAATATGTAGGTTACTTTGTATAAAGAATTTTTAAAAATAGATTTTCGTTGCACAGAAAATCAAAAATTAGAATGTTTGTTATGAATAATTTGAAATCATAGAATTTTATTACAAATAACATTTACTTTTGCTATGTTTCTAATATCAGAATATCAAATTAAATATTATTTTTATATTTTTAATAAGTTTAGTTAATATAATATTTATAACCTATAAGTTTGCATTATTCTAGTAAAATGGATAAAACTTTCCCAGCACTCGCCGGCCGCTGCCGCGGCACGCTCGCTTCGCTCGCTAGGCTCGTGCGTGTGTCATAGTTCTAACCTAAACTAACCTATAAGTTTGCCCTATTCTAGTAAAATGGATAAAACTTTCCCAGCAACTGTTATGTTAACTTACTGAATGGCAAGATAAATAACCCACTTGCTTTTTCGCGGTGTTGTTTATATTTTCCGTGTGTGTAAGGATCAGTTCAGACAGAGAGGAAAAATGCTCGCGTGGGCTCGAGCTTCCTCTGGCCGCAATTCACACTGAGAGCAAAAATGCGCTTCGTGACGGTGCGTCATCGAAAGAATGCTCGAGACCGCGCGAGGACGCGCGAGCCTACGCGAGCCGTCGCGGGGATAGGTACACGCAAACTAAATTGAAAGCACAGGCGGCGATACGTCAGAACTTGCTCGCGCGGTTTCGGCCGTGCTTGAGGCCTCCCGGGCGGGCGCGAGGACGCGCGCGACCGAGTCGCGAGCATGCGCCACCATAGATTAATATTGTATATACTGAAATAGATAAGAAACTGTGGCTTTAAAATTAAATCAAACTAGTGGCGCCATCTGGTAGCAAGCTTTCGCAACACCAAAGGACTAAAAGATGAAATAAAATGGTGAAAAAACTACTCCGTGAGCTGGGACTTGAACTCGCGATCTCGGTTCAAATACGACTATGTTCTTAAGGACGGTATGCACAAAGCCACGTGGTCGGATTTGGCTCTGAAATATGCAAAATTTTCCCGCTAGGGGAAAAAAATGTCAAGCTGAAAATGCATAGAGTTAATAATGTGTAAACGGGACAATAGATGTAGGTTATCATAAATTGTAACGTAGAATTAGTATACAGCTTACTTTTTTCTTTTCGTCAAGACTTCCAGTCCGCGATACTTATTAAAATTTTCAAATCAATCAAATCAAATAATTATTTTGTTTGAATTATTATTTCTGAATTAAGGCCTTGGCAGACGTCATTATAATGTACTTAACACTTTAGTAGACAGGCTTTCAGTAGAAAAAGCAAAGTCGAAAATACAGTAGTTTGCGAGTGTGCGTGAATGCAAGACGTTTATTTAAAAAGCGAGTTTAAATATATGTGAAATTCATATAGCACTTTCTAAAAAATCCAAGTTATAGGTATTCGAATCTTGCGTAAAATTTATTACTTTTTCAATTTATTAGTCGACCTCCGTGGCGATTCCTTAACACGTTAGTCCGTCACTCGGAGGTTCTGGGTTCGATTCCCAGCCAGGGCAAGTTGGTAAATGGCCTTTTTTAATTTGTCCTGGTTCTTGGGTGTTTATTTTACCCCATCAAAAACATAAATGTAAAAATGCCAAGTTCAAATTCCGACAAAACAATTGAAATTTAAATAGCTGCCAAGTTATGTAGGTAGAGAAAACTGAAATTTATTCATTAGAATCTCAACATTTGACTTGGACAACATTAAGATTGAAAGCACGGTCACCCATCCTAACTGTGACCAAGCTAGAAGTTGCTTAACCTGTAAAAGCAAGGTCATTCATCCATCAATTTTTGAATTTATCGTATGCGAAGTGGAGCGAAATATATGCACAAGTGGTTTTGATTACTCGTATTTTGAAATTTGTTAAAGCGCAAATGACAAAGAACCCTTAGAATAGAGAATCTGTTTTGTTTCACGCAGCTTTTTAGGGTTCCGTAGTAAACAAGAAACCCTTATAGATCCATCATGTCTGTCTGTCTGTCTGTCCCCAGTTTTACTCATAGACTATTAGTACTAGAAAGCTGTAATTAGGCATGGGCATGGATATGTGGTAATAAAAACTTGAAAAAAAAAATGTGTGTTGTGAGTCTTCGTTGAATAGGTCTTTCAAAAATATTGTAAGATTATGAACTCCCTTTTTCGTTTTAGCAATCCGTTTGTGAAATATTTGGTTTTTGATTGCAAATTTTTGTTAGAATCATGTGTCTCCCCTCTCTGTCAGTTGTATATAGACACTTAAAAAAATTCACGGCAGTAGTAGGTATATAACGTCTGCCTGTACATAAACTAATTTAAGGTGGATTCAGTTCATGATACTGAACAACTTTTCCTAAGGAACACATAATTAAATATAAAAGAAAATGTTTGCTTTCCATTCGACCTCCGTGGCGTAATTGTTAACACGCTAGACCGCTAATCCGGAGGTTCTGGGTTCGAGGCCCAGCCAGGGCAAGTAAAAAAATGGTCTTTTTCAAATTGCCCTGGGTCTTGGGTGTTTATCTATGTATGTTTTTATCATAAAATATAGTATCATTGAGTTAGTATTCCATAATACAAGTTTAAAACCTACTTTGGGGCTAGCTTAATTAGTGTGATTCGTCCTTACATATTCCATACATATATTCCATAAATATTACATTTTGCCAAATCTTGTGTGTAAGAGATCAAAAATAATTTATGTATTTCGTTTGTTCCTTGGTGAAAGTTGTTCAGTATCATGGACTGAATTCAGACCTAAAGTTAGGCAGTTGTTAGTTACATAAAACAAGTAGGTACTGACTACGGAACTCTACACTGGACGTGGCCCGTTACGGCACGTGCTCGTTTATTTTGGTTAAGTTGAGATTCTAGGGAACTATAGACAAATTTATGATATTTCTGCGTAAATCAATATTACTTATCGCTGACAGGACGTTCTCAAAAATACAATCAAATAGTATTTTACGCGAGCGGTAACTTGGAAAACTACACGTTTTGTGTTCCACTGACAGAAAATGTACACATTTGAATTTTCTTTGTGAAACAATACGTTTAGCGACCATCTGCAATCGTAACACCTTTCACTTCTATTCACCTTATTATGTAAGTACGGAGGGTAAAAAAGGATTGCACGTTGAACAGATCAACAGTCTTGGCTTAGCAGCTGTATGTGCTCAATCAATGACTTGACTGTTTGATTTTGTACAATATTTTTAACGAATCAACAAAGAGCACTAAAAAGAAATCTTTTCCTGAAAACAGCTAAAAAATTGGTTGATTAATGAAGCAGTAATAAGCATTACTACACCCTTTTATTTTTTATCTTCTAATAGGTTTTCCTGTAATCTATAGGTAAAGAACTTTTAACAGTATATTTTTCAAAAGATTGGGTTCAGTGGTTTCGGAGATAAGGGTATTTTTATTATTTATTTTCAAAAATAACTTCAAAACACCAACTTAAAAAATTTAGAAAAATATATTTAACATTATCATAAAATGCTCTTTCATTTGATATTTTACGCGATGTAGTTCACAAAACCCTTTTTTTAATGTCTCATTTATCTCCCATAAGTGGCCCCATTTTTTTTAAATTTATTCATTTACCTACATTTTACTTCCGTCTTTGGGTCACAAATTTACATTATGTGCACAACATTTTAACTGAATCGGTCCAGTAGTTTATAAGGGGGGGGGGGGGGGGGTCAATTTTCGCCCATTTTCTTAAATAACTTAAAAATACCAATCTAAGAAATAATATAAAAAAAATATTTAAAATTGTCATAAAAAGTTCTTTCATTTGATATGTCACACGATTTTGTTATCAAAACTTTTTTTTAATGTCTAATTTACCCACAATAAGTGGCCCCCTTTTTTAAATTCCATTTATTTACGTTATACGTCTATCTTTGGGTCACTAAGTTACATAAGTGTAGGTACTAAATCTCAACTAAATCATTCTAATAGTTTCGTAGCAAATTGGCTGTGACTTACGGACAGACAGATAAGCGAATCCCTAAAAACAGTAAAAACACCAAAAAAATCGGTTCCTATACAAATTTCCCGGGCGGCTGCACACTTTTGTATGAAAATGCAGATTTTTTTTTGTTTTTTGACTGTTATTTTAATATCATTATACTATACTAGCAGTCCACCCCGGCTTCGCCCTTGGTACACACAAAGCCTATGTCACTCGGCGATAGTGTACCTTTCCAACGGCGAAAGTTTTTTTTTAATCGGTCCAGTAGTTTCGGAGCCATGTAATGCAAACAAACAAACAACCAAATCTTTCCTCTTTATAATAATAGTATAGATAAATAGCCTACTATAGCCTGTCTGCCTAGCCAAGTATAGATCTAGTATAGCCTGTGGTCCGATATATTACGCATGTCAATTGTCAATTCGTATTTTGATATACATTCATGGGGAAAAGTTGTTCAAAATTTCAGACTGAATCACCCATCAAAATAATTGTAAAACCCTAATTAAACAGCAGCTTTTACAAAAACAGTTAATATGATTCCGCGACCCGAGAAAGTTCGAATCCGATTTTCACCCCAATCGCCAATTAAAAAATATAGGTAATAAATCAAATCAAATTATTTTTTTCATTGACTTAATTTTCAATAAAATTAAAAAAAAAATGTGCGATGCCGTATCTGGGATAGCATTACATCTTTGCTTGAATGTCAACAAAATGTCAAAACTGTACCATAGTGTAGCAAAAGTATGACATAATTTGGCAGTTTGTACATAGTTTTTTATTGAAATATTTTAGACTGTAATGCAATTTTACGTAATTCGAAAATGGATTTTTTTGAAAAATTCGACACGGCCTCCTTCCTGAACGCCCGGCGGGCAACTAAATTTGTATGGAAGTAACATGGCCGCCATTTCAGAGAATTCTGTCAAAAACGTTGCAAAACATCCAATTTTTTAAATTGTTTTTTTTATTATTGCGTGATTGCATTGTAAGCAAATATAAAGAATAATGTTTCAAAATAGCCTTTATTTTTATAAAATATATGCAATCCCTTGTTAGAATATTTCTTTACGCTGAAAAACAAGCCAGTTTGTAGCAAGATTTTCTAAAATATTTCTTTCAGGTTTCTCTACAATTATCTTACTTTTTCTGAATGAAAATTAAAAAAATACGGTTTTCGTCTACTGGCTAGTCTATTCACCTATAACTAGGTATGTAATTTTCTTAGTGGTCTTTTCTACTTAAGCCATAACTATTGCCCGCGCAAAGTGCGTTTTGCATGTTTTTGGGTAAATTCAATGCTTGTTTTTAGGAAAGCTACAAAATATTTTAAAAAATCCTTTTTTTCGTCTACTGTCCCAACTGTTCCTCTATCTATGTGTATACATTATTTGACTTAAATCAAACGCTTTCTGTACAAACTTGTTGCCCGCGCAAACCCATTTTACATGGTGCCGACCCTTAAGCCTAATCAACTGAGCTATTAAGGGTTAACTGGAGGGACGAAATCCCATACAAACGTACTTTCGTTTTAATTTCGAAACCATAAAACTCATCGTATTCAAATTTTTACAAGCATTAAGATGATAAATATCTAGATCTGTAATTAGTTTTGGTCCGAAAATAATAAACAAAAAAAAAGTTATAGCAACTTAAAATTTGCCTTTTTTATCGACGAAATCGAGTAATATTTAGACGCCTATTACACTTATAATTATATTTTCGATCCTTATGGAAACTAATTATACGACTAGAGTGAAGACTCTAAATTCCAAATAATTTAGTTTTATTTGGGTATGTATCGTATTTATCGAAATAAACGAAAACTACGAAAACTACGATTCATGGCCTATAACGGCCCGTTTCGCTGGCGTTCAGTGCACTCTCTTTGTCGTACGCGGGGGTGTAGCTCTCACATGCGGGGGTCGGGACGGAGCTACATTTTTTAGCGCCCTTTCTCTTTCTCGACGAAATAGCAACACGACGAAGCGCGTCGGTAGGCAACTCGCTGTGGAGTTCGCCCGCGCCTCCAGTACCACCTTAAGTGATTAACCTCGCATGTCGAATTTATCCATCACTATTCCTATGAAATAAAAAAATGGATAGATAGATAATCGCCAAGGAACTTTTTTGGAGGCACGTTTTTGGAAATTGCTATTCCACTTCGTAGGCATTCTATATTGTATATAATTTCTTTGATTTCTAGGTTTAGATTATTATCCGCGAAGATCAAGTTTACGTCGAAAATGTTATTATCTAATCTGTCAACGTCTACTTGATTTGGGTCGATAATGGTTAAGAGGAAACATTAGTTGAGTCCTTTTTCAGATTTAAGAATTTTTACGTCAATATTTCTATCGCGCTCGCGATGGCGTCTGATTACGACCCTTTAGTCTTTAGTATTTAATATCTAAATATTTCGTGGTTTTTATAGACCATTCCCAACCTCGCGATTTTATAGACCGGGGCTTTGGGGCCTCAAATGATTAATGATTGGTCCCTAACAATAAAAAAACTTACTTTCAGATCTGGCCTGACAGTGTACCACTGTTCGTCTTCCACTTGCAAGCCGTTCACCTGGACCATACTGGAGCCGTCCATTAATGGACTTCTGCATAAATATCCTCTCAAGAGCGCTGTGTGGTAAGTCATATTCATACAGGACCTAACAAAAAATTAGGTTCCCGGCAGAATAGAATAGGACCACTCCAAGTCTTCCCGTGGATGTCGTAGAAGGCGACTTAGGAAACACAAGCTAAACAAAGCTTATAAACATCAGTGAGACCCGTCTGGCCAGCGTGGAGTAACTGCTCTGGCTAATATACGGCTCTGGTAGTACGGAGAGGGTCGCGCTCTTGCAGTTGAGACTAAAAAAGACCTGATGTTGATGATGTTTCTTTTCAGGTACCCTCACTTGAAGTTCGTGCCGTCCCTCTTCATGTTTCGTCTGTCGGCTATCTTCGTTCATTTCCTGCCGGCTGTACTACTGGACATGGTGCTCAGAGTCACCGGGGGCAGGCCCATGTAAGTTACATGCCTTTTATTCATGTTTTAGGGTTCCGCACCTTAAAAGGTGAAAACAGAACTAGTGTCCTACTGATCGAAAGTTTGGTTTCGGTTTCGGAAAAAAACGGGTTTCGGTTTGGTTTCGGCGGTAAAACTGCCGAAACCACGACCGAAATCGCAACTGCATTCGGCATTTTTAAGACGCAATCTTAAATGATCCTTGTAAGGAAGTTTCGGTTTCGGCAGAAACAGACCGTTGCCAAAATTCGGTTTCGGTCGGACACTAAACGGAACCCTTATAGGATCACTCACTTGTCTAATGTCTTGTTAGCGACTAACGATCGCAAATATATATTATTCTATGCTCGCTTACTCCTATAATGGTCACTGGTGGTGTTCAGAGTCACGAGGGCTGCGCTTACGTGTGGGTTACATGACTTTTGTTGTTGTTTTTAGGGTTCCGAACTTAAAAAGGCAAAAACGGAACCCTTATAAGACCACTCACTTGTCTTTTGTCTTGTTAGCGACCAACGATCGGACTAGCGATCACAATAGTATTTTATGCAACAGTTGTAAGAGTGTTCAAAAAAGTTGAGTGGCGCGGGTTATGATGCGAGCCGACAGGCGAGCGTCATAAAAAAGGCGCCACGAGTATATTTTGACGTACTTATTACATACAATAATTTTTCTACCACCATTTTAAGATAGGTAGACGTGAATAACCACAACTACATGAATTTAGTTTATTGTTAAGTTTGTAGTTGTGCCTTTTTTGTTGTAAAGTTATGTTGGTCGAGTCAAACCTTAACCTATTTAGACTTATCTTTATTTAGAATTATCTGTGGCAGCTAGCCGTACCAAAGAATAAAAGTATAAAAAAGTTTTGAATGCCTAAAAAGCCTATAAAAAGAAGTTTGAAGTTAAACATTTTTCCCCAGATTGGTCCGTCTCCACAAGAACGTGTGGAACTCCCTCTCACGCCTCGAAACGTTCATCTTCAGCGAGTGGAAATTCTACAACCCGAATACTTTAGACCTGGCGAAGCAACTGAACAAAACTGACAGCGAGGTCTTCTACATAGACATCAGTTCACTCGATGTGAGTAAAGAGTTGAAGCGGTTTGGTGGTGGAAATAGACCTTACATCATCATCAAGTCTTTTTTACTCCCCACTGCAATAGCACGACCTTCTTTGTACACCAGAGCCATACTTAGCCAGAGCAGAGGATTTGGCCGACACTCTCCACGCTGGCCAGACGGGTTGGAGAGGTCTCATTGATGTTTATAAGCTTTGTTTAGCTTGTGTTTCCTAAGTCGCCTTCTACGACATCTACGGGAAGACTTGGAGTGGTCCTTTTCTACTCTGCCGGAAACCACACGGCTAAGACCTTACAAAGTTAGTAGGTAATCAGTGGCGGATTTGCAGTCCTAGTCCTCTGTCTAGGCCGCTCTATCTCTAGGCCCCGGGCCATGTGCCGCCCCTTTCTCAATACCCATCATTAGACTAGCTAGATACATAATTAATGAATTTACTCTATGGCCCGTTAAAAGTGGCCACAAAAGTGGACCAATTAATTGATTCAGAAAATTGGTAAACGTTAACTAAAAGCTGCTAGTTTAGTTTATAATATTTTCCGCGGCCTGAGGGATGATTGGACATTTAGAACGGTTTTAAGTTTGGTTTATTAATAAATGTTTTACAATGTGTAACAAAACTCGTCTGCACACACTTCCACTGCTGAAAAATGCACCGTGTGTGTTTTGCCAAAGAGGAAAACACATACGGTGCGTTTTCAGAATTGGTAAGCGCAGAAAAATCATTTAATCTTCGCAATCTGATTTACTTAAAAAAAATTATATTTTTGGCACGATTTGCCGCCCTTCATATCTGGCCGCCCTAGCCCCGGGCCTACTGGGCCTTGGGGCAAGTCCGCCACTGTAGGTAATACTATACACTGCCTCCGTGGTCCAGTGGTCATGGCGTTTGCCTTGTGATCCGAAGGTTTGAATGAACATTTAAAAGTTTTGATCAACTAATTCACGATGTAGTCAATGTCTTCACAATATAAAAACATGTCTTAAATTATCCACGAATTATCTAGAATGATAACTTTTCTAAAAATGAGACTAATTTTTGAATAATCTTTAAAAATGTTTAATTGTGTGAGCAAGACAGCCAACCAAGTGTAAAATTCGTAAAGAAAGATTGAATATGTTTTCATTGCAGTGGCTGAAATACTTCACAAACCTGCACCTTGGCGTGCGGAGGTACCTGAACCATGAGAAAGAGAAGACTATGGAAGCGGCCAGAGGAAAGGACACCATGTAAGAAACGTGTATTTTTAAATACAGGATGAATCGTGGTCCAGTGGTCAAGGCGTTTGCCTTGTGATCCGGAGGTCTCGCGGGTTCAAATCCCAATGGAGCATACTTTGTGAAAAGTTGTTTCCAGTCCGTTGAGGATATTGCAGGCTTGAATCACCTGATAATCCGAAAAGATGATGCACGTAAAGTTTGGGTCCCGAACGCCATGTAGCGTTTGTTTAAACTTATCCTAGGATTGGTTCATGACGGACGACAGTCGCTCTGTGTAAAAACCGTCAAATCCCCTAGGGTAGGCAGCGGACCCCCGGGCTCTGAAGCGTTACCGCTGAGGATTGAACCGGGAATACAAGAGGATGATGTCAGAATGACTTCAAAAATACGATGCAATGCATCGGAACGCCAGCGGGGTGATCTGGTAAACTACACGTTTGGTGTTTCGCTGACTGCCTCGTTGAAAAATAGCACTCCAGGACTCGCTCGAAAAATTTTGCTGGTGGATAAATATACTTAAAATCAGTGTTAGTACTTAGAACTATATTAATTTGTTCCAGGCTCCTAGTGTTCCACGTGATCTGGCAGATCTCCGTCCTGGGTGGTCTGTGGTACCTCTTTGCGTGCCTCACAGGCCTTACTATGACGCAGAGCGCCTGGATAGCACCTGTCTTCTACATTCTTTTTACCTGTTTGTAAAATCGTAGAGAAAAAAAATATCTTTTTTACGAATATTTGATGCAAAAAAAGACTATCGCAGGAAGAAAAGCGGTCAATGACTTTTCTATATTACTTGTAAAACCATAAATTTTTTTTTGTTTTATTTTTTTGATTAAAAAAGATTATTTCGTGTTTCAGTTGCAGGAAAAAAGTGGTCATTAAAATTAGACTTATCTCTATATTCATACGCTAAGAGAATTTGAAACTAACTTTAGAACAAACTTAATCATTCTAGAACGCATTTATGTTTTTATCGAATATTCTATTGAATATTCTCAATCAAAAGCATTCAAGAAGGATTTTTGCTTTCACAAAATTAATATTTTCGAATCTCAAATGTGAACAAAAAGTATTTTGTGTTAATTTCTTGAAGTAATTCAATTAATCGAATGTATTTTAAGGTTCTGTGGTCAGAGGCTCTGTCTATCCTGTAGAGGATTAGAAGTAAATATATTGTTTGTTAATTTTAGCTTTGCTTTGTTATTTGTACTTACATTGCATTAGTATGTACAACGATTAGTTAAGAATAAAGCGCATTTTTATTTGAAAAATGGACCTTATAGCCAAAGTCTAAAGTAGAATGTCAAATAATAAACTATATTAGATTGTCTTAAAAGAAAAACGCAAAGCGTAAGATAGGCGACTAGGCGTTCTTCGCCAAAATTTCTACAATTTTGTACTTTAGTGAATGGTAATAAGGTCGTTTTTCTTCGAAAAACGCGTCTTCAATACTGAACTAACCTGTACACTGTTTGCCAATTAGCGTGTCAAAATGTGACAATGAACTTAGCTATTTATATTTATTTTATTTAAGCGTAGGACACCCACCCACAAGGTGGTCAGACGACCTGACCAAGGTCGCTGGAAAGCGCTGGATGCAGGCCGCTCTAGATCGGTCATTTTGGAAAACCTTGGGAGAGGCCTATGTCCAGCAGTGGACGTTATGCGGCTGAAATGATGATGATGATTTATATTTAGCTAGTTATGCATATGTATTCTAAGATAACTAAGTATCAAATGGTGCAATAAGTACAATAAAATTCATTATTCAAGAAAAGATAATGTACCTTTGCAGTACGAAAATTTTGTTACGCTAAAGATAGTAAAGATAATATATATGGAACGTTGGAAAAAAAAGTTCCTTTTTCGTGCTATTAGCATGGACAAACAAATACAAGAGCACTTACAACCTTCATACTTTGAAGTGTAATTCGATTTTTAGTTTAAATTTTGTAGCTAGATGGGGCTACTAGTTCGAAAGAAGGTAGCTTCTTAGTGGTGCCGCTTAATTTCGGAAAGATGGCGGTATAAGCGTTCATTTTCTACGAACAATCAAGCGCCATCTCTGATTTTTCATGGATACCGTCAGTCTAAGTACCCAGCATCGCTTTTTGTATGGCTAGCGGGCGAGATAGTAGCGACATCTAGAAATAATACAGGATATTGGCTTTGTAGTAGAGTACGCTTATTTGTATGGGGTGGGGTTATCAGTCCTCTGGTATCTGTTCGTCCATGCTATTAGTCAACGAGTTAAATAGCGAGAAAGTTCATTGTCCGATTTTGACACTCAAAATGGCAACTAATGCAGTATATTTAAACTATTTTAAGCCTTATTTACCGCTGAATAAAGTTAAGATTCCTACTAGTAACTTTATTAGTAAGCTAGTGTAACGGTGCGTTGTAGTTAAGGCAAAATTAGATTTTGGGAGAATTTTTATTTTAATAAATTATTACATTTGCTAAATTTCGTTTTATTTAAACTATACGAACTCCTTTGAGAAAGTTGTTTCGTAGCGTGGACTGAATTTTCCCTTATAGCAAGTACAATAAATGACCTCCGTGGCGTTTTGGTTACCTACCACGCTTCCGCGGCTTGGGTTCGATTCCCAACCTAGGCAAAGTAGGTACACATTTTCACAGAATATTTCTCTTTTTGTGACGGTATAATAATTATAGTACTCTCTACCCGTGACAGCTGGTCACGTGATTAAAATAAGAATACGTCATCAGTTGGGAGTGTTGCCCCTATACAGGATGACTTTTTAAACATCAGCCAAATTTTTGGAGCAAGTTCAGTCCATGATATTGAACTACTTCTATTAAAAAAAAGTAAGTAAAAATCGATAAAATTTTTTCAAATTCCCGCTAAAAATCCGTTTGGCTGAGCGCTGATTTGTATGGGAAGGTGAATTTTTATTTTAGTTTTCGTTAATTGTTTTTGTGGAAAGTAGTTCTGTATCATGGACTGAACTTGCTCCATAAATTTGGCTGGTGGATAAAAAGTCAGCCTGTATGTTCCATAGTTTTTTTTGAGCGGCCGCCGCAACTACATACAAACTATGGAAATTTTACGGCGGCCCGCGTCGCCCGCCGCGCCGCGTGTCCGTGGACGCGGCCTGACAGTGCGGTGGTTGGTGGGGGACGCTGAACATTAATGTCTGTCTCACGCACGTTAGTTTTAACCAAAAAATATACGAAATAGTTAAGTTACTTAGTATTTTATTTCGTCTTCGGAAATGGCAGGAAGAGAGTAAGTACCATATCTTATTATAATATGGTATTGATTAATATAGTACTTATAGGGGTACATAGTATAAAAACATTCTTGTTCTGTATATTTTTATTATCATCCACATCATAATTAAACAATACTAATCAAAACTTAATCACAAATCAATATAAACAAAACCTTGTACGCTCTTACAAATACATTAAAAAAAGCACCTGAAAGTACTTCCACACTAGCTGACTGATCAGAAAACCATTCAAATATGGATCTAAAGACTTGTTGTGAAGGTTCACTTTTGAGAATTTGATTATTCGGCAACCCTTCTATACAACTATGCTACCTGTTTGTTAGATTAACAAAAAAAAAACATTTTTTTTCGCGTGCGATGATTTTTCGAGATTAGTTAGGCTTCTAGAGATTATATTTCGATGGTCGCATGAGACTACAAACTGAATAAAATTGTGTGTCTTTTTTGTTGAAAGGAAGTGTACCTTCACAATACGGCTTAAGCTCCATTTTTAAATGTTTCCATCCTTTTTTTTTACTTTTCGAACAATAAACGAAAAATAAGTACTAACTTGTATTTATCCTAAAAATGTGATGATATTATACAGATGACCACCACAAACCGTATTTCATTCAACACAAATGAATATATTTTTTTACAGTAATGTATTTTGATTTGACAATAAACTTTGTGACTTTTATATTTCATCTTTATTTATACCCAGAGCAAACGCATATCATGTTGTAAATAAAAAAAAATGTGTGTATACAGGGTGTAGCAAAATATACTGAAACTATTTAAAGGGTGAATGCAGTCCATGATACTGAACAACTCTCCCCAAGGAACATATCGAAATGTAAAATATGAACTTGCATGGAAGGCCAAAAATATTTTTTTTTGGCCAAGAAAACAAGAAAACTTGGGGAAAGTTTTTCAGTATCATGGACTGAATTCAGCCTTAAAATAGTTCCAGTATATTTTATTAGAAGTTATATATAATTTTAATAAAAGTATATAAATTATCAAAATAAACATAAAGACGTAGGTATAGGATGTTTATGAACTTTAGCCGCGTACAAAATTGGTGCCTAATAAATAAAAAAGTCTAATACTGTTTCAACCAACATTCAAAAGGTAAACGTATGTCCTGGGTATTTATTTGCTATCGACATATTTTTTTAAGTGTAAAAAAATACATTAAACTAAATGCAAAAAAAATCTCTACAAGAAACTTTTGTCTACTTTTCTATAAGGCCTAATATTGAACAAAAATATTACCTACGAAAAAAAAAACTACAGCAATCCTAAACATTAATTTACAAGCACAAAAAGAGCTTAAATAATAATATACGAAAATACACATGTTATCTTTTCTCCCAAAATGGACGGCAAAAAACACATTCATACAAAATAATAATTGGCAATACACACTATTATATTATTATATATATAATAACTGAAATGCTCTTTTAATTAAACAATATATTTTGCAAACACCGACAAAAACTGGATTTAAAAATATATCCTTTATATATTTTATTCGACATATAGCGGATTTGTATATCAATTAGGTATACTTTTCTTGAGTTTTTCTTTATGCCACTTCGACTTTTGTATAATAAACCTTATTCCGTTAGTTTAGAGTCTAGTCTACTACTGGCTGCAGACGTCGCTTACGTCGAGGGGTATAGCTTTCATCATAGTATTAGGCAAAGTTCTATATAACTAGATGCTTTATATAAGGACAGCCATCGCAGTTTCTAAATATATATCCACTACAGTATAGTATATGACACAGCACCTCTTACGACATAAGATTGTATGAATTGACTTGTCTTTTTACACCCGTACAGTTTTCGTATGTTCTCAGCCCAAATACTTCATTATTTCTATATTTCTTAATATTTAAATGTTACCAAGCTACATACACTTTGTAATCTAAATTGTTTTAGTAGCAAAATAATTCCCATATATTATTTAAAAAGCAAAAATACAATCTTTGACGACATACGTATAGTATATCCTTTACTTAATATATTTTTATCTCTTTACAACTGTATATGTACTCCATTTTCTAAATTTGATTCTTACAGAATTTGTCAATTGACGGTAAGCACTGTATTTTACTACATTATTATTGCCCAACAATGGGACAATAAATAGGCAAAAAAAATATAATTAGGTATTTTAGTAATAATAAAGTCAAACAAAATATATACAATTTTGTGGACAGATTCAATCCATGATGCCCCAAATAATTACCCCCAGAAATATATATATATATATACCTAGCAAAATACTTTGCCAATTTTGCATTAAAAGCAAAAAAAAAATTATGAAAATTTTTTTTTTTTTTGTCGGTTTACATATCTTGGCTAAAGTTGTTCAGTAACATGTAATGAATCTGTCCTTTGAATAGTTTCTTATACATTTTTTGTAATACCTCATATAGTATTCTATCTTAAATATAAGACTATAACCAAACTGACCATATTTTTTGGACCTTCATTCACGACACCCGTTTTCAAAATTAAACTAAATACAACCAAGCAATGTAACTTTATTTCTAGTTAGAAATAAAGTTACATTGTTAGAAGATAGAAGTCGCGGGCACAGCTAGTTAGCTGTGCCCGCGACTTCGTTCGCGTGGTTGTCGGAACGTAATGTTATATAGCCTAAAGCCTTCCTCTATAAATGGACTACCCAACAAAAAAATAATTTTTCAAATCGGACCATTAGTTCCTGAGATTAGCGCGTTTAAACAAACAAACAAACAAACTCTTCCGCTTTATAATATTAGTATAGATTACTAAGCTACCAATCCGGAGGTTTTGGGTTCGATCCCCAGCCAGGGCAAGTTGGAAAATGGCCTTTTTCAAATTGTCCTGGGTTTGGTAGTTTATCTATATATGTATTTATTATAAAATATAGTAGCGTTGTTAGTATCCCATATTAAAAGTTTTAACTTACTTTGGGGTTAGCTCAATCTGTGTGATTTGTCCTAGTTCTATACAGGTTTAACAAAATATACTGAAACTATTTTAAGGGTGAATTCAGTCCATGATACTGAACAACTTTCAAGGAACATATCTAGAATACAAAAAAATCTATCCTCCCATACAATCTTATACAAGTTGACCGATCGGCAGATCCGAGTTTCTCTGGAAAGCATTTTTTTTTTCATATTTCTATATAAGTTCCTTGCGGAAAGTTGTTCAGTATCACGGAATGAATTTAGCTTTCAAATAGTTTTAGTATATTTTTTTAGATATTCATCTATACCAGTACAAGCATATGTGACCGTATATGTAAATAAATACAGGCTGACGCTCCAGCCGAATTTTTTTAACAAACAACATTTGTTAAAAAAGTATAACTTAATATTACTTAGAATTAGAAAAAAACACACGCGGCGACAGACAGAATGAGCCGCGGCGCGGTCTAGGTGCGCGGTGCGGTGTGGAGGGGGAGGTGCTCGAGTGGAGAACCCGAAAGCGGGCAGCTTTGATATACTCCCTAGATAGAGCGCAGAAAAGCAAAAAGCGGTCAAAAAAAATATCCAACAGGGAAAAGGCTAGGGAGATGATGATGATGCAAGAAATGCAAAACAGCGCGGTGCCAAAAATGATTACGGAACCCTACTTTACGCGTGGTCCGACACGCTCTTGGCCGGTTTTTTTTATATATAATGAAAATTAATTCAGTAGTGAATTGAAATCATTTCAAAAAAAAATTCTGTGTTTAAAAATCACCATATTAACTTACTAGTTGGCGCTTAGTTATATTAAAATACACTGCACGCCTCAAACCGTAACTTTTTTTCACGCTGTAACCTCTCACGATTGTTTATTAGTCACTTTATAAACTAAACTAAAACACTACAAATTAATACCTAATGTTTGTACAAAAAAGCCCTAAACCAACTTATATATATATTAGATGTGACCACGCATATTAAACTACATATGAACTAAAAATGCTGTCTCGACTTAACAAACTTAAAAATAAGTAATATTACATAAACTAAAACTATATTTATTAAGTAGTTTTAGTATTTTCACAAAAATATTATGGCTTAATACTAATCTATTTTTACTAACGCAGGTATTTCATTGAAAATGCTAATTTAAAGAGCTATTTCAGTCCATGAAACTGATTAAATTCCCAAAGAAATAAAAATTACATATTGTCGCGAAAACGATAGACACAGAATGTTCGCGAGCAGCCCAGCCGAGAGAAATACGTCAGAATGGTGCAAGAAACTAGGCCTTATGTCCTTCATGCATAAAGACTAGAGTATTTGAACGCTACACTTACAAACACATACCCGGCGCCGCGACTCGAAAACACATTCGTCAACTACCTATATAGAATTTTCGGGAATCTATTCCGACGCATATAAAAAGGGAACATAGTAGATGCCACGCCAGCCTTGTCCGATGGAGTAAGATATGTATGCCGTCTGGGGCAACCATTATGCCAAATAAAAAAAAATGCCACGCCAGTTCGATACGAGCTACCAAAGCAATCACTTCGAAGCGAATCGAACCGAAGGAAACCTACGTAAGTGCGACAAGTGATTCGTAACAATATTAAAGGATGCAGGGGTAACTATACCTTAGAGCCTCCCGTAGTAATATGTCCTCACAGCCTCAAAATATAACAAAAGGAGGTAGCACTTTTGACGCGATGTCAAGTACCTTGGCTCACGAGTCACTGAAAAAAACGAAATATCTGTCGAAATCAACAAAAGAATATACGCAGCCAACAAGTGTTACTTCGGCCTTCTCAAATACTTTCGGTCGAAACTTCTGCCCAGGAGTACAAAAATTCTTCTGTATAAAACTTTATTAAGACCAGTTTTTACTTATGGTTCGGAATCCTGGGTACTGAGTAAAAAAGACGAAAATAATTTACTAATTTTTGATAGGAAAATAATAAGACGAATTTTTGGCGCAGTACTAGATGGTGACATCTGGCGAGTGAGGTACAACCTGAGCTCTACGAAATGTACCAAGAGCCAAACATAGTGAGGTTTATCAAGATGGGCCGGTCACGTAGAGCGAATAAACGATGATAGAGCCCCCAAGCGTCTCCTAAATGGCAAACCCGACGGGAAAAGACCAAAACTCAGATGGCTGGATGAAGTACAACAAGACCTCAAAGTGCTTGGAGTGAGAAATTGGCGAGAAAAGACCAAAGACAGAACCGGCTGGAGAGATTTGCTTCACCAGGCCAAGGCCCACCCGAGGCTGTAGTGCCTGAGTTGATGATGAGGGGTAACTTTGAGGAACTTTGATATCGAGAAGAAAAATTAATGCTCAATATTTCAATAATTATAATACAATTTAAGAATTTGTTAAGAGAAGATGAGAAGTGAAATTCGATCGCGTGATATATAAAACTGGAAAAAATCGTCACGTTTTCTGGGAAATGTTATTATAATAAATTTCATGGACTCAACTGATTTTAAAATACTGCGTATTAAACTGACATCTTCATCATTGTGAAAACATTCACTATGGACCAACTTTTAAGTCATGAAAAATCTATTTCTACTCGTACATACATTTCGATACATTCTATTTCTATTTAAAGCATCTAACAAAATATACTAAACCTATTTTAAGGGTAGTAGATTCAGTCCAAGATATTCAACAACTTTCCCCAAAAAACAGGTCGAAAAAAAAAAATTTTGACCTCCCATACAAGTTGACCGATCAGCTGATTCGAGTTCGTATGAAAAGCAAAAAATATTTTTCATATTTCGATATATTTTCCTTGTGGAAAGTTGTTCAGTATCACGGACTGAATTTACCCTTAAAATAGTTTCAGTATATTTTGTTAGGCGTTTGTATATTGTTGTATATTTATTTCCATATCCAAAAATAGGAACATGATTGTCATAATAATCGGGGAATAGTATATTCTCATAGTAAACATAGTTTTTTCTCAAACTACCATGCTACCTTACCAAGGGTGGCCTTTGGGCCTTGCAATCCATATTAGGTACGAAATGGGTGTGAACTTTTTTGTATTAAAAACCACATAAGAAACGTGCAAGGAGATTCTATGAAAAACCGATTTATTGGATTCTATATAAAAAAAATAGGAATATTATCAAGAACCCCTTTTCAAAAATTTTGTAGGTATTAAAATCTGCAAAAAAACGGTAGACTATTCTTTTTAATTTTTATTCCTTTTTAAAAGAAAAAATAAATGGATATCTGAAGTACAATGTTGCCACATACTAAAACCATTTGAAAGCTTTAATTGGATTAGAGCCGTATCCACTTATAATTAAGTAGGTATTAATATTAAAGTTGCTGACTGTCAGCATATATTTGAGAGTGATTTTACGTATTATCAGCTTTAAGTATGAAGTCCATTTCGTCTAATCGTCAGCGGTTTATACCTATAAAAGGAAATTTAAATATTAGAAATATTTGAGATATAACCGGTCAGTGCGAGTCGGACTCATACATGAATGGTTCCGTACCTCCGTACAATGACTTAAAACGCTGAAAAAAAACCACATTTCTTGTATGTCGACCCTTTTATTTTTAACTTTATGTTTATTTTTTGTATTTGTTGTTATAGCGGCCACAGTAATACATAATCGGTGAAAATTTCAAGGGTCTAGCTAAGACGGTTCAAAAGAGCCCTGTGGCAGACGGACAGACAGTGGAGTCTCAGTAATAGGACCCTGATATTAATAAAAAAGAAAAATTTCGGCATTTCCATACAAAAGTGCCCAGCCGCCCGGGTAATTTGTATGGGAATGTCAAATTTATTTTGGCTACCCGACTATTATTTTAATTTCAACAAATTATTTTTAGTTTACAGCCACAAGTGTCCCGAAAAGTGTTTAGTAAAGTGCATTATTTGAAGCACGCATATATTTCTTTAAATAAAATAGTTCTAGAGAATGACTAAAACATACATTTATTAAATTCAAGCGCCAACCTTATTCCGCCTCTTGTTTAGTAGAGAATTGTTGCTGTTTTCTAACGATTTTATTTGAACCTGCAACAAAAAGAGAACAGCGTAAGAGCCTTTGAACATACGAGTACCAGTGGCACCCAACCGAGTATTAGCAAAAACCAGTGGCACCCAACCGAGTATTAGGAAAAACCAGTGGCACCCAACTGAGTATTAGGAAAAACCAGTGGCACCCAACCGAGTATTAGGAAAAACCAGTGGCACCCAACCGAGTATTAGCAAAAACCAGTGGCACCCAACCGAGTATTAGCAAAAACCAGTGGCACCCAACCGAGTATTAGGAAAAACCAGTGGCACCCAATCGAGTATTAGGAAAAACCAACCGAGTATTAGGAAAAACCAGTGGCACCCAACCGAGTATTAGGAAAAAACAGTTTAGCCGGTGAATAGCAGAAATTGTAGACAAGCTACAAGTACAAGCTGCTCACAGAGATGGCAGCACACAAATTACTATAGACCTGCGAAAGGTAGGTAATATAGGTTCAAATACTAGGTAAGTAAGTATTAAAGTTTTGTTTTTGCTCCTACTTTGGTTTCACTTGTCTCTGCACCACCTTTCGTTTGACCGTTTACAATTTTTGTATTAAAAGTAGTATTTCTGCCCAAGGTGTATATTGTACTGTAAAATTTCTTCTTTTCTTCTTCATCTAAGCGCGTTCTCGGTTGCATCCTCAGCTGTGCTGCTTCGGAGCCCGGGGTGCGCTTTCCCGCTTTTTCTTCTCCAAATATAACATGCATGTCAATGGTCACCCAAGGATGCCAAAGACCTTGCCAAGTCGAGAAGAAATAGCCTTAAGTCTATTTCTTCTCGACTATTCTTAAGTCCTTTATTCGCCTCTTACGACATCCACAGGAAGAGATGGAGTAGTCCTTTTCTGACCCAGAACCACACGGAACATAGTATATTGAACTGTTACATACCTGATCATAATCGACTCGCATGGTGGCCAGTGACCTGGTCATTTCATCTTGCACCTCGGCCCACGCCTCCCCCCCTTCTCTGAGGAGCGTGTGTGTGTAGAGGGGCGTTTGGGGGACTTGCGTGTACTGCCGGATCCAGGGGCTGGCCATCACCTAAAAAGAAAACATTAAATTAATAAGATGTCACACCGTGCACACGTCAATGCGAGTGTGTTCGCCCGCTCTCCCCTGAGACAAGGCGAAAGCGGAGGAGAGGTGCGGGTGCGTGGAACGGGGACGCATATTGCGCGTACCTTAGGAGATTCCGTTATACTCTTACTGTCTTCTGTGCTTATGTGTAATTTCTTCCATGCTGGTGTGGGAGAAAAGAAAAAACTTAAATGTACCGGCTTTATGATCTGTGCGGCTCTCCGCACAGATCATTAAGCCGAGAAGTAGGCAAAAATGCGAATCATAGAAAATAGGCGATGCGGACAGCAACCCATTACGATTTATATCTTCTCGCCCACCATGACGCTAAAAGTGGTAAGTATTTGAGTCTTGCAGCCTTGGGCTCTGTCTGCTTAGAGCCGCAAGACACAACATGCCCTGTCTGCCCCGTTAGGGATAAAGTCGTGATAGTGTTCATGTGTAATTAAAGGTTGGATCTCATTTATTTAGAGCGAGAGAGAGCGACGTCGCTCTCTCTCGCTCAACAAATTACTGTTCTGAGTGACAGAAAAGGATAGCAGCATAGGAAAGTGCTGTTCCGTGCTGATAGATAAGATCCAACCCTTAGAGCTACATTTGCAGCCTGGCGTTTTTTACTCGACCACGGCGAAACCTAAAGGAGGGTCATGTGTTTCCTCGTATCTTCAAAGATATACATGATAGGTACTTTGACAAATGAGGAATCGTCGAAATCGGGTTGGCTGTCCGCTGCTTATAGGCTATGTGACGTCACAGTAATTACACTGGCGCCGTCTAGTAAGGAACTAAACAAGTAATTATTAACCCTTTCACCGCGAGACTTTATATCAGTTGTCGTGCTCCCAGCGCGAGGAATTGTGAATATCCATAGCAGTTTTTGGTCGGATAACTCCGACGCTCGCGGAATGGACACGAAAATGTTTGTCGGACTTATTCGACGTTCGCGGTTAAAGGGTTAAGGAAAAGAAACAAAAATCCCGACTGCCAATATATAGGTTGTATATATTTTTGTAATCCTTGTACAAAATCCTTTAATTTGATACCCCACTCAATAGCATTTGAATAAAAATTTTTTTCGAAGACGCATTATTTGTCGCGAAATACCGCCATTTTGGATTATTAAAATTTTTAATATACCCAGTCTCACCCTCAGAGTGAGGAAAAATCTAACGACACCCCTCTAGCTAAAATCCATCAAGCCGTTTAGCTATAGAGCGTGCCAAAGAAATTTACATACAAACATCCATACATACTCGAAAAACATAACCCTCCTTCTGGCGCAGTCGGGTAAAAATAAAATAAAAACATACCGTGTAGGGTATCAAATGAAATGGCTTAAAAAGCACATTTTTAAAATATTTTGAATTATTAGCTATCGCTCCCTGCTATGTTTGCATTAACTGGATAAACGTTTCAGCACAGAATAAACAATACTAACGTACAGAAGTCTCACTCAGCAAAGAAATTCAAAGAAATATTTACTCAATGTGGCTAGCGATATGGTTTAATTTAGCTCACGTCAGAACTCAGCACCTTTTCGTATAGATACCTAGACATCCATTGCGAGGCAATTTCATTCTTATTACTCTGGACAAACGATTCGTATAACTGAATTTACCACCCGGGGGGGCCGCCTGCGCTCTTAGTAATAATGTAGGTACATTTTTGATACCTAAACGGGGAGTGACACAGGCCTGGTTTCAGTATGCATTTTTCTGTAGCTAGCTTGTACTTTTAAAAACTTTATCGTTGAAATATTTCTTTTTATTAGCTACTTGTGTCCCACTGCTGGGCAAAAGCCCCTCCTTCCAACCACAATAAATAAATATTCATGTTAATTTTTTATTTTTTTAAACGATTCTATAAGTTATTATATAACCGGAAAAAAATATAACACTTACAGAATATTATTAAATAAGCTTAAAAAAATAATTAAAATTACTATTATTTTTGGACGACTATAAACGCGGTGCCATTTTGCGCTTTTTTCTGTGACGTCACCGTGCATTGTCAATGTCATAGATACACTTATATGTCAGTGTCAGTCAAGTGCAAATTACAAATTCAAAATATTATCAACAAAACAACGAAGTTTTGGATTCACAGTTTTATTTTATAAGTAATACTATCTAATTTGTGATTATAAGTGAGTGATTAAAGCTTTTAATATCAATTCATTACAAATGGAAGGGCGCACAAAATCTTATTATAAATATTGTATGGTTCCTATGTGCAAAAATAACATCGTAACTGCACCTGACAAAATATATTTTCATATGCCCAAAGATGCAAATGTAAGGAATCATTCCGCGTATTAGGGTTCGCTGTTTTACAAATCCGAGCTGTAATGCCAAACAGCTAGAGGTTTAGTAAATTAGCGGATTATACCATTCAACTGCAACTGTACATACCTATTGTGAACAAAAAATACATATTGTGAGCAAAATGAGTAGTGTCATCCTTTGCAAAACTACACAGTAGTATTGTGAGTACCTACTTCAATTATTTATAATTTAATAGGTAGTAGACTAGCTGCCTGCTACTATAAGATAATGTACTACCTACCGTAATTAATTAAACAAATTGATATTATTTAAGAAAAAAAATACCCAAAATTCTCCAAGTTTTATTTTTTTTTCTCTAAAATTTCCCATTTTTACCCAGAATTGCGAAAAAAATACCCAATCTGGTAACACTGCAAATTACAAATGACTTATTGACAGTGACAGATAGTCTTCTTCTTTTTAATTTGTGATTGACAGCACAGACTATTTAGAAAATTAAGTTTGACAGTGTTTCGTGACGTCACGTGGCGTTTCGGAAATTTGCGAGGGAATTTTAAAAATACAGCTTTTAAATAATTAATTTCTCAATGGAAACACGTTAAATTGAAAAGATATATATATGGGTATTTTTCTTTAGCAATGAAGTATACACATCATTTTTTTTGTTCGTTTCTGAATCACATGCATATTGTCTATTAATGAAAACAAACAAATAATAAATGATTAACGTTTTACCTGATGGATGGTCAATCGCTTGGCCGGATCAACTGATAACATTCCCCCGATGAGGTTCTTGGCTTCGGAAGACACGTTAGACCACTCGGGCTCGGGGAAGTCGTACTGTCCTAATCTGATGCGCTAAAATTATAATTCAAAATGGGAAAACAGAAATGATGCAATTGGATCATTTTGCGATCTTTCTAAAGCATTTGATTGCGTTGATCATCCAACACTTTTGCTCAAATTTCGTCAATACGGTTTTGTTGATAAGTCAATTAAATTAATAGAATCTTACTTATTAGATAGGCTTCAAACTGTTGATATAAACGGCGTAAAATCACACGGGTCTAATGTGAAAATGGGCGTACCCCAAGGTTCAATTCTAGGACCGTTCCTTTTCTTAGTTTATGTCAATGACTTGCCTTACATGGTTGAGAAAGAGGCTGCCATGGTGCTGTTTGCTGATGACACCTCGCTAATATTTAAAATAGATCGACATAACAGTGATGCTAGCGCGGTGAACCGCACCTTATCTTTAATTTCTGATTGGTTTTCGGCCAGTAACCTCATGTTAAATGCGAATAAGACCCAATGCATTCGATTCTCTATTCCTAATGTGAATCAAGCCTGCGTTGACATACTAATTAATGGTCAGAAACTCGATCTGGTTGAAAGTACTACCTTTTTAGGAATCACAATTGATTCGAAACTTCAATGGGGCGCTCATATAACTAAACTTTCTAATAGGCTTAGCTCTGCGGCTTACGCTGTTAGGAGAATAAGAGAACAGATGTAGCAACTGCTAGACAAGTGTACTTTAGTTACTTTCACAGTCTAATGTCTTACGGGATACTTCTATGGGGGAGTGCAGCCGACATTCAGACTATTTTTCTTTTACAAAAAGAGCAATTCGTGCCATTTACGGTTTAGGATCGAGAGACTCACTGAGAGAATTATTCAAGGAAATAGGTATACTTACTTTTGCATCACAATTCATATTTGAAAATATAATGTATGTAAGGAAAAATATTTCCATGTTCAATAAAGTAAGTGATTTTACAGATAGAAATTTACGTAATAAGAATGACTTAGTTAGCCCGTATTACAGGCTGAATACAGTCAGTAAGTCTTTTATGGGGAAGTGTATACTTTTTTATAATAAACTGCCAGAATCGGTCCTTGATATGCCAGACAGAAAATTCAAAGCTCATGTAAAGAAAGTACTTTGTGAGAAGGCTCATTATAGGACCGATGACTATCTTAAAGACAAAAAGGTCTGGCTTGAGCTTGGCGCGGGTCCCTCTTAAAGGTTTGTATACTTAGACATGTCATAATTTAGGTACATTGGTACATACTAAATTTACAAATTGACATTATTTTAAATTTCGTAATTCTTATAATTCAATTTAATTATGACATAATAAACAATGTAACCTCTGTCCATCTATATAACTAATTTTAAGATTTTAGTTTGTTAGTTGACGTCTTTGGAGAAAACGTGCAGTGCAGTTTGTTGCCGCTTCTTCTGCACTTGCGCCTAGGAAGTGGCGTAAACTTAGCTTTAAGTAACGATTTGACGTCAACATTTGTGCAAAACAAAACAAAGTGACTATTATTAAGAGATATTATAAATATCCTATGGTAATAAAGATATTTTGAATTGAATTGAATTCCATTTATTACTGTTATTAAATGTAACGCACTAAATACACTCTTGTAATATAGTAATTTGCATATTCGGCGCCAAACGTTACGGAAAATATAATCAAAATCAATAAAAAAAATTCAATTTAATAAATTCAATGGTTCATACAGACTCGCATCAGCTGATCGGACAACGTGTATGTGAAGCCAAAAATTATTTTTCATATTTCGATATATGTTCCTTGGGGAAACTTGTTCAGTATCATGGGCTGAATTCACCCTTAAATTAGTTTCAGTATATTTTGTTAGACCCTGTATAAACTACAACTATGATGATTCCGATAAATAATAATTTTTACTCGTATTTTAAACACAGAGATCGATTTAGATTCGCGTATTTAATGGTGGTAATGAGTTCCGTAATCTGACCCCATGTACCGAGGAGTAGGAAAAGGTAGTGGTGCTGTGTTAAGGGTATTTAAGGACAGTTTTTAGGTTAGATCTGCAAAGAGAATTTGGATAATATATAAAGGAAAAGCGTTCACGTAATATGTTAGTAATAAATAAAATAAATAAATAATAAAAATATGGTGTCCTATTTCGTAAACTATTCAGCCAGACTTAGAATAAATGATTAACTAACCTTCTTCATGCCCGGTGATATGGCCAGTCCGTGGTTGGAGTAGAAGGGGGGGAAGCCACACAGTAGTATGTACATCACGACGCCTAGTGACCAGATGTCGCACGATTTGTCGTATTTTTCTGGGCCCAGGACCTAAAACAGTTTGTGTGATTATATTTTTTTATTTATTTACAAAATTCTCGATTATTCCTCGAAATCGAGATTCTGCCAGATACATTAACCCTTTGGGGCTATCTAAATAAGTGTGATTTGTCCTTTGTATATTTATTTATTTATCCCACCTCTTGTCACACAATGTCACACTTCATTGAACCCCCTCCCACCCCTTAACGTGTGACGCAATTTATGGATGGCCCCTTACTTTGGGCACAGAATACAGTAAGAGTAAACAGAAGGGACTCTTCTAAGGTACGCGCAATATACGTCCCCGTTCCCCGCACCCGCACCTCTCCCCCGGTTCTTGACGGCCAACGTGAGAATCGAGGCGAAAACGGGGGAGAGGTGCGGGGACGGGGAACGGGGACGCCTGGGTGACGCATATTGCGCGTATCTTAGGAGTGTTTGGCCTGTGCTTTGGGGCTAGCTCAGTCTGTGTGTTTTGCCCCTATATCTATATATCTACCTCTGGAGCAACGTAGTAAGGAGTATAGCACGGTGTTTGCAAAGTATCCGCTGGTGTTAAGGTCTCTTTGGCGAATCCAAAGTCTGTCAGTTTGAGCAGGGCGTTGGGCTCCATACTGGTGTAGAGCAGGTTTTCTGGCTTGATGTCCCGATGGGCTATGTTCGAGTCGTGGAGGTGTCGGACCGCTACGCATATTGAGTGCATTATCTGAAAAGAAAATGTAAATAAATTAACAAGACATCACCCCTTTTCACCAGTAATTACCCCCTTCCCCCCAATAATCAGTCTTACTTCAGCGGCCTGTTTCTCAGTGAACGCCTTCTCTATTTCTTATATCCTCTGAAACAGGTCCCCCCGTCCACAAACTCCATGACCACAAGTAAACACCCCTTCCTTTCCTACTAGTCTACCCCCCTGCAAGTTATCACCCCCTCTTACCTCAGCGGCCTGTCTCTCTGTAAACGCCCCCTCTCTGTTGTCCTGTATCCTCTGGAACAGCTCCCCCCCATCCATGCACTCCATGACCACCAGTAAACATCGCTTGCCGCCGTATGTGTTGTCGTATACGTCAATGATCTGGAAAGACACATTTACTTATTAGAAACTGGTGAACACATTGTCTATCTTTGTAGAAACAATCTCGCTAAGCGTGGCCAGCGTGGCTCTGTATGCGCCGTATATTTTTCTGAAACTAACATTTATCAATATCAAAACAAACAGTTTCTAAATACAGGGTGACTTTTTAAACACCAGCCAGAGCTTTGGAGCAAGTTCAGTCCATGATATTGAACAACTTTTCATAAAAACAAAGGAAATTACATAAGAAAAAAAAAACTAATCGGCGCTCAGCAAAGCGAATTTTGTGTGGGAAGACGAAGTTTTACGGGAATTTTAAGTTAAAAATTAAAGGGGGTCGTCATACAAGAAGTGTTTTTTTTTCAGCGTTTTAAAACATTGTACGGACAGAACCCTTAATATACGAGTCCGACTCGCACTTGACCGGTTTTTTTCTGTTCATTTAGGAATTTCCGGCAATCAAGAAATGTTTTTTACAATAAATCAATTCAGTGTGTAAGCCCTTAATATAAGCTAACTATATCATTCACGGTTGGCTAATCGACTAAATTCCGTTCAAGCAGATTTAACAACCCATTGTTTGATGATTGACATGCTGATATTCTGCAAAATTTACTGAAACTATCTTGAACTTGGCTTCACTCATAATCTAAACTCAGATTCTTGTTTTGAAGACCTCTGCCGTCCGGGAACTAAAGTCGTTCAGCCTCACGAGGTCGAATTTGAGTTTTTGATGTTTGATGCCACTTAAGAGGTATGCAGGGTTACTGGTATCTAACGCATAACTTTTTTGGTGCAAGTTCAGTCCATGATACTGAACTACATTCCATAGAAACCATTACAGAGAAACAAAATAAAAACGTCTTCCCATACAAAATTCATTTGGCTGAGTGCTGACATGTATGGGAAGCCAATTTTTTTTTTTCGTTATTCGGTTTTGGTTTTTAACTTTTTATGAAAAGTAGTTCAGTATCATGGAATGAATTTGCACCAAAAAGTTTATGCGTTAAATACCAGTAACCCTGTATAGGAAAACGTCTCTATCGATCTTTCTTAGACACATTTTTCTATCGCTTGTAGTTTTAAAAATAGCCAACTCAAATATATCGTTAACCGCAAAAAAAAAAACAATAGTGTACACAGCTTTACAGACTTTAAGACGAAATAGAGGGGCCTTTTTAGGGTGCCGTACCCAAAGGGTCCCGTTTGATTACTGTGACTCCGCTGTCTGTCCGTCAGTGACAGGGCTCTACCTCTTGAACCGTAATAGCTAGACACTTGAAATTTTTACCGATTATGTATTACTGTGGCGGCTATAAAAAAAAAATACAAAAAATAAAAAATAGTTAAGAATTAAAGGGGGTCGTCATACAAGAAACGTGTTTTTTTCCGCGTTTTTAACTTGATCTTTATAATGGCATTAACTAGATACTTGAAATTTTCACCAATTATGTATTACTATGACCACAATAACAACAAATACTAAAAATAAAATAAAGTTAAAAATTAAAGGTGGTCGTCATACAAGAAACGTGTTTCTTCAGCGTTTTAAAACATTGTACGGTGGTACGGAACCCTTTATGTACGAGTCCGACTCGTACTTGCCCGTTTATTTTCATACAAACGTAGTCCCCTGTTTCCTCCCTGGATAATGCCGGTAGAGTTATATTTTTTTTCCTGAATATCTATAGCCACTATTAGCATGTCCCTATGTTTTCTTTTTCTTTTTTCATAAATTATTAATTAAAAGAGATTCAAAAACCTAAAAAAATGGCCAGATTTTTCGTTGTGTTCAAACATCCAGAAAACAAATTTGAGTAGATTATATAAAAAAATTAAAACATTCGTGATGAAAAAAGTACTTATATTCGTTAAGTTTTGGAGAAGAAATCAGGGGACTACGAAGCGTTGATTTTCTGTTCTTTTAATAGGTATTTTCAGTCCAAGCTGCAGTATGTCTCTATCGCACTTGCTCGGTTGTAGTTCGGGCACAGCGCGACAGCAATAGATTTTAAAAATACCTAATTTTCATTTCTTTAGCCATTGAGGTTTCCTCTTAATCATCAATGCTTCGGTCAAACATCACTTTAATGCTTTTAATTATTTATTTAAGTTTATCATAACAAACAACACGAAATCAGTTTATCAGGTCCGGTTAAAGTCAAAATCATTTATTTATCTTAGGATGTTTGTATTACTTGATAATTGTCATTTTCTTCTTCCGATTTCATTTAAGAGCGCGTAAGACACTGACAGTAATAAGAGCGATCTTAAATATTATCAATATTAACGAAATACTCACTTTGAAATAAAAACACAGCAAAGTTCAAGACTAACTCTAGTCATTACATTTATGTTTATAAAACACGATTGCTTAAAATTTTCTCTATAGAAAAAAAATGCGAAGTTGCCTCCACATCACCTCCGAATTATACTAAAACGGCTAGTATTTTTAGAAATACAATAAATTAGCCCTTGTAACTTTGGATTATAATTGTATTAAACATAAAGCAGTCATCATATGACTTTGTAGGCACTATGGGCTATCTCTCTATCTATGTTCTGACTCCAAAGTTATACTGAATTTACTGTATCTATTTCCTAGCTAAGTGTATGTATGAAGAGAGTGTAGTGGGTGCCTAAGCTATGCGGTTCAGAAGGTAAAGTTCAACACTCATAAATAAGTTCATATATATTTCTCACAAGTCCACACAATTTACAAGTTCTCGATATACGCACAAACAAACTGATCGACACGGGGAGTAATTTACGGACACACGCGAGTCTCTAAACAAAGACGACAAACGACTGATGTTCCATGCTAGCGCGTCGTGGCACAAAATAATGATCGCTTACTTAGCGTATTGTCCCTTCAACTTATTTTTTAAATAACTCTTAAATATTCTTTGTAAAATTAAAAAAAAACCTCAAAAACCAGAGACGCGTAAACCAGCTTCATTGACCCGCCGCGTTTCCTCCGCCCCGCATGGCTCGCTGTCTCGCTTCGGCTAGAGTAATTTTGTGTGCGTGGAAAAGAGAACAAAATTTAGATTATCAGCATCAGGCGCCCTCTTAAGAAAAAAATGCTTCACTCACCTCAACGATGTGTCTGCAGCCGCTTGCCCGCCAGTGTAGCTCGACTTCTCTTCTAGCTTTTACACTGTCGTGCAAAACTTTCAGTGCGCGCTTCGAACCGGTGCGTTTCTCGTGACATTCTACTACCTGGAAAAAAAAAGAAAAACACTTTTACTCATGGTATAATAAAATACAGTATTCTCTTCCCGTGACAGCTGGTCACGTGATTAGCACAAGAATACGTCATAGTCGGGTGTGTTGCCACTGTGTGCGATTGAATTACCCCAGTAACAAACCAATGATGAACTAATAGTTCAGTATTCAAAACTACGAACAACAATTCTCTAGAATCGTAACTAATTCCGAAAAATCATTCCACGCGATATGTACCGCGGCGGGCGGGGCTTAAAATATGAACAGCGCGGCGCGACAGTTCGCCGTGACACTCGAATCGTGCGGTTGCGTCGCAAGAAGTTTCCTTTGAGAATATTGCTGTGTTTTGCGATAATCGATTCATTAAAAATGCCGTCATGTGCCGTGAAGTGGTGTAGAAGCCATACAGACATGAAAATTAGTTATTAAAAAAAGTAACACGTTAACAAGTTATTTATTTTAGCGTAGCATACTGCATAATAGGTACAATCCGCGCGTTGTACCTCACCGCTCGTTGCGTTGACTGTCCCACCCGACCGACGACGACGCGTGACCTTGTCGCGACCAATCGCATGCATCTTTGTCTATGTGTGCGTTCGAGTGTTTCTTTGTAATTACTGTTCGTTTGTTTGCGTAAATGGAATCAGAATCGAAGCGGTGAATGTAGGAGCGTTAGATTACTAGAGAATTATATTTCGATGCACTTGTCATTCTACTATACGCCTCTTGAGACACCCGTGGGAGAGAAAAGTGGTGGTGACAAATCTTATTCTACTCTACTGTCACCACACAGCCTTGTACTCATCTTTTGATACTCTTGCATCATGCAAGCAGCTGCTTTTTCGGAGATACACTGGCTGATGTGTCAAATAATTAAACCTTTGACTTGTCCTAATTTCGTTGCATCTGCTTCCTGTTCACACTAATGGCTTCTCCACTCGTTGGGCCATCATAGCAATAATTCACTGTTCATTGCGGTTTAACTCACAAAAGCTTTTGAAAGTTTCCATCCAATGAAGCATTGGACAATAAATCTGTGCAATGATAACCTATCGTGTAGATGAGCTATAAACCATATGACTGTGAGCAATGGATAGAGCTGGGATTTCGATATAAAGTATACAGATACATTATCACGTCATTGTCCTTAACGGGGTAGACAGAGGGTAGTAAGACGTTTAGTGTGATGGGAGGCGAGAAGGTGGAAATCTTCTAGACCCTTATATTTTATCTCAAGTTCATATTTTGACTGAGAAAACTAGTTATATACCTGACACCAGTAGCTAATAAACACAACTCAATAAGAAATCAAGTCAGCGGCAGAAATGTCAAATATCACTACGCCTAAATTCCTTAATACACGTGTAAGTAATTTATCCTTAACCCTTTATAATGCAGTAGGTATATTTAAAAAAAATATGTGTTTGGACCTTATTACCAAGGCATAAGGTTCAATTTTAAGTAGCAATGTATTTGCCACTGCCTTATAAAGGGTTAAGTCATTTCATTATCATTAATTACAACCAAGTAACAAGAAAATTCCACCTTTCATCCCGACTTGCTCTTTTACGCCCTCGCACGAAATATATTAAAGCAATAATTAACATTCTTCTATAAATACAAAATATATAATTATGATGTTATACATATTACAGATATATTTATACGTACGCTGGCGACACGTGATTCACCAGTGGACGATACCCACTTTTTAAACCCTGATAAAAAAGAGGGGTGTTAAAAGTTTGACGCTGTCTGTCTGTCTGTGGCATCGTAGCGCTCGAACGGATCGACCGATTTCCATGCGGTTTTTTTTTATACGTGAAAGCAAATTCCCTTGTGGTGATTCTTAACTATGTTTGATGAAAATCGGTTCAGCCGTTTTAAAGCTTTGCTGTGCTAAAATGTAAACGCAAAAGACGAATGTATTTGATTTGGATTATTTGAAATTTTATAATCAATCCCCTGTTGACTAGCAGACTTCTACATTATGTAGTTTAAAATGTAGTTCAATAATAATTAAACAATTTATTAACATAATGACAGCTGGTCACGTGATTAGCACAAGAATACGTCATAGTCAGGTGTGTTGCCACTGTGTGCGATTGAATTACCCGAGTAACAAACCAATCATGAACTAATAATTCAGTATTCAAAACTACGAACAACAATTCTCTAGAATCGTAACTAATCCCGAAAAATCATTCCACGCGTTATGTACCGCGGCGGGCGGGGCTTAAAATATGAACAGCGTATCATTATAAGCGTCAAAATAGAAGTTAAATTTAACTTAGAAACGATTACACTTTGTTATAAAAAATTACATAAATATATTTGTAACTAAAATTTAAAATTCACTAAGTTAAATTGTTTGACATTTTCAAGTGTTTGACGTCTCTTAATGAAGATTACTCCGTGTCTATCAAACGATTTAATGTAATTCGAATTCCAATAATGTAAACAATATTGTATTAATTTAATGGGAATTTATAACTGACCCACCCTGAATACGCAATTTAAGTGGCACAGTAGAAAGTAAATCAGAAAGTAAAGATTGAATAAAAAAACCGGTCAAGTGCGAGTCGGACTCGCAAATGAAGGGTTCCGTACCTCCGTACAATTGGCTTAGCAATATATATATTCTGTGAAAATTTCAATCATCCAGTTAATGCCCTTGTAAAGACTGAGTTTAAGACGCAGAAAAAGACACGTTTCTTGTATGATGACCCCCTTTAATTTTTAACTTTATCTTATTTTTAGTATTTGTTGTTATAGCGACCACAGTTACACATAATCGGTGAAAATTTCTAGTGACTTGCTATTACGGTTAAAGAGATAGAGCCCTGTGACAGACGGACGGACAGACAGCAGCGGAGTCTCGTAATAGCAGGCCTGTGTCACTCCCCGTTTAGGTATCGAAAATGTACCTACATTATTACTATGCGCGCAGGCGGCCCCTTCGGGTGGTAAATTCAGTTATACGAATCGTTTGTCCAAACTAATAAGAATGAAATTGGCTTGCAATGGATGTCTAGGTATCTTTACGAAAAGGTGCTGAGTTCTGACGTGAGCTAAATTAAACCATATCGCTAGCCACATTGAGTAGATATTTATTTGAATTTCTTTGCTGAGTGAGACTTCTGTACGTTAGTATTATTTATTCTGTGGTACTAGGATTAATGCAAGCACAGCCAGGAGAAACAGCTAGTAATGTATATATTTTTGGTATCTGCTAATTAAGCCCTTATTTCATTTGATACCCTACACGATATGATTCGATTTATTTAATTTTTTTATCACTACTTTATGGCCTATAGAGGGCGCCATATTGAATTAACTGTGACGTCATACAGCCTATAACTAGCGCACAGTCAAGACACTTCCAATGATACCTCATTTGTCAAAGTAACATGGATATCATACATATTACATACATATGAACATTGAACATAGCGGCTAAACACATAACCCACCTATTTTTAAGAGAAACCCCCGACAAGAGACTTCAATTAAGATAACCTTCTGTACGATCTTTTGGTCGTGCGACGGGGGTGGGGGGTGGCCCCTAGGGATTGAGAAAAACAGGCCAAGTTATCTTAGCATTAGCACCTACGCAAGTTTGCCAACGATTTAATAAACAGTATTCACATTGGTCGATATCGAATTTTTTCGTAATTACAAACATGCCTTTTAAACAGTCTGAGGTGTTTATTGGAATTTAAAGGCGACACGGGGGACGCGCAAATGTTTCTAAAATATTGTCAAATATTTTAGTCATTATCAATCTTCATGTATGAAGAGGTTGATAAGTGTAGGTGAAGCGAAAGAGGTCTGTCAGGATCGTAGCAAGTGGAGGTCCATAGTCTCTGCCTACCCCTGTGGGAAACAGGCGTGATAGTATGTATATATGTATCAATTTAACACATAGTAAACAATCTAAAACAGAAAACAATTTTTTTAATCCTCTAAAAAATAAGTTATAGGCTTTCAAATTTGGAGGAATGGGAAACTGTCAAGTAAAGAAAAAGGATGCACGTACGGGCATGTGACGTCACTGCCATTAGGTTACGCACGTTTGAAAGAGATCGCGAGATGTTCCTACCACGTTCCCACTTTTCTTCGTACCAATATTTGGAATGCTGATTGCTGCTTTATTTTTATAAACCAATTTTCTTGCTGTTTTTAGAAAAAGTATTTATTTTTACCTTTATTTTTTGTTTAGAATATTTTTCAAAAATAAACAAAGCCAATTATTGCGGACAGCTCTTCGCTACACTTTATGTAGTACCCAGAGTAGATATACTGCGTTTTCTTCCGTTATTACTAAACACAAAGCTGTCAACTCCACTCGCCTGTCGACTCACCCGCCAACTCGACCGATGTGAACTTTTCTCGGCAGCATTCGTTCTCATTAAGGTGAATATAGAAGCAAATGGCCTTGAAGTGGCACCCTCAATTAAAATAAATTGTTAACTCGTAAATATGGTCATAATTTCCATATTGCTAATCGTCAGGCACTAGATAGCCCTTTAAATTATTTTATGAACTGCCGTTGAAACTATTATTGGTGATCCGTCTAGCTTTAAAACTTGCCTCCGCCAAGTTTTAAAGCTAGACGGACTGATGTAAATACTTTCAACGGTAGTTTATAAAATGATTTAAAGGGCTATCTAGTGCCCGACGATTAGCAATATGGAAATTATCTCCATATTTACGAGTTAACAGTTTATTTCAAATGAGGGCGCCACTTCAAGGTCATTTGCTTGTAAATTCACCTTAAAACATATTATTGTTAAGTGAACAGCTGTTGTTTGTTTTTAGTTTATATTCAACTTTTACAAATTGCCTAAAACATAAAAGTATTACATCTAAGAATTAATTATTTTTATAATGATGTATTTATCTTAGGCAAGACGTAGTAAACAAAATAATAAATAAAAAACATTAAAAATAAGGGAGTATCGTGGGTACGATGGACATTGGACACAGACATAGACACAGGGGTATGGGGCCGTTCAAGTATTACGTAAGCACCAAACTGGGGTGGGGGGCACAGAAGTCACGAGTATTACATACAGAACGGAATCTCCTAAGGTCCTGCGCAATATTATGCGTCCAGGTTCTCCATCCCCGCACCTCTCCCCCATTCTCGCCTTGTCGAGGGGCGAGAGCAGGCGAATACACATCCATTGACGTGTGTATAATTAATAAGTATTAGGATTAGCATAGACATTTCAACACAATATTTTTTTTGTTATGAAATAAATTAATGAAATTAAATGTGCACGGCGGTAATATCTACGAACAATACACAGGCTGACTTTTTATCCACCAGCCAAATTTATGGAGCAAGTTCAGGCCATGATACAGAACTACTTTCCATAAAAACAATTAACGAAAAACCTATGAAAAACTAAAATAAAAATTCACCTTCTCATACAAATCAGCGCTCAGCCAAACGGATTTTGTATGGGAGGACGAAAAAGTTTTATCGAATTTTACTAACTTTTTTTATAGAAAGTAGTTCAATATCATGGACTGAACTTGCTCCAAAAATTTGGATGGTCTATAAAAAGTCACCCTGTAGGTACTTGATCATTGAAAAGAACAAAAACTTGAGCAGATTTGCTACAAAAATTGTATCATGCTTACGTAAGCTTGGGAATGTATTCGTTCGAAAAGTTTTACCATCGGCCGCCGCCCGACGTTTACCTCCCTGGGAATGCAATTGGGATTGTTCCTTTTTTTTAACGCCTAATTTTTATTTTTTTATATCAAAATATAGCGTATTTCAAGGAACTAATTTGAATATTTTTCATATTATGGCTTAGATATTTATTTAGAAATTATTATAAAAATCATGTCAAAGACAAAGTCGTGTCTTAACAAAAGACAGACAGACACATTTGTGCTTAGTCCTTTAGTCGCCTCTTACGACATCCACAGGAAGAGATGGAGTGGTCCTATTCTAACCCGGAACCACACGGGGATTGTATAAAATTACTACTCATTACGAAATATCTAAATCCGCGCAATTTCTACTAAACGATGCGATGCGACAGATAACAGTGACGTCGAGTTATCACTAAACAAACTAACAAAAAACTGATTTGATTTGACACACAGCATACATTATCACGTCTTTATCCCTAACGGGACAGACAGAGCCTAGGACGGCAAGGCGGCAAGAAAAAAATCACAAACACCTCTGATTTGCAAATAAAAAAATTAATAAACGCCTGTATGCATTTCATATATGAACATCTCTCACGGGCCTACTGAAAGAGATCTCTTTTGAGATAAGTAGTGCCTTTGTCTGTGCCTTTGTACAACTTTTTGTTTATGTATTATCTGTATACACTCATCATCATCATCCAAGCGTGTTCCCGGTTCCCGGTTGTCAGCGTAACCGCTGACGATGCGTGTTCGCGGTCCGCTACCTAACCTAGGTGATTTGACGAGGTTACTGGTTTTTACACAGAACGACCGCCGTCTGACCTCCGCAACCCAAAGGGTAGACCAGAACCAATCCTAGGATGTACGGAACCCTAAAAAGTAACCAAGCATAGGTCGGTCGCCCAGCTAGTACTTATTATGGTGCAATAAAGTAAATTCCTATTGTATTGTATGCACGGCGCAAGTTGCGTCGCGCAACTTACGCTGCGTGTGATTCGATTCGACACGGCCCTAAGCTCTATCTACCCTTTATAGATACAGACGCATTTAAGTTTATAAACAATTCTGAGTTAAATTACAAGCAGAATTAAAACCATCTAAAGAATGTCAGCAATGCGTATAATATAAACGCAATATCATTGAACTGCGATCACATGACGTCACTGCATAAGACGCCAGCCATACTTATCTCGACCAATTACTCATGCGCGTGAGTGGACGGTGACTGATCATATGTTTTGTGTGTGTTCATGTAATTGTTTGTATCGTCTAGGCGTCTATTTCGGCATCTTAATATCAGTATCATTCATTCAACGGATTTTTGATGATGCCACAGATTTAAATGTAAGAAATGTCGAATAACACTTCACAGGTCTGTCGATAAGTTAAAAACAGAAAATTGACTTGGTTATTTTTTTTACCTACTGGCGCTGCAATTTTTGTAGCTATTTATAATTTACAGACATTGTCGTAGGCATGCATTGTTCAGAATGGATCCCATTTTCATTTTCCTCATTATAGCAGGAGCCATATTTTGAAGTGTTTTTAGCCGACTTCAAAAAGGATGAGGTTATCAATTCGACTGTTTTTTTCTATTTATTTATTTTTTATTTGAAAGCCTTTACTACGAAGTTGGTCCCATTTTATTTGGTGAAGATATGATGGAGAACTTTGGAGATATGGAAGAAACTCCTAAAAAAAATTTAAGTCGTTTTTTTTGTTAAAAATTTAATTATAGATTCAGCGAAGGTGCATTGGACCATGAGTTGATACATCTTCGCTTAAAGTCAAATCATTCACCGAAGTACAATGACACTGATTTAAGGAACGCAAATTGTATCTGTCTGATCTATAAAAAGTTTGATTTCCAAGACTAAGCTTGGATTTGCTGTTTCTGCAATTCACTTGAAAACAACGAGTAGATATAAAGCGATGACGTCAGATAGTGTTTCCCCAATGCGAGAAACGGCGCTGGTGCTCCTTAGTGATTTTCCGTACTTTTCTTTTCTGATGATAAGAAAATTTTTGTAGATTTGCCATTTTGTTTATTAGTTATAACTTTATTGTACCTCTTTTGTTTATTTGTTATAACTTTATTGTACCTCCAACAGCCAATCTATTCAGTCCACTGCTGAAATAATGCCTGTCCTGGAGAGGCATCTCCCCATGGATTTGACAATAATCACCACGCAGATTGGTGATCGCAGTAGATGGTATAAAGTCTTTGCGCAGAGAACGCTGTTGCCCGTTCTTTGTTATTATACCACAGATATGAAACTTCATGGAAGCGAAGTATCATTTATGCCTACACCACTACAAACGAAACTATACATCCGTGCGTGCACACGTCAATGCGTGTGTGTTCGCCCGCTCTCGCCCCTCGAGGCGAGAACGGGGAACGCGGGCGCATATTGCGCGGGACCTAGATTCCATTCTGTATGATATACTCTTATTAATTTCTGTGACTATACATTTCGTAGTCGCCTCTTACGACTCCCGTGGGTTAGGAAAGTGGTGGTGTCAAATCGTATTTTACTCCGCCGTCACCACACGGCTACTTTTATTGTACCAAAAGCATACAAAATAGCTACGAGTAATATTGAACACGGGGATCGGAAACCTCGTTAAAATTATTTTATATAGGTTTTTAATAAGCATTCAAGATGCAGAAAAAGAATGAAGACTGAGTGAAGATTTTCAACTTAGCTTCACGCATATTAAAATATACATTCATCAAGCTTGGATTCGTCATGGCTTAAAATAAAACGCACTGGACTCTGCGTTACAGGGATCGGATACCTCGGCTAGGTAGGCCGAGTTTTAGAGTTTTTAAAACCATTTGAGACATAGTAAATAGTCTCGGTAAAATCTGAAATAAAAAAGATATGTCTTAGTTAAGGATCTAATCTACTCAAATTCGCTTTCAGTTAACCGATCTAAAATACTTCACTCGATAAAAAAAATCGGAAGGAAACCTCATTTTGTAATTTTTTTTTAAGACTATGACTAAACTACTGATATTTTACATTTAATTCTTGTGCTCATTTAAAGCCACTAAATATTTATACAAACGTTCTTTGAATTGAGTAGGTCTCTTTTATATGTATATTTCTATTATAAAATCATTAAATCTCAGTTATTTGATATAATATTTATTTACTTACGTTTACTTGGATCTATTTCATGATTTTTTTTCCTTTAACTTTTTACGCAAGGCTTTTCGTTCGCTTAAGGTTAACTTTGATGTCATCCTTGCTCCAGTTTCCGACATTTTGCAATAAGCTTTAAGCCATTTAAACTTTGCTTATTTAAGGTGTTCAAAGACTTTCAACTTGGATTAAGATGAAGTATGAAACTTAATCTAGGTAAGCAGCTATCCCGCGGGCAGCATGTAATTCTAACCAGGGTATTGTACTAGCTTTTAGTTGAACTACCTTCGTTTGTTCTTTCTTTGAAATCCAGGAAGCGGTACTAACTTAGCGGTCAGTATATGAATTCAGTCCAAGATACTGAAAATCTTTCCCTAAAAACATCGAAATATGAAAATTATTTTTTTTACTTTCCGTACAAAATCGGATCAGCTGATCGGTTAACTAATATGGGAGGTCAAAACATATTTTTCATATTTCGATATATGTTCCTTGGGGAGTTGGGGACAGTTGTTCAGTATCATGGACTGAATCCACCCTTAAAATAGTTTCAGTATATTTATTTAGACCCTGTATCGTGTTTTGGATATTGTGGGTGTCTGTAGAAAAGCCTTAAGATTCCTATGTAATTTTTTTGGGAAATTGACTGTAGTAGTTTATTTACAGTGATTTTTCAAAAACACACACTGACGGGGCCTAAAGCTATAAATAGATTTAGAGCAAAATCACTCTGCAAGTGCGTAAACGGTTGCACTTAGATTGCTATCATTTACTAACAAGCTCTAGTGACCGCGAAACTGAAAATTACTTATAAATAGTTGCAGCACATTTTCGCTGATTGAGTCATTGCGAAAACATTGCGTGTGACGCAGGGGCGTAACTACCGCGGTATCCATGGTACGGGTTTCCGGGACACAGGGGCCAAATGTGTCTAAGCAAAATCCGTAAATAAAACAAATGTTTCTACTATACTCTTTAAAATGTTTAGCCTCTATTCGGGCCCAAGGCAAGGGAAGAGCGAGTGGAGCTGTCACCAAATGATCAAGGGACGCCAAAATAAATAAATATATAGAGAGAAATCACACTGATTGAGCTATATCCAAAGTAAGTAAACTTGTGTTATTGAATACTAACTCAATAGTCCGGTCAATTTAGACATTCCAAGGTGCATAAAGTCCCAACAAGCTGTCTAAAATCAGTAAAATTGTTCAAAACATAATTATAAATGTTATTTAAAAGTTCCCCATCATTCCCGTGTATGAAATTTTTTTTATTCGAGGTCACAGGTCAAAATCATGAGATTTTCGCGATTTTTAGCAAAACGGTAAGTTCTATCATAAAAGTACCTTAGACAAAAATTGTAGATCATAAAATTATCTATAAAAAATGTTTAAATACTTTTTTTCCTGCAAGCCACTGTTTCTGAGATAAAACGATTCAAAAAGTTGTTATCGTCATAATATTCACACGCTTCCACGTCACCTATGAGGTAGTGTACTTAGCGCGTATTTTTAACGTGGTTTCCCCAGTAGGCCTACTCCACGGGTCAGTTGTGGTCCTCTTTAATTTAAAAATATTGCAAAATAACGGAAATTTTAAGATTGGAAAAGATAAAAGCGATGTAAATTAAAAAAAAGTGGTGAAGTTTATTCGCCTGATTCGTAACTTTCAAATTCTTGTTTTTCTTCATGATCTTCTTCTTGTTCTTCTTCTTTTGGTTCTTCTTCATCTTCATTTTGGATGCAAGTAAATTGCGTCAATAACGATGTATGGCATGACACTTCGTTGGAATGTGCATGCCAGAGAACAAAACAGTCCGACTTTTTTGCAACCACATTTAGCACTGCATCCCTTTTTGCAGTTGCAAAAAATTGTGTTCAGCAGTTTTTCCGGCGCAGGTATGAGTAAAGTTTGAACTGGCTCTAATATATTGTTGACCAACTTTCAACCCTAGTCTGAAGGGTCTAGCTGATAACCAAGCCACACTTGAACTTGGTAATATACCCGAAAAAGATGTTGATGAGCAGCAACTGAGGTTGGAGGAAGACAAGCTAATTGAACTTGTTTTTTATTTTTAGTATTTTTAAAGAAACATGCATTTTGATGCTAATCTAAACAGGTAGTTTTTTTAGGAGCTCCGTACATAGAAAGAAGAAAGCGGATGCCGTTGGTGATTACTTCTCATTGAGTTAAAAACTTCAGCACATTGAACTAAATCTTGTTTTTCAAACATTTTGAAAACTACTGTTTTACCCCTCCTGTAAACTACAGATGTCGTATCACAGCCAGTTATTGCGTGTAAAAATAGTACATGATTTTGACTCTTTACAAAAGTAGATAAACTAAGTAGACTAATCTTGACATGACCGGCGACAACAGAGGTTCCTTTTTCCCAGCTTTAAAACACGGAACAGTTGATGAACTTTGATGCCATCTTCTATAGCCGCACTTAAAACATTTCTGCCTGTTTTCTTTATCTGACACTAGCTGTGCCCGCGACTTCGTTCGCGTGGTTGTCGGAACGTAATGTTATAATAGCCTAAAGGCTTCCTCTATAAACGGACTACCCAACAAAAAAAGAATTTTTCAAATCGGACCATTAGTTCCTGAGATTAGCGCGTTTAAACAAACAAACAAACAAACAAACAAACAAACTCTTCCGCTTTATAATATTAGTATAGATTATTTATGGCACTAATAACGAGTCTCTTCTCACTAACTAAGCTTCACTGTCAAACACAAGCTCACAGGAGATTTTTTTCTCGAAACTTCCAAAAAACGGAGGAACAGCTGTTCAACAACGTTCTCTGACAAGATAATTAATATCTCATCAGCACAGTTTGCAACGCAACACAGCAAATTTATCCCTCGTAGGTAGTTTTCGAAGGCCCGTACTAACTTGACCAGGGCCCAACCCTAGCCAAGCACACAATAGAATAGAACAAGAGACAGATGTCTCGAAGTTACACTGGCGTATAAATTAAGGAACTGGGTTTCATTTTACTTGATATTCTTATAGTTATAGCTTATGTATATTTTATATTTAATTATAAGTTACAATGACCAATAGAAAAATATTTCAACATATATAACAACTCTAGAGATGTATATACGTGGCGTACTCATGCATATTATAACGATAACAACTTTTACAACTTTTTGAGTCATTTTATCTCAGAAACGGTGGCTCGTAGGAAAAAAGTATTAATATATTTTTTATAGATAATTTTATGATCTACAATTTTTGTCTGAGGTACTTTTACGATAGAACTTACCGTTTTGCTAAAAATCGCGAAAAACTCATGTTTTTGACCTTTGACCTCGAATAAAAAATTTTTCATACACGGGAATGATAGGGAACTTTTAAATTATATTCATAATTATGTTTTGAACAATTTTACTGATTTTCCGCTTGTTGGGACTTTATGCACCTTCACTTTCATTTTTTGGTCTAGATTGACCGGGCTACAACGATACATATAATAAATACATACAAATATAGATAAACACCCAAAACGCAGGACAATTTGAAAAAGGCTATTTTCCAAATTGCCAAAGTAAAAAAAAAGTTCAATGTAGGATAAATATATATCGAAGGTACTTAATTATTTTTCAATTATTTTTATTGCAAAAGCTTCAAACTAGGTACTAACTAGCGGAACGACCACTGCTGGGAAGATTACGCTGAAAGAAACCCAGTTCAGTATAGGTCGAATCCTTACCCAGCCTGATGGGCTTTATTGCATTACAACCTCCAGATTAGCGGACTAGCGTTTTAACCACTACGCCACCGCGGTCGTCAAATGAACCAATGCTGTTTCCAAGCACACTTTATTACCTACATTGCAGTATTAAGGCAAATTCTGTTTTAGGGGAAGTAGATAAAGCCGCCTTTTGCGCATTTCCTAGTTCTTAAGATAATTTTGTCCTGTTTTTTACTTTTTCGCAATTAAGGGTCGGCACCATGTAAACTGGGTTTGCGCGGGCAACAAGTTTGTACAGAAAGCGTTTGATTTAAGTCAAATAATGTATACACATAGATAGAGGAAGAGTTGGGACAGTAGACGAAAAAAAGGATTTTTTAAAATATTTTGTAGTTTTCCTAAAAACAAGCATTGAATTTACCCAAAAACATGCAAAACGCACTTTGCCCGGGCAATAGTTATGGCTTAAGTAGAAAAGACCACTAAGAAAATTACATACCTAGTTATAGGTGAATAGACTAGCCAGTAGACGAAAACCGTATTTTTTTAATTTTCATTCAGAAAGAGTAAGATAATTGTAAAGAAACCTGAAAGAAATATTTTAGAAAATCTTGCTACAAACTGGCTTGTTTTTCTGCGTAAAGAAATATTCTAACAAGGGATTGCATATATTTTATAAAAATAAAGGCTATTTTGAAACATTATTCTTAATATTTGCTTACAATGTAATCACGCAATAATAAAAAAAATTATTTTAAAAATTGGATGTTTTGCAACGTTTTTGACAGAATTCTCTGAAAAGGCGACCATGTTTCTTCCATACAAATTCAGTTGCCCGCCGGGCGTTCAGGAAGGAGGCCGTGTCGAATTTTTCAAAAAAATCCATTTTCGAATTACGTAAAATTGCATTACAGTTTAAAATATTTCAATAAAAAACTATGTACAAACTGCCAAATTATGTTATACTTTTGCTACACTATGGTACAGTTTTGACATTTTGTTGACGTTCAAGCAAAGATGTAATGCTATCGCAGATACGACATCGCACATTTTTTTTTTAAATTTTATTGAAAATTAAGTCAATGAAAAAAATAATTTGGTTATATTTATTACCTATATTTTTTAATTGGCGATTAGGGTAAAAATCTGATTGGAACTTTCTCGGGTCGCGGAATCATATTTACTGTTTTTGTAATAAAAGGTGCTGTTTAATTAGGGTTTTACAATTATTTTTAGGGGTGATTCAGTCTGAAAATTTGAACAACTTTTCCCCATGAATGTATATCAAAATACGAATTGACATTATGCGTAATATATCGAACCACAGGCTATACTAGATCTATACTTGGCTAGGCAGGCAGGCTATAGTCGGCTATTTATCTATACTAATATTATAAAGAGGAATGATTTGGTTGTTTGTTTGTTTGCATTACATGGCTCCAAAACTACTGGACCGATTTAAAAAAAACTTTCACGGTTGGAAAGGTACACTATCCCCGAGTGACATAGGCTTTGTGTGTACCAAGGGCGAAGACGGGGTGGACTGCTAGTATAGTATAATGATATAAAAATAACAGTCAAAAAACAAAAAAAAATCTGCATTTTCATACAAAAGTGTGCAGCCGCCCGGGAAATTTGTATAGGAACCGATTTTTTTGGTTTTTTACTGTTTTTAGGGTTTCGCTTGTCTGTCTGTCCGTAAGTCACAGCCAATTTGCTACGAAACAAAATTCAAATGTGTATATTTTCTGTCAGTGGAACACAAAACGTGTAGTTTTCCAAGTCACCGCTCGCGTAAAATACTATTTGATTGTATTTTTGAGAACGTCCTGTCAGCGATAAGTAATATTGATTTACGCAGAAATATCATAAATTTGTCTATGGTTCCCTAAAATTTCAACTTAACCAAAATAAACCGGCCACGTGCCGTGACGGGCCACGTGCAGTGTAGGGTTCCGTAGTCAGTACCTACTTGTTTTATGTAACTAACAACTGCCTAACTTTAGGTCTAAATTCAGTCCATAATACTGAACAACTTTCACCAAGGAACAAACGAAATACAAAAATTATTTTTGATCTCTTACACACAAGATTTGGCAAAATGTAATATATGTATGGAATATGTAAGGACAAATCACACTAATTAAGCTAGCCCCAAAGTAAGTTTTAAACTTGTATTATGGGATACTAACTCAATGATACTATATTTTATGATAAATACATACATAGATAAACACCCAAGACCCAGGACAATTTGAAAAAGACTATTTTCTAACTTGCCCTGGCTGGGGCTCGAACCCAGAACCTCCGGATTAGTGGTCTAGCGTGTTAACAATTACGCCACGGAGGTCGAATGGAAAGCAAACATTTTCTTTTCATATTTAATTATGTGTTCCTTAGGAAAAGTTGTTCAGTATCATGAACTGAATCCACCTTAAATAAGTTTTAGTACAGGGAGACGTTATATACTACAGCCGTGAATTTTTTTAAGTGTCCATATACAACCGTTTAACTGACAAAGAGGGAAGACACATGATTCTACAAAAATTTGCAATCAAAAACCAAATATTTCACAAACGGATTGCTAAAACGAAAAAGGGTGTTCATAATCTTACAATATTTTTGAAAGACCTATTCAACGACGTCTCACACCACACATTTTTTTTTTCAAGTTTTTATTACCACATATCCACGCCCATGCCCAATTACAGCTTTCTAGTACTAATAGTCTATGAGTAAAACTGGGGACAGACATGACGAAACTATAAGGGTTTCATGTTTACTACGGAACCCTAAAAAGCTGCGTGAAACGAAACAGATTCTCTATTCTAAGGGTTCTTTGTTATTTGCGCTTTAACAAATTTCAAAATACGAGTAATCAAAACCACTTGTGCAAATATTTCGCTCCACTTCGCATACGATAAATTCAAAAATTGATGGATGAATGACCGTGCTTTTACATGTTAAGCAACTTCTAGCTTGGTCACAGTTAGGATGGGTAACCGTGCAATCTTAATGTTGTCCAAGTCAAATGTTGAGTTTCTTATGAATAAATTTCAGTTTTGTCTACCTACATAACTTGGCAGCTATTTAAATATCAATTGTTTTGTCGGAATTTGAACTTGGCATTTTTACATTTATGTTTTTGATGGGATAAAATAAACATCCAAGAACCAGGACAAATTAAAAAAGGTTATTTACCAACTTGCCCTGGCTGGGAATCGAACCCAGAACCTCCGAGTGACGGACTAGCGTGTTAAGGAATCGCCACGGAGGTCGACTAATAAATTGAAAAAGTAATAAATTTTACGCAAGATTCGAATAACTATAACTTGGATTTTTTAGAAAGTGCTATATGAATTTCACATATATTTAAACTCGCTTTTTAAATAAACGTCTTCCATTACGCACACTACTGTATTTTTGACTTTACTTTTTCTACTGATAGCCTGTCTACTAAAGTGTTAAGTACATCATAATGACGTCTGCCAAGGCCTTAATTCAGAAATAATAATTCAAACAAAATAATTCTTTGATTTGATTGATTTGAAAATTTTAATAAGTATCGCGGACTGGAAGTCTTGACGAAAAGAAAAAAGTAAGCTGTATACTAATTCTACGTTACAATTTATGATTACCTACATCTATTGTCCCGTTTACACATTATTAACTCTATGTAACTTCATCTTGACATTTTTATCCCCCTAGCGGGAAAATTTTGCATATTTCAGAGCCAAATCCGACCACGTGGCATTATGCATACGGTCCTTAAGGGTATTGTTTTGTATTGTAAATCTATTCATGCATGATTGTTCTAAACTAGAAGGACCCCCTAAATATTTTGATACGGGCCCTTTAAGGCAAGCTACGCCACTGGTGTGACGTCACAAGCGCAACGTAGGCTAGGCCTTTGATCTGTCATCGATACGAACTGTCATCGATTAGAAGACAGGCGCCTCTTTTTATAGCTATTTGCTAAACGTGTGACGTCATCCTACGCATTATGTAAACAAGACTTCCTGGTAACGTGCTGAGCTCGTCATTAATTCTACTATCTACACTACGTCAGTAAACTCAAAACCGTATATTAGCTGTCATTAGATTATAGTCAAAACCAAGAAAATTTCAAACTCAGTCACAATATTAGTACCTATGGATCACAGATGTAGATAGTGTAGATACACATAGACGTAAATGCATCTACCTCGCGTGTCCGAACCCCGACCAAGCGTCAAGGTTGGCCGGTAGCCGGACGGATGCGAAGACTAAATAAACGGGCAAGTGCGAGTCGGACTCGGACATGAAGGGTTCCGTACCTCCGTACAATGTTTTAAAACGCTGAAGAAACACGTTTCTTGTATGACGACCCCCTTACATTTTTAACTTTAAGGTAAATTGCAGTTTACGATTTTTGACGTATTAAAAAAAAAACTACTTACTAGATTTCGTTCAAACCAATTTTCGGTGGAAGTTTGCATGGTAATCGTACATCACATATTTTTTTTAGTTTTATCATTCTCTTATTTTAGAAGTTACAGAGGGGGGGGGGGGGGGTGACATTTTACCACTTTGGAAGTGTCTCCAGCGCAAACTAGCAGTTTAGAAAAAAAAAAAATTAGGAACCTCAATATCATTTTTGAAGACCTATCCATAGATACACCACACGTATGGGTTTGATGAAAAAAAAAATTGAGTTTCAGTTCTAAGTATGGGCAACCCCAAAATTTATTGTTTTTTTTTTTCTATTTTTGTGTGAAAATCTTAATGCGGTTCACAGAATACATCTACTTACCAAGTTTCAACAGTATAGTTCTTATAGTTTCGGAAAAAAGTGGCTGTGACATACGGACGGACAGACAGACTGCGAACAAGTTCGATTGAAACACATTATTTTCCGCATAAATGACAGAAGTCTGTAGTGAGACCCATACCAAAAACTTCAAATCCATCCAGCTTAAAGGACCTAAGACCTATTAGTATCCTGCCTCTGCTGTCGAAAAAGTCGTAGCGCAACAACTTAAAGAGTTCCTTGAAGTAAATAATATTCTTCCGAAACTTCAGTCTGGTTTCAGAGAGCGTCACAGTACCTCAACCGCATTGATGCAGGTTATTGATGGTGTTCTCAGTGCACAAGATATTGGACAGGTGACGTTGTTGACTCTGCTCGACTTCTCTAGAGCTTTCGATACTATAAATATAGATATCGAATGGTTCAAAAGCTATTTTGAAGGTCGTACACAGTGCGTTGAATTAAATGATGGTAAAGGCAAAGTAATTACATCGGCATCAAAAACCGTAACAAGAGGGGTTCCTCAGGGGTCTATATTAGGTCTCTTATTATTTATCTTGTATAGTGTTGATGTGACTGAGCATATCAAACATTGCAAATATCACATATACGCGGATGACTTACAAATCTATATTTATTGTAACCCTGAGGACATCCACACAACAATTAATCAACTCAATGAGGACTTAGAGAGAATTAAAATATGGGCTGACAACAATTCATTAATACTAAACAGTAACAAATCAAAATTTATAATTTTAGGTACGCAAAATAAAATAAATAAACTTAAAAACAAAAGACTTTACGTAAGAATAGACGGGGAAGAAATTGAGAGAGTACAAGAGGCAAAAAATCTAGGACTTTTATTGGACGAACAATTACGCTTTGAGGGTCACATTTTAGATGTCGCAAAAAACTGCTTTTATCGACTTAAGGTTCTTTACCAAATTCGCGATTACTTAAGTACTGAAATGCGCATAAAGCTCTGTGATTCTTTAGTGCTTTCAAAGTTTAATTTCATGGATCAAGCATACGACCCACGGTTACTGGTACGTACACAAAATGTTATACAACGAGTCTAAAACGCTTGTGCGAGATACTGTTTCAAGATACCTCCACGTACACATGTAACTCCATATCTAAATAGCGCTAATATTCTAAAAATGAACGCACGTAGACATTTACACTTTGCAAATCTATTGTTCGGTGTTATAAATTATCAGAAACCTGCTTATTTATTTGAGAAACTGGTATGGAGTCGCACAGTATATAGGGAACGAACACGCGCCTCTAGGTATTTACTCTTCATGCCCTGTCATTTTTCCGCTGCTTTCCGCGGCAGTTTTAAATACGCCGCAACCAAGTGCTGGAACAATTTGCCTCCTCCACTTCGGTGTCCACAATAATTCCAAACCTTTAAAACCAAACTAAGAGGCATCTTGTTACAGGCACAAATTTCACAGCGGCAGTAAAAACTAATTTCGAAAGGATTTTGCATTGACTGTGCGTTGAAGTCAACGTTGCTAAAAAAACCTACCTATATAATTCATTTTACACCGTATTTATTTCTTTAGTTATTTCTGCTCTCTGTAAACATTTACGCTTATTTATCTTATCAATTCGTATATTTATCCTATCTACTTACTTTATAGACACACACACACATACTATTTACACATAAACCACACTCGCCCGTGAGTCACATATTACATAAGGTCCATTGAAAACCAGCGTTGCGGTAACATCATCGTGTCCGCGACATATGCTGAATGGGTCTTTTCGCCAAAAAAAAAAAAAAAAAACACCACGCTATGGCAATGCTGCACAAATGTATGAAATGAAGGGGACAATTATTATTATTATTCTTTATTGTCTTTTATTCTAACTCTCTTATCTTCATTTGTGTATATAATTTCTGTTTATTTGTTGTGGTATTTCTTTTTGGCAATAAAGTAATTCTATTCTATTCTAATTTTATTAACAAAGAATCTATAAGGGTTCCGTTTTTTGCCATTTGGCTACGGAACCCCAAAAAATGCAAGCACCCAAAAAGGCAAGGACATGTTCCTTTCACAGGTAAGTTATTTTAAAATTATATTATTATCAATGTTAAAAAGTCGGCATGCTTAGTTTCCATACAAATCGTAATACTAACGTCATCTATGTACATCTAATCGGTCCTTCAACGATACACCTACGTCGGTTGTATAGTCGATGAATCGGTCTTAGTATAGATTTGCGGTAATAATTTTACAGTTAATGACAGTCGAGTAGACGTCGTGTTTCACAGCTAGCATTCAAACCTCCTTCCTTACACAAAACCAAATATTTATAAATAATAATAATAATAATATTATTATTTAAACATATTTGGTTTCATTGTGTAAGGAAGGAGGTTTGAATGCTAGCTGTGAAACACGACGTCTACTCGACTGTCATTAACTGTAAAATTATTACCGCAAATCTACTACTAACGATTCATCGATTATAAACGAAGTAGTGTCGTTGCAGCCGATATAGGATGTACATAGATGACGTTAGTATTACGATTTGTATGGAAACTAATACAGAGACTGGTTGCCTACAAAACAGGCCATGCCTAGTGTAGGAACCACAAGGATGGTTTGCATATTATATACTACTAGCTTTTGTTCGCGGCTTCGCCCGCGTAGATTAGGGGTATGAAAAATAGATGTTGGCCGATTCTCAGACCTACTGAATATGCTCACAAAATTTCATGAGAATCGGTCAAGCCGTTTCGGAGGAGTACGGGAACGAACATTGTGACACGAGAATTTTATATATAAGATGATTCTTATTCCATCTAGTGTCAAATACTAATAACAAGTAAGAGTATGTCCATGTAACAACCGTAAACCATAAAATATTACCCATATATTTATTTTATTCTTGCAGCCATTACAGAGTAAGAATATAAATGTAATCACAACACACGGGGTAAATATTATTCCTATTATATTGACCTTTCCGTTTAGGAAACGCAGCGAGGAATATTTTACGCAAATTTCCCTCGATATGATAATTTTATAAGATGCGATATCCTGTAACTTTGCTTGGGTCATTTAATTTTCTTCATCTTACGAGTAGCACGTTTCCGGTTGAATCAGTTGTGCTGCTTTGGAGCCCCTCGGGCTTTACCCCGTTTTTTCTTCTCCAATTATAATAATACGCGTGTCAATGGTCACGGAGGGTGTCCTTGTAATTTCAAAATTCGTCATTTCGATTCACGTTATCGCGAGCAATCGCGACGCACGAAATCTCGAGGATGTCGAAGACGATGCGAATTTGAAAAGAAATAGGCATCCACGTGTCAACTCGTAAACGGGTGCCGTCAGTAGGGACTGGTCAACTTGGCTCTGTTACTACTATTATTGGGCAAAGAAATGTTAAATAATAAACAAAGTTAAAACGTTTTGGCAAACCCTAGGCCTCCGCCTATGTCCAGCAGTGGACTTCCTGTAGCTGATATGATGATAATAATATTACTAAAGGGGTCTTCTTAAACGGTCCAGCAAATGTCGATAACCTTGTGGATTCATGCCTTAACGCAATGGCAACTTATCTTTTAAGATAATGATATCGGATATCGTTTACATTGAAAATTAAACATTTTTGCAGTTTACTTTCGCTCAATCAAATATGACTTCAAAAAATTCAAAATTCAAAATGTCTTTATTATCATAGGATATTTATAATATCTCTTAATAATAGTCACTTTGTTTTGTTTTGCACAAATGTTGACGTCAAATCGTTACTTAAAGCTAAGTTTACGCCGCTTTCTAGGCGCAAGTGCAGAAGAAGCGGCAACAACCTGCACTGCACTTTTTCTCCAAAGACGTCAACTAACAAACTAAAAACTTAAAATTAGTTATATAGATGGACAGAGATTACATTGTTTATTATGTCATAATTAAATTGAATTATAAGAATTACGAAATTTAAAATAATGTCAATTTGTAAATTTAGTATGTACCAATGTACCTAAATTATGACATGTCTAAGTATAAAAACCTTTAAGAGGGACCCGCGCCAAGCTCAAGCCAGACCTTTTTGTCTTTAAGATAGTCATCGGTCCTATAATAAGCCTTCTCACAAAGTACTTTCTTTACATAAGCTTTGAATTTTCTGTCTGGCATATCAAGGACCGATTCTGACAATTTATTATAAAAAAAAAAACTTCATCATCATTATCAGGTCTTGTTTAGTCTCCACTGCAGGAGCACGACCCTCTCTGTACTACCAGCCATATGTTAGCCAAAGCAGTCAGAGGATTGGACCTACACCTCACGCTGGCCAGACGGTTTGGAGAGTTCTCACTGATGTTTATAAGCTTTGTTTATCTTGTATTTCCTAAGTCGCCTTCTACGACATCCACGGGAAGACTTGGAGTGGTCCTATTCTACTCTGCCGGGAACCACACGGCAATATGACTAGATAGATGTTGCGTGACGGGAATACGGCGTGTTCTAAAAGTGCCGTGGTACTCATCGGGATAAATGTTAGTTGCAAGAGTAACCTGGAACTCATCGGATCGAGAAGTTCTTTTCCCTTGAGTAAAAGTGGTACTCATCAAGGTGCTCATCGGGAACAAACGAGTATAAGGTTCACAAGACTGGCGCTACACCAAACGTAAAACACCATTTTAAAGTTTTAGGGGCCACCAACATCATCATCATCAGGTCTTTTTTAGTCTCCACTTGCAGGAGCACGACCCTCTCTGTACTACCAGAGCCATACTTGGCCAGAGCAGCCAGAGGACTCGGTCTTCACTCTTCACGCTGGCCAGACGGGTTGGAGAGGTACGGGCCACCCACATCACGCAAAACTAATTGAATTTAGTCTACAAGTTTGCTCATTATCCGAGCGTATTCCCGGTTGCATCCTCAGCGGTTATGCTTCAGAGCCTGGGGTCCGCTACCTAGGTGATTTGACGAGGTTACTGATTTTTACGCAGAGCGACTGCCGTCTGACCTCCGCAACCCAAAGGGTACACCAGAAAAAATTCTAGGATGTGTAACAAACGCTAGATGGCGATCGGGACCCACGGCTTTTCGTGCCTTCAAAAGCACGGAATCATCTTTCTTTTCGGATAGTCAGGTGATTTAGGCCTGCAATATCCTAACCAGTCTAGAAACAACTTTTCACAAAGTATGCTTCCCCGTGGAATTTGAACTTTGATTTGACCTAAATCACAGAGTACATAAGAGTACAAATGTAAGTTATTATTATTATATACTCATAAGATCTGTTTTTTTATCGAAAGCCTTGTCTGCCTATGTTTGATGAAAATGGTTCAGCCGTTTCTAAGTTATTTGGGATGAACGCTTGAAAGTCAGGGTTTTATTTAATTTGACTGGCAAATTGCTTGTTCTTCTTATTATTCTTCTCCAAATATAAATATGCATGTCAATGGTCACCCAAGGATACCAAAGACCATGCGAAATCGATAAGAAATAGCCGGAACAGGTTAAACAGTTTTATGGCAAGTAGGTATTCATGTAAAATCCGTATCGGCGTAAAATTAACTTTATCTCCGTACCTTGTTTATTGTTTTCGTAATGGCGCTGGCGTCAGCTGCAATAATATTAACTTTTCCGAGGAAAATTCCAATTCGGTATAACTAAGGGCACGTTCCTACATCATCATCATCAGTTCTTTTTAGTCTCCACTGCAGGAGCACGACCCTCTCTGTACTCCCAGAGCCAAACTTGGCAAGAGCAGCCAACTACATCATGTTTTGTTTTAATGTGTGTAAGTGGCCAACACTGGTGATGGAAGCTGACTGCCTACGTGGTCCAATGGTCAAGGCCTTTTGCCTTATTATCCGGAGGCCGTGGGTTCAAAGGGAATCCCGAAATCCCACTGGGAAACAAAGTTTGTGAAAAGTTGTTTCTAGTCTGGTTAGTATATTGCAGATACATATACATTATCACGTCTTTATCCCTAACGGGGCAGACAGAGCTCAGGGCTATAAGACCAAAGGCCACTTTTAGTATACTGCAGGCTTGAATTATCTGATTACCCGAAAAAAAAAGATGATTCCAAGCTTCGGAAGGTACGTAAAACCGTGGGTCCTAAACGCTATCTAGCGTTTAAATCTATCCTAGGACTGCTTCTGGTCTACCCTTTGGGTTGCGGAGGTCAGACGGCAGTCGCTGTGTCTGTGAACCAGTAACCTCGTCAAATCACCTAGATTAGGTACCCCGGGCTCTGAAGCGTTACCGCTGAGGACGCAACCTGGGGAATACGCTCGAATGATGATGATGAATGGTGATGGAAGCTAGAGCCTTTTGTATCTACGGGGTCCCTGGGCAGCCCAAAAAGCCATTAGGTAGATCCGACCCTGGGGAGCGGAGGTTATCCGTTATGTCTATTAGTAAACAGTACAATCAGTACTTCAATGAAGCTACACGTGACATAATGCAAGTAATACGAGTATGTTATTATTGTAGTAGTGGTATTACTAGCTGATTCCCACTACAAACACAATATAATATGAACAGAAGATTAATTTCAATTTCTCCCCTCATATACACTGCATATTAGCCTCAAATATGAAGAGATGAAAATATACAGGGTTACTGGTATCTAACGCATAACCATTTTGATGCAAGTTCAGTCCATGATACTGAACTACTTTACATAAAAACCATTAGGTATAGAAAAACGAAAAAAATTACGTCTTCCCATACAAAATCCATTTGGCTGAGTGCTGATATGTATGGGAAGCCGAAATTTTTTTTTTAGTTTTTTGATATTGGTTTTTATGGAAAGATGTTCAGTATCCTGGACTGAACTTGCACCAAAATGGTTATGCATTAGATATCAGTAACCCTGTATTTCTAGTAAATAGGTAGGAATGTTATTCCTAACAGCAGAACAATAAATTAACCGTTTTTTAAATTTTCATCTCTTCCTCATTGGAGGCTCAGGCTTGAATCTGCGTCCCGCAACGGGTTTAGTCTGTCTCTGCCACAGATCCGCGACGGTTTTAGCTGTCTCTATCGTACGTAGGGTTTGTGACAGAGACGGACCGAACCCGTCAAGCGGGCGTCCGCTTGACGTAGTTACAAGCCTAATCATCATTCGAGCGTATTCCAGGTTGCATACTCAGCGGCAACGCTTCAGAGCCCGGGGTTCGTTACCCAACCTAGGTGATTTGACGAGGTTACTGGTTTTACACAGAGCAACTGACCTCTGACCTCCGCAATCCAAAAGAGCCTAGCGAGTAGCCTAATACTCAGTGTATATGAGGGGAGAAACTGAACTAGAAACGAACTAAAAACTTTTTACATAGATGCTTCTCTGCCCTTTACTTATACTAACTCCCGAAGTTATCTTTTGTGACTCCCGTAAAAGTGAAAAGGGGTGGCGAGAAGGTACATTGTACACGGATATCGTACAATTACACCACCCACCTTGCGGCCCTGGGCTCTGTTTGCTTAGACCCGCAAGACCCAAAATACTATGTCGCTCCATCATCAAGTCTTAAGTCTCCACTGCAGGAGCACGACCCTCTCTGTACTACCAGAGCCATACTTGGCGAGAGCAGTCAAAGATTTTGGCCAATCTCCACGCGGGGTAAGAGATGTGATGTTTATAAGCTTTGTTGAGCTTGTATTTACCAAGTCGCCTTCTACGACATCCATGGGAAGACTTGGAGTGATCCTATTCTACTCAGCCGGAAACAACACGGCATTGTCTGTCGCCCCATTAGGGATACGTGATAGTGTCAGAGGAGAAATTCTCTATTATATTAGCTAGAGCAGGCAGAAAATTTCTCCTCTGCACTGCCTCTCTGTACTGTCAGAGCCATACGGCTCTGACAGTACAGAGAGGCAGTGCAGAGTACAGGGAGGGTCGTGCTCCTGTAGTGGTGACTAAACAATCCTGCTGATGACATGATAGTGTATACATTAAACCCATTTCACATGTTATATTTAACGTTTAACCAAATATACTGAAACTATTTTAAGGGTGGATTCAGTCCATGATACTGAACAACTTTCCCCAACAAACATATATTGAAATATGAAAAATATTTTTTCACTTTGCATACAAACTCGGATCAGCTGATCGGGCAACTTGTATGGAAGGTCAAAAATTATTTTTATATTTCCGTATATGTTCCTTGGGGAAAGTTGTTTAGTATCATGGACTGAATCCACCCTTAAAATAGTTTCAGTAAATTTGGTTAGACCCTGTATATAGCAGACATTACTGTATGTTGTGTTAAGACCTACTATATGATAATTGAGATAATACTGTATGTTGTGAACCTGTATGATAATTGAGATAATAACCACCGCGCACCGGTGGTGATGAGTCACCACTTGCATAACCCTTGTTATCATCTGCGGTGTTTTCTCACAATAATTGAATGGCGTTGTTTTTCAGTCGTGTCTTATGCTTTGGTAACACTGATTTGCCGCGTGGTGAAGGCAGAGTAGAATACATATTGTAACGTCCCCTTTAATTCTATGTACATTAAGGGTTGGATCTCATCTATCAGCACGGACCAGCACTTTCCTATGCTGCTAATATCCTTTTCTGTCGCTCAGAACAGTAATTTGCTAGAGTGAGAGAGAGCGACGGAACGCTGCAGCACGGCCGGTGCTGAAGCGTTCTAGCAAATGACGCTTCTAAGCGACAGAAAAAGATAGCAGCACAGGAAAGTGCTGTTCCGTGCTGATAGGTAAGAGCCAGGCTCTTGTCGTTGTCAATGTGTGAAAAGAGACACCATGACTATTTGTGGCAGAGATAATAGGGAAAGGATGAAAATTTTGAAAACGCTAGAATATTTTTTAACCGACTTCAAAAAAGGAGGAGGTTATCAATTCGACTGCATGTTTTTTTTTAAATTTTTTTTATGTATGTTACGCGGTATCTTCGCCAATTGTGAACCGATTTTGATGATTCTTTTTTTATTTGAAAGCCTTTACTACCAAGTTGGTCCCATTTTAATTTGGTGAAGATATGATGAAGAACTTTGGAGATATGGCAGAAAATTTTTAATAAAATTTCATTATTCTGCTGCATTTTGAGAAGCTTGGTGGCCCGTTGAGAGTATGCATTACTAGCGCTTTTGCAAGTTAAGCGACACCGGGCGTGGTCCGCACTTGGATGGGTGACCACAAGTGGAATAAAATTCTCGAACTCCTCCGGGCTTCGGAAGGCACAGTTAACCGTTGTTCCTGGTTGTCATCATTGTATGGTGGTTGTCACGCTACATCAGATGCCAGATGAGCTTGAAAAATCTAAAGCCTATGTAAAGAAAGAAAGTACTTTGTGAGAAGGCTTATTATGGGACCGATGACTATCTTAAAGACAAAAAAGTCTGGCTTGAGCTTGGCGCGGGTCCCTCTTAAGGGTCATTCTCACCACAAGGTGTTCTCAGACTAATTTTCGTCACGATTTTTATTTTTTACTATAATGCTAAACTAGCTATAAAATATGAAAATATATGTGAAACTATATATATTGGAATATTTCTCCCTGTAAATTTTTAAATAGTTTTGGAATTATTTGATGATTATATTTTCTAGCGTGACGGAAATTAATATACAGTGACGTAAATTTGTAAATCACGCATTTTATTTATTAGAAATAAATTCTTTGCAAACAATCGACGGAGAAAATTATTTAAATATGTATGGGTAAGTAGGCAAATCATTCTTAAAGGGACTTAAGTAATTAGTATAACTTTTCAAGTAATACATATAGGGGTTGCATAGAAAGGATACAAATGTATATTATAAACAATCGCAAAAAATATTATAAACCAAATTTTAAATTAAGAAATATATTTGAAATGAGCGCCCCTGGATAGTTAGTTTATTTTTTTTAATCTAAAATAATTCGTAATTCAGTAGTATATAGTACTAACATAATTTTCGTCACTTTAATCGTGACGGAAGTTATGTGACGGGAATGAAAAAGAAACCGTATTATAATTTTAATAATTAATTGGCTTGTGCTAGGGATCACCAACTCAAGCATAAGTCAAATACTGAGTTTCTATATAACAATTACTATTTATCGTAAAATTCAAGCATCAAAGTAAATAAATAAATGATGTGACGGAAATTAAAGGGATTGCGATCTACGCGAACGGAACATTATTACTAACGTTTGTAATTCGTCAGGAGAACAGACGGCACGCTACTACTTCGGTTGACTATTGCGGCACTACTGACTAAGGTCGCCGGTGCGATAGTGATGGGGCAATACATTGTTAGTGATGAGATATTTTTATATAGTGACCGTGACGGAAAAAAAATGTACGATGAAGGGACAAACACTTAAAAATGTTTATTTAAATCAATAGACGTAATAGAGAAATGATAATTTTTTCGTAACATCTTACATTAATCTACTTTCAAATGTAATACATGGAAAACTTGTGTCATACATTTTTTTTTTAATAATGATATAAAACACCTGGGTTTTGGTCTTGGGACAGCGAACGGAAATTATGAGAACGGCTTTTGACATTTTTATTTATTTATTTATGTACGGGTAATAGTAAATAAGTTTATTTTGCTTAATAGACGAGACAAAAAACTTATTATAAAAAACATAAAAGTCATGAATACTACAGCTTAAAATGCAGATATTCAAGGGGCCGCTCGAAAAACAGGTCTTTTGAGAATGACCCTTAAAGGTTTGTATACTTAGATATGTCATAATTTAGGTAGGTATATTGGTACACATACTAAATTTGCAAATTGACATTATTTTAAATTTCGTAATTCTTATAATTCAATTTAATCATGACATAACAAACAATGTAATCTCAGTCCATCCATATAACTAATTTTAAGTTTAAAGTGTTTTAGTTGACGTCTTTGGAGAAAACGTGCAGTGCAGTTTGTTGCCGCTTCTTCTGCACTTGCGCCTAGGAAGCGGCGTAAACTTAGCTGTAAGTAACGATTTGACGTCAACATTTGTGCAAAACAAAACAAAGTGACTATTATTAAGGGATATTATAAATATCCAATGATAATAAAGATATTTTGATCAATTCAAAATATCTTTATTATTATAGGATATTTATTGAATTGAATACTGGTGTCAGATTTTTGTTGGCCACTTATTATCGCTGGATACCCTCTAATATGTTTGAGCTCAGTGATGGCTGACCCACGCGTCAACTCGTGAACGGGTGGCGCCAGTTTGGACTAGTCAGCTCGGCTCCGTTATTTAAGACTACTCCGTATTGCTTATTTCTGTAAATTGTATTTGGCACTCGTTTGCAAGCTATACATACATGTTATATTGTGATAACATTGTATTAGGCATAATATCTTTGTAAATTAGCAAAGCCCTTCTGGAGCGTAGTAGACCAATACTGTGTTAATGAGTTTCTTTCGGCATTTCTTCTCAGCAGTCGTTGTGAAATGCTAGTAGCTTTAAAAATAATTTAAATATAAAAAAACCTGTAAAGGACCTGTAAAAGTGCCTGTAAAGATATAATTACTGAATAAATATTTAATTCTTATTTGATTACAAGAAAGATAGATATTGGATGACCGTTGACATGCATAGCTTTGGAGAAGAAAAAGCCAGAAAGCCTGGGCTCCGAAGTGCCACCACTAATAATGCAACCGGGATCATGTTAAGATATGAAATAAAGTTCTTAAGGCTATGCTTGAATTTTCCGGAGTCCAGTGCTGCCCCCATTTGAAATAAATTATTTGAAAGCAAACGGAGATATCATTTAATATTTTGTCTCTACCAAGCCCTAGATAACCCTTCAGACTATTTTATAAACTACTGTTTACAGTTTAATTAAAGTGAGAATATGAAGCTTTTCTTCGCACATTTGTCAAAAGTGGCCGTTTTTCGCAAATGTGCGAGGAAAAGCTTCATATTCTCACTTAAGGCCGTACTTAAATTTTCCGGGTTCCAGTGCTGCCCCCATTTAAAATAAATCATTTCAAAGAAAACCGAGACATTATTTAAAAAATTTCTACTACCAAGTCCTAGATAACCCTTCAAAGTTTTTATGAACTACTGTTTACAGTTTATAAATAATGAGAACATTTAGCTTTGCTACGCACATTTGCCAAAAGTGGCAATTTTTCGCGAGGTTACTGGTTTTTACACAGAGCTACTGCCTAGGGCATGCACTCGGTTCTACCTGGTTCCAAAATACCCGGGTATATCTAGTTCTTTAAGGTATCTGTAAAACCGGTTCCAACAGTAGCGGACCAGGGTCGCCCGTTCTAAAAAAAAAAATATTTTTTTACGGTAAATTATTATCTTTAATAATATTCATGATTGCGAATGATTTTATTTTTGCAAGTTGATTTTATATTACTTAGTAATTTAAGACTTATTTATTGAGTTCCTAACTTCCTACTGTGATTAAGTGAGACTAAGATTGAGCAAATAAATGTCTTTTTTATTCAATTACAAACCTTTTTTATTTTATACCTCTTAAACATTAAAAACTCTCAATTCCTTTGATTTAAAAAAAAACACAGAAAACACAGATTTTTTGGTTGGAACCAAGGGAACCAGTTCCCCCGGTTCTAACTGTGTCCTGGAACCGGGTACCAAAAATCTGGAACCGGCTCCGGTTCTGCATATACTACTGCCGTCTGACCTCCACATTCCAAAGGGTAGACCAGAACCAATCCTAGGATAGGTTTAAACAAACGCTAGATGGCGTTCGGGACCCGCAACTTTGCATGCTTTCTGAAGCACTGAATCATCTTTTCGGATATAATCAGGTGTTTTAAGCCTGTAATATCCTAACCAGACTGAAAACAACTTTTCACAAAGTATGCTTCCTAGTGGGATTTGAACCCACGACTGAACAGATCACAAGGCCTTGACCACTGGACCACGGAGGCAGTCCTTATATTTATAAAAAAAATCCATTCTGTCACTATGTACTTATTATAACAAGAAAAAAATTTTACAAATAGGTGTTATATTATACTAAGCTATGTGCACATTGTGCAAATGATTTTGTATTGTAAGTAGAGGAAAATACGTCACCACACCAGCCATGGCATCCTGATTCCTATTCATAAATTAAAGACTGCATCAATCTCATTTAGATGTGTTGTATGAAATCAGTTGTGGCATGTGGCTTCCGGCCTAGAATAAGACCACTCCATCTCTTACTGTAGATGTTGTAATAAGAGGTAACGATAGCACCAAGTACAAACATCTCGTGCTGTAACTGCATTCCCAAGGAGGGTTGACGATGGGCGACGACAGGTTGTAAAACTTTTCGCACAAATGCATTCCCAGGTTGACATCAGGCAGGCCGGTCGTTAAACTATAACCAAATTGTTTTTTCGGCTATTTCTACTTGATTTTGCATGGTCTTTGGCATCCTTGAGTGACCATTGACATGCATATTATTTGAAGAAGAAAATGCGGAAAAGCACACCCCAGGATCCGAAGCAGCACAGTTGAGGACACAACCGGGAATGCACTAACATGAAGAAGAATTGTATGAAATCAGTGGGATATCATTCTAAAATTGAAAAACTTTAGAGAAAAAGATTTCTGTAGTCAACAATTGTTGTGAAATCACTTACCTACCTAACAAAATTGACAATTATGGCTTCTTATTTCTGTCTTATTTGCATTTGAATGTTTTATCTCTAATATAAATCAATATAGCTATATCTATACCTATGTGTCAGACTATATGCTACTGCATAGGTTATGATATTTAAAAAAAGGTATAAGAAATAATTTAATATAAGAAATAATTACTACCAACTTTTTGACAAGGTTATGTAGATAAGAACGCATCATTTACTGCCACTTGGAAGTAATCTACCGTAAATTACTTATAAAGTACCTAATTATCTTATGAAATAAGGAAATTACCCAACAGAAAAGTACCATGTTTTTTAGTTCCGTACTTACAAAATCTATTTTTGATTTTGACGTCATATGTAAACAACATTCCAAATTCAAATGTGATATGTTTAATTGCTCTTTTTTTTATTAAAGAAGAGTTAACATACCTTCCCGTTGATGCCAAGGCCAAGCACAGTGTTAGAGATGTCATAATCTTCTGTAATTGGCGTAGTTTTCGGAGATTTGGTAAAATTATTCATGATAACAGAGCACCGACAAACAACACACACTTAAAACTTTGCACGTAACACCAGTTAACAGTTCTCACTACGGTTATTTGTCTGTTTGTTTATATTATGATCTTTTAATTAATTATTTACTACGAAATTTACACTCGCGGACACTGAATGAACGCGATTTTTATCTAATTTTGTACGGATGACAAATCTCTCTTGCTTGTTGAGCAATCGTCAGGGTTGCCAACCGTACTGCGGACCGGACACTGCCGTCACTGACTGACGTACTGTACTGTACCTACTATTCTGTGTACCTACTTTCGTTCAGAAATCAAACGTCAGTCAGTATTGGTATAAATAATGTCAAGCGTTACAGATTATATAAAATAACGTTATTAAATTGTGTTATTACAAACTGTTATTGTAATAACATGGTAATAATAACGTCATAAATGCACACAAGTGTAAATTAAATGAATAGCCGTGGGCCAACCTTTTTTAACAAGTTCTCGTTTGTGTTGCGTTGCGATTGTTGCGAATGCTGCGATGTGTATGTGACAAACCATAGGTCACAAGTGTGTCTTATTTAGAGAACTACTCTTTCATTTCAATTTAATCCACTACTACATTGTCAAGATTTACCTTCCGCTCTGCAGTACACAATTATACACCCAGGGGCTTAAGCCTGGAAAATCAAACGTATATCTTCGAAAGCCCAAACGGATCGTCGTATTTCATACAATTTTCTTTACAGTGAAAACTTCTTTGGACGCGTTGGACCTTTTTTGAGATGGGTCACAAAACCATTGAACTCGCGACACTATTACCGACACCATCGTGTCCAAGTTTTAATTCTTTCGGCACTCTCGGAGTGCCACTGTTTTTTTGTGTCTCTAAATCGAGTTGGGGGCGAAACCACATTGTTTGTATGTATGTATGTATGTTTGTACCGCGATAACTACCGAAGCGATAGTCCAATTTTGATGAAATTTGATAGGCATGTAGGAAATATCAATAGAATTTTATGTTCGTTGGGCATCAAAATCGGTTAGTAGTTTTTGAAATATTAATAAAAATGTCCGCGATTATGTAGCAAACGAAACCATAGCGCTTTCTAACTATGGATAGCGCCATCTAGATGTTACTTAGGGAACTATAATCGCGAGTCCTAAGTTCGTGGCGAACTACTAGTTATTCACACTAATTAACTTGTTGACCTATAACTGTACTGTTCCGCTGTTCTATACGTCTACAACCAGAACCAGGAAATAAAAATATTGATGGGTAAATTTGGATGGCTAGCCACGTCGTCCTTTAACATAATTCAAATTTTCACCCATTACCTCTCTATTGGCTTTTACGATCTGCGCGGGAAGAAAAGCAGCAAAATTTTTTTTTTTACCCAAGACCAGTATGGTCAGTGTGGAAGAATAATTACATAGTTAGTTTTCATATAAATATATTTTTAATAAGAAGAATAAGTTTCGTTTTTTTGTTTAATTTTATCGTTTTTACTATATTATAACGAAACAAATAGCAACTAACTAAACTACGTGAACGTTGATGTTAGCCTTAAACATTTCTAGAAAACACATAGTTTCTGAACGAAAAACTACCCGGCCACGTTCGAAAGTCCTAAATTTTATACATCTTGCTAGCGTAACTTAGGACCTCTTAAAATTGCTGAGTATGAAATGTCATTTACTTTCGTGATATGTTGGTAGCACCGCATGTTATTTAAAATTTGGCGCCTCTATTAGTTTTTTACTACAGATTTTTACTTTTATTCTAGTATTTATTGCATAATTCGGCTTCAGGGCCGGATTAGCCATTGTGGGGACCCCTGGGCAATGCATTATGCATACCGTGGCTATATCAAAGAAAAGGTTTTTTACTAGTCTGATTCTTTCTTCTTCTGAAGGCCTTTTAAGAGCCCGTAGTACCCTAAAGTTCTTAGAGCGATCTTAAATATTATCAATATTAAAGAAATACTCACTTTGAAATAAAAACACAGCAAAGTTCAGGACTAACTCTAAACATAATAAGTTTTGAAAACACGATTGCTTAAAATTTTCTCGATAGAAAAACATTGCGAAGACCAAACCACCCAACAGAAAGTATTTAAGAAATACAATAAATAAGCACTTGTAACTTTGGATTAAATTGTATCAAACAAGGCAGTCATCATATGTCTTACTTTTTGAATAACTCTTAAATATTCTTTGTAAAACGAAAAAAACCTCAAAACCAGAACCAGCCTCATTGACCCACCGCGATTCCCGACGCTCCGCTTGGCTCGCTGTCTCGCTTCGGCTAGAGTAAATTTGTGTGCGTGAAAGCGGGAGCAAAATTTAGATTATTGACATCAGGCACCCTCTTAACATCTGTGCGCCAAACTTCTAGATCGCTATGAAGTTGAGGCGATTCGCGTCGCAGTAGTAAAATACAGATACCCATAATAGCAGATAGAATTTGCTTTATTTTTGTTTATTGTGTATATAAATCATTTCTACATTCTTGTAATCATTCTGAAAAAAATATTATTGTGGTAAATATTCTGTCCCTGTTTGTAACCTGAGTGAGGCAACTTCAGAGCGATCTAGAAGTTTGGCACGACCTGTATTCTGTATCATTATGTTTTGGTGCAATAAAGATTTAACTAACTAACTATTGTGGGGTGCCCTCTTTTGCGGAGGCCCGGGGCAGTAGCCCCGGTTGCCCTCCCCTAAATGCGGCCCTTCTTCTTCTTCTTCTTTCTCACCGTATCCAACTTTACGTGGGGTCAGGACAGCATGTGAGTCTTTTCCATTCTCCTCTATCTTTTGTCAAGGCACTTGTTAGATTCTTTTTATCCATATCGTCCTTAACGCACTCCATCCACCTTTTCTTAGGCCTTCCTCTGTTCCTATTTCTTGTAACCTTCAAATTCAGCGCCTTTCTGGTAACGTGGCTCTCCTTCCTCCTCATTACATGTCCAATTGTCCATACCATCTTAGTCTATTGCTTCTCAACTTTTCCGTTATTGGGGCTACCTTTGTACTGCCTCTTACATACTCGTTTTTAATTCTATCCTTTCTTGTCACTTCACTCATCCATCTTAACATTCTCATCTCCACTGCATGCAGTCGTCTTTCATCCGTCACCTTGGTAGCCCAACATTCTGAACCGTATAAAACAACTGGCTTTACTACGATTTTATAATTTTTTCCTTTAAGTTTAAGGGGCATTCGCGCGTCACAAATAACCCCCTGTCACTTGCCTCCACTTTGCCCAACCTACGTTAATGCGATTTTTTACGTCTCGGTCTATATTGCCGTCGTTTTGCAAAAGAGAACCGAGGTATCGAAAATCAGAGCAGACTGGCAGGGATTCACCATTTAACGCAAGGGAGGCACCACCAAAATCAAAAAAGAGCTGTTCAGTTTTTGATCTACTTATTTTAAATCCAAAGTTCTCCAGCTTCAGTTGCCACTTTACCAGCCTGCTCTGAACCTCAGGTCCATCTTCACCGACAAGAACTATGTCGTCCGCGAACAACATGCACCAGGGTGCTTCCTCCTGAATGTCTAACGTCAAGGCGCTCGTACAAGAAGGAACAGATAAGGGCTTAATGCCGATCCATGGTGCAAGCCTACCGCTACACTGAACTCATCGGTAACGACAGCTTTGGACCGGAATAAATAATAAATAATACCCTAAATCCGGCCCTGTTTGGCTTATAGCTACTTACCAACCTACCTACGACCTAAGAGCTTTGGATGAAATTTATTAGGTTAGGTTTGCCAACTTCCAAATCAATTTGAGGGAAATGATGATTTTAAATCCGGAAAAAGGGTATAGAATAAAAAAACGTTAAGTTTTTCTTTACGAATCAGGATGAGATTGCATTGCATTGAATTGAATTGCAATGCAATGCAATAGGTACCTACAATATGTATTGCACGATAAACCAATAGGTATTCTTTATTGCCCATCTTTGCTCTCAGACCAAACCCTTTTCAATAGTAGGTATGACGAAATTTACCACATTATTTATAATCACCAATAGTAGGTAAGTATGTACCTAGACCTACAAGTAAGTAGATTATTTTTTACGTGTTTACACAATTATCCGCAATCTACGATGGTAATGCGACATGCTAATTCAGAATTAACCGTTTTGATGCTAATCTTATTAAAATTACACGCAATAGCATTTCCTATGGGCATAAAATTAACTAAATTAAATAAGCCAAGCGAGTAGGTACTTATGTAAGTACGTAGCGTTTTTTTGGTATCTATTTGTTTGATCATTGACTTGTATCAACAATGGACAAACTTTGTTAAGATTGTTTGTTACACTCTTTGAATAATTATAGATAATTTTTCAAAACAAAAAAAAATGATTGTCTGTAAAGTCGGTTTACGGACGGTAGTTTGACGTAACAACGTCGAATCTGTATGTTCAGTGAAAACAGGGTTAAGTCAAAAATCATAGATTTGAGATAATCGAGTTTAAAGTTTCAAAAAATTCCCACTCATTTTCTATGGAAGTTTTATGATTTTTGGTTTCTATTATTGATAGATAATACCTACCCATTTCAATAAACTACTGAAACAAATATTACGTTATGTCTTCTTTTTTAATATAAAAAATTGAAAAACATTGAGTTATGTCGTTTGACACAAAAAAAAACAACATTTTATTTGTGCCAATTAATATAAGTCACTTTATAACATTTTACACATTCTGCTTTGCTTTAGTGCTAAATGATATACATTTACTGTTTTCATAGACAAATGAGATCTCTAATAATACAGCGAAAAGTCACAAAATTAAACAGGTTAATTTCGATGACAGCATTTGAAATACGCTGGTTTTATTTTAATAATGTCGAAAAATAAAGAGATCACTATACACAAATCTGAGTACCCGTCCTTTCCGTCCGTCCTTTTTAAGTGTTATGATTTTGTTTATATCAATATACACTAACAAAATTAAAAATATAGTTAAGTTCAACTAGTTTTAAATGCAATTGTATTGAAAAACACAAAAAAAGTTGTGGGAACTAGAAAAAACCGATACTTACATCACTTTACACGAATCCTAACTTTGGCATTTTAAGCCCTACGGCTATGAAAATAAGACAGAAAAATAGCTTTTTTTCTGATTCAGAATATGTAAGAATATTAAAACCGATATTACTCGAGTTAACTCAGTTTTCACTAAACTTACAGAAATATTCCGAACTAGCCGATCGCTCGAGCCGATCATGCCTCTCTCTCGTTCGTGCCGCGCTCTCGCTTGCCACACGACAATGACGTCATCTTTTTCGTGCATGCAGCCCGTAGTATCGAGTTATTAGACGTTGTCACGTCAAAAAATCTACTATACCAAAAAAGCTAAATATACAAGCATTTTTTTTAAAGTAAAAAAAGTATTGTATACTTAGATGACATATTATTTTTTCTAGTTATTTTCGTTTCAAAACAAATGAAACACACAACCACAACCGATATTTCTATGGAACAACATAGAAAGCCCTTTAAAAAAAAATCAAATCGGCCTGGCGTCTTCGAGTTTTCTTTGAGAATTAAGAGGGCACCTGATGTCAATAATCTAAATTTTGCTCCCGCTTCCACGCACACAAATTTACTCTAGCCGAAGCGAGACAGCGAGCCATGCGGGGCGTCGGGAATCGCGGTGGGTCAATGAGGCTGGTTCTGGTTTTGAGGTTTTTTCGTTTTATAAAGAATATCGAAGAGTTATTTAAAAAGTAAAACATATGATAACTGCCTTATGTTTAATAGAATTATAATCCAAAGTTACAAGTGCTAATTTATTGTATTTCTTAAATACTTTCTGTTTTAGTATAATTCTGAGGTGATTTGGACTTCGCAATGTTTTTCTATCGAAAAAACTTTAAGCAATCGTGTTTTCGAAACTTAATGTTTAGAGTTAGTCCTGAAGTTTGCTGTGTTTTTATTTCGAAGTGAGTATTTCGTTAATATTGATAATATTTAAGATCGCTCTAAAAACTTTAGGGTAGTACGGGCTCTTAAACATACATAAAAATAAACGGGCAAGTGCGAGTAAGACTCGTACATGAAGGGTTCCGTACCTCCGTACAAAACGCGTGTTTTTTCAGCGTTTTTAACTAGATCTTTATAATGGCATTAACTAGATACTTGAAATTTTTCATAGATTATGTAATACTATGGCCGCTATAACAACAAATACTAAAATAAAAAATAGGGTTCCGTACCCAAAGGGTGCAAACGGGACTCTATTACTGAGACTCCGCTGTCTGTCCGTCTGTCCGTCTGTCTGTCTGTCTGTCCGTCTGTCTGTCCGTCTGTCTGTCCGTCTGTCTGTCCGTCTGTCACAGGGCTTTATCTCTTGAACCGTAAGAAATAGACACTTGAATTTTTCACCGATTATGTATTACTGTGGCCGCTATAACAACAAATAGGTACTAAAAATAAAAAAATAGTAAAAATTTGAAGGGGGTCGTTATACAAGGAACGTGTTTTTTTCATCGTTTTTAACTCGATCTTTACAATGGCATTAACTAGATACTTGAAATTTTCACCGATTATATATTACCTACTATGGCCACAATAACAACAAGTACTAAAAATTAGATAAAAATAAAATTAAAGGGGGTCATTATACAAGAAACGTGTTTCTTTAGCGTTTAAAACATTGTACGGAACCCTTCATGTACGAGTCCGATTCGCACTTGCCCGTTTATTTTGTATGACGACCCCCTCTAATTTTTCACTTTTTTTATTTTTTGTATTTGTTATTATAGCGGCCACAGTATATTACGGTTCAAGAGCTAGAGCCCTGTGACAATCGGACAGACAGACGGACTGACAGCGCGGCAGCGAAATCTCAGTAATGGTTCCGTTTGCACTCTTCGGGTACGGAACCCTAAAAAGATTCCGAGGAATTGATAACCTCCTTTTTTGAAGTCGGTTAAAAACGAGCGATGTTTCTGATCCTCTAGAATTCTAGATAGAAAAAAAAATTTCAACCGAGACTTCCGAAAAAGAGAAAGTTTTTATGTTCGGTCCAAGCTGGCCAGACGGTTGTAGAGGTCTCATTGATGTTTATGAGCTTTGTTCAGCTTGTGTTTCCTAAGTCGCCTTCTACGACATTCACATAGGAAGACTTGTGGAATAGTCCTATTCTACTGTTCCGGAAACGACACGGCTATTGTTATTGTTAAGGTGAATATAGAAGCAAATGACCTTGAAGTGGCGCCCTCATTTGAAATAAATTGTTAACTCGTAAATTTTTATGTGCGTATCAACAACAGTACCTATACGCTAAAAATATTTGGCGTGCCTGCGGATTACCAGCTTTCCCCTCATTTTTAAAATTAATTGCATTAGGTACTTATAATAAATAAAAAAAGTACCTAATAACAACTCTATATATTAAAATATCTATAAATATTCGTACATCCAAGCGGCCGTTCTGACGAAAAATTATTTTTCATTATAATATTTTTTTATATTTTCAAAAATTAGTCTTTTGACTAAAAATAAATGGGACTGATAAAATTACACCCCCGTCTTATCTTACCATCAATCTGTCATTCCGTGGGTTAGACGATCATTCTCCAATCATTCTGACCAGACTGATAGACTGAACTGGTGCCAAACTGAGCGTGTAACCTACATCTTAAAATAGTTTCAGTATATTTTGGTAAACCCTGTATAAATAAAGTCTATGGTCAAATGCAGATATGGCCTTTATACCTCAGCAGGTACCTACTGTCACGTAAGTACCTTCACGGTTTTCGTGATGCTCGAGCCTTGGCTTACATGCTTATTGCGCTGTGTCAAAAATACATGAAGCCGAGCGGTTATGAAGTGTTACCAATGGGTTTGTGGTTTCAAATTAATTAGGTAAGTAGGTACTCTAGTTCCAAATAGCCCAAGATAGGGAAAAATGGTGTCCTTAGGTGGAGGCTTTTACCCGATAAGGGTTTCTTGTGAATATAAGTAAATGCTAGTTGTTAAACCTAAATAAATAAGTAAAAAAAATCATCTATAATATCTTCGTGTAGAATGTAGTTAAAAAGAAGTTGTTGCACAAATGTATCCCCAGGTAGGTGTTCAGTGACCTAGCCGGCTCCCCAGCCGGCTAGGTCACTGAACACCTACCTGAAATTTGCATTTTTTCCTAATAAGTAAAATATCGTAATTTAAGGTTAGGTGAGTTCCTAACCTTAAATTACGGCTCCCCAGCCGGCTAGGTCACTGAACACCTACCTGAAATTTGCATTTTTTCCTAATAAGTAAAATATCGTAATTTAAGGTTAGGTGAGTTCCGCCAAAATGGCCGAAACTCATTATGTCAACTGACCTGACATTGACAGTAACTGCGAGTGACGTTTAAATTAGGTTGCGTACGTATAGGCGCCATATCAGTATCGCCATTATACGATAATAAGCGATTTTAAATGTATTTTGTACACTATAAAGATCACTAAAAAACAAATATATGTTACAGTTTCAATCGGTTTTTTTCTAATTTTTAGGGAAGTGTTCATGACCTAGCCCGTTGTGCAACATCCCCTTTAATTGTAAAATTATCAAGAAATATGCGGCTTTTTTATTTTTATTGTTTTATTTTATTAGTAAGAACTAACGTAACAAATACCCAACGTCATACAAACCACTGTTTTTAGGCTTTCGTAAGCTTGAGATATTTGATTTTATGCCACTTATGCCTCATGCGAGCGAAGCGTCTTGCTTTCGAGATTGGCCAAAAATGCAACATTGGCTAAAAGCACAGAATAAATAATACTAACATACAGAAGTCTCACTCAGCAAAGAAATTCAAAGAAATATCTACTCAATGTGGCTAGCGATATGGTCTAATTTAGCTCACGTCAGAACTCAGCACCTTTTCGTATAGATACCTAGACATCCATTGCAAGCCAATTTAATTCTTATTACTCTGGACAAACGATTCGTACAACTGAATTTACCACCCGGAGGGGCCGCCTGCGCGCATAGTAATAATGTAGGTACATTTCGATACCTAAACAGGGAGTGACACAGGCCTAGCTGCTTAAAGTTGCATTTTTTTGTTGCCGATTTGGATTCGTCCAAATCGGCAACAAAAAAATGCAACAAATTCCTTAATTTTTTTTGTCAATCGCTATTTTGGATTGGGCGAGAAAAAGGGAGGGGAACGGGGGGAACTTTTAGTAGCATGATTAAAAAAAATCACTTGTTGTAGTAACTGGATCACGTGATTTCTTCGATTTGTATGAGAACCCTAAAATTTTCTTTTCATATTTCGGTATAGGTACATTTATTACGAAAAGTTGGTCAATAACTTGGTTGGTGTATTCAAGAAGCAATTAGCCAAACACATAATTTCAATTTACTGAACTTGTCTGTTTTATATAAGTACATTTATATTACTTTTATATTGTTTATTAGTGTGACAACGAATATATATTTATGACTTGTATTTTATGTTCTCATGTAAGTGATGTAAAATATGTATTTATGAGAATAAAAATCTTTAAACCTAAACCTAAACGATATGGATTGAATCACCCCTTGAAATATGCATTGCCAGGCGTCCGGATAAAGCCGGACATAGATAGGCTTTTTGATTGCGTGTCCGGCCAAAATAAACGGTGTCCGGCTTGTCCGGTTTTTGTTAGGCTTTTTATATTTCGCAAAGGAGCGAGCGCCGAGCGTGGCCGAGCGCAGGCGAGTCGACTCTTAGACTGATTTGGCATTAGATTTTGTTATAGATCATTACAATTTAACAAGATTTATGGTAATAATCAAAAAAGCTTGTTTTTACATCCCTTTTTTTTGTCGTACCTATTAATACTGAGACACAAAATCCTTAATAATGTAGAGTGTCCGGCCTTTATACCCAAATGTCCGGCCAAACTGGCTGGTCTGTCCGGCTATTAGGTTTGGCGACCTAGCAACCCTAGTAAGTATCCTGTAGGTGGTAGATAACTACAAATATTGATAAGTGTTTTCCCTTACTGTAACGAAATAGATACATAATTAATAAATATATTAGGATTTAGGACAAATCACACTGATTGAGCAAGCCCCATTGAGATTTGCCGTGTGGTTCCCGGCAGAGTAGAACAGGTTTCAAATTTCAAATTTCAAAATATCTTTATTATCATAGGATATTTATAATATCTCTTTGTTTTGTTTTGCACAAATGTTGACGTCACTCCAAGTCTTCCTGTGGATGTTGTAGAAGGCGACTTAGGAAACACAAGCTAAACAAAGCTAATAAACATCAATGAGACCTCTCCAACCCGTCTGGCCAGCGTGGAGAGGCCAAATCCGCTGACTGCTCTGGCTAATATGGCTCTGGCAGTACTTACAGAGAGGGTAGTTCTCCTGCAGTGGAGACTTAAAAGATCTGATTATAATGATGATATAATGATCTAGCCCCAAAGCAAGTTTAAACTTGTATTAAGGGATACTTACTCAATGATACTATATTTTATAATAAATACATACATCGTGTTATTGAAAGAACGCAAAACCTCTCAGATGGTACCTCCCTCAGCCCATGCAACTGAACAACTTTTGTTTAACAAATTTCAGAAAATCCAAAAAAAAACAGATTTTCATACAAACTGACTCGATCAGCTGATCAGTTTGTATGAAAGTCCGAATATTTTTTTGGATTTCGTGAAAGTTGTTGAACAGAAGTTGTTCAGTTTCATGGGCTGAGGTACCATCTGGGAGGTTTTGTGTTCTTTATTAACACGATGTATGTATAGACAAACACCCAAGACCGAGAACAATTTGAAAAAGGCCATTTTCTAACCTGGCTGGGGATGGAAAAAAGAAACCACAAACCTTCCATAACATCAAAATGAGAACTTCTCATTTATAAAGTGGGTTAATAACTGCATCACACTGTAATGTTATGTAGTAGGTATATAATATATGCAGAGTGTAAGCGTAACCGACTTTCTACTTGCATTCATGAGTCATTGGCGTGGGGCCATGAATCGGTCTGAAATGGAAGAGATTTGCCACATAACGTTTTACACATAAATATCCATACTTATTATAATTTGAAGTCGCGTATACCAATATGTCTGTCTTTATGTTTGTCTGACTGTATGAATAAACTCTGTAACAATTGGGCTGATTTTGACGAGATTTCAATATCATGTAGAGGTTTTTCCTGGGAAATGAATAATACCATATAATACCTGTGCGAAATCTGGAAGGGTACGTCTATACGTACCCGTACTATTAATTATATAGTAATTTTGTCCGGATTGTCCAAGTAGAAACATGGACAACCCGGGGAACTTCTGTATTAAATAAGATCTAAAAAAATAAACTAACATTCCTTACCAGCGATTATTATCCCTTCAAATATCGCTGGTTTCATAGCCCGACATTGTAATCATATACCTACCCAACGCGACAGAGTTAAGTAACAATAAGATATACTGATCCTGATAACATTAAATAATCACATCTTGACACCTTTCTGGGTAGACAGTGCCTTGGCGTTCGTTAACCTCTAATAAAGTTTGAATTTAAAATGTCTGGTCATGTGGGCTGTGTGTATGATTATTTTTATTTTTGCTCCTACTTTGGTTTCACATGTCTCTGCACAACCTTTCGTCTCTGATGGGGTTTTTACTTATTTTATTTATTTAACTTTATTACAAGGGGAGGCCTTTGCCCAACTATAAGACCTAAATGGCTAGAAATAAAGGGGCAAGTGCGAGTCGGACTCGTACATGAAGGGTTCCGTACCACCGTACAATGTTTTACAACGCTGAAGAAACACGTTTTTTGTTTTACGACCCCCTTTAATTTTTAACTATTTTTGATTTTTAGTATTTGTTATTATAGCCGCCGCAGTAATACATAATCGGTAAAAATTTCAAGTGCTAGACACTATTACGGTTCAAGACGGACAGACAGACGAACAGACGGACAGACGGCGGAGTCACAGTAATAGGGTCCTGTTTGCACCCTTTGGGTAAACAGTCTACTGAAATGTGGTGGGAGATATAGATAAGTGAGAGCATTTTTAACTACCTACCACTACTAGCTTCCGGTGAAGGAAAACATTGTGAAGAAACCTGCAAACTAGCACAGAAGAAAATAAGAGTATCCAGAACGGAATCTCCTAAGGTCCTTAGTTGCGGTAGAGCCATGCTACCGGCAAAACTCAGTTTTGCTAGTAGCATGAATGGGCCGGCTCGTCCGGGGAAGTACCACACTCTCACAGAAAATCGACGTCTGAGTTGTAGCTTCACCGCTTCTATGCTTCGTTCGGTGAGTGAAAGAGCCGGAGAATATATTTTGCAATGTGTATAAAGGAAAAACTATGAGCCAAAAGCCTAACTTTGTGGACTCAAAGTAATGGACGCCGGCGTCCTGGAAAATCGCGGCGTAGATGGCGCGACGACCTGGACGCCTACTCACCAGACTGGCAGGCAAAAGCGCAGGATAGAGAGGAATGGCGAGCTGAGAGGGAGGCCTTTGCCCAACAATGGGATCTAGTGGGCTCTAAATAAAAATAAATATAAATGACCTTGTATTTATCAAAGCTTGATTGGCTAATTAACTTCATAAATCTAGAAATATAACCAGTTCAAGTCAACAATCAGATTTTTCCATTACGAACAATGCTCATTAAGCATGTTAAGCAAGGATGGGTTTACCCATGTATCATTTTAATTACACATAAACGTTCTTCCGTTTACTATAAAAAAATATAATATGTTGTTATAGTAAGTACTTTATATATTATACAACTTTTAATTGACATATGCGTAAATAAAACGAACCCCGGGCTACACATCACTATAGTACCTATGTGATAGTGATATTAAAGTAATAGTCATACAATTATAATATATATATATATAATATACACTTTATTAGTTAGGATAGTTAGGATTCAAAAGGAAATATTTAAAAATATTAATCATCTATAAAAATAAAAATAATTTTATCGTAAAAATACTAGACATTTAGAGCAAGGTTTTTGTAATGTGATACGTCATTGAGACATCTCAGTCAATAAATCTCTGACTGGGACTGGAATAATTTAACAGGCATGCAAAATACCAGCAAATAAAGCAGAAATAATGAAAAAAATTGATAGACAATTTTTATTTAAGACTAAGATGAAACACAGAGCTGCGTTTTCAAACTCAAATTGGAGATGTAGGAGTAAAAATTGCCAGTCTGAAGTGGAGTTGGGCTGGGCACGTCTGTCGAATGTGCCAGGGAAAATGGGCAAGGAGAAGAAGGCGAAGAAGAAGCGAAGGCTACGTTCTGGCTGCCGGATGGCCTTTGGACTAGATGCAGACCGAGGAAGAGATTGCGGGATGACCTCAATAATTATGCCAATAATTGGCAAGAAAAAGCGGATAAAGACGAGTGGAAGAGGAAGAAGGAGGCCTTTGCTCAGTAGTGGGATAAAACAACGACGGGCTAGAAAAATAAACGGGCAAGTGCAAGTCGGACTCGTAGATGAAGGGTTCCGTACCTCCGTACAATGTTTTAAAGCGCTAAAGAAACATGTTTCTTGTATGACGACCCCTTTAATTTTAAACTTTATTTTATTTTTAGTATTTGTTGTTATAGTGGTCATAGTAATGCCATTATAAAGATCTAGTTAAAAACGTTGAAAAAACACTTTTTTTGTATGACGACCCCCTTTTTCAACTTTTTTTTATTTTTAGTATTTTTTGTTATAGCGGCCACAGTAATATATAATCGGTGAAAATTTCAAGTGTCTAACTATCACGGTTACAGAGATAGAGCCCTGTGACAGACGGACAGACGGACAGACAGCGAAGTCTCAGTAATAGGGTCCCGTTTGCACCCTTTGGGTACGGAACCCTAAAAATATAGAGGTAGTGTAGTTTGAGCCGTGGCCGTGTGGCTTCCGGTGTAAAATAGAACCACTCCATTTCTTCCTGTGGATGTCATAAGAGGCGATTTAGGAAATTAGCACAAACATCATGTTCTACTGCATTCCCAAGGAGGGTAGGTTAACGTCGGGCGGCGGCCGTTTGTAAAACTTTTCGCACAAATGCATACGCAAAGAGGGTTGACGTCAGGTAGGCGTAAAACTACAGCCAAATTATTTAAACTGTTTCAGCTATTTCTTCTCCACTTCGCAAGGTCTTTGGCCTATAGAATTACACCTTGAATACATACAAAAATGTCATTATATAGATAAACACCCAAGACCCAGTACAATTTGAAGAAGGCCATTTCCTTCGTGCCCTGGCTGGGGATTGAACTTAGAACCTCCGTAGTGGTGGAATGGCGTGGTAACCACTAAAATCCAAATACAAGTCCAAAATTATAAATATCAGATACACTAGATCATGTATTATGTACATACAAAACAAATTGAAATAACTTATTTTTATTTATTAGTATGTCCCTGCTGCTAATTACATCCATTTAGTAACCATTATTTATTAATTTAATTGAAATTAAAGATATATATTCTATATTATAGGTATTTTTGAAACTCTTTACAATAGGTTTGCAGTTAATATTAATAATATTACCAACTTAGCACACCAGCGCTCTAACATTAATTAAGAACCAATAAATTACCAAGCTCACAGACCAGATGACGTAAAAGATCTAGTTTTCCTTGAATAAGTGTGATGTTGATAATGTCTCTGTCTATAAATATATCAAATCGAATAATAAATTGGTCTGTCTGTAAGCTGCAAGTCTTAAAAAGTTAATCTTTTTAATTTGAAATCTTGATTCATCATCATCATCTGAGCGTATTCCCGGTTGCAACCTCAGCGGTAACGCTTCAGAGCCCGGGGTCCGCTACCTAACCTAGATGATTTGACGAGGTTACTGGTTTTTACACAGAGCGACTGCCGTTTGACCTCCGCAACCCAAAGAGTAACCAGAACCAATTCTAGAATAGCTTTAAACAAACGCTAGATGGCGTTTTGGACTCACAGCTTTGCGTGCCTTCCGAAGCACGGAATCATCTTTCTTTTCGGATAATACGGTGATTCAAGTCTGCAATATCGTAACCAGACTGGAAACAACTTTTCGCAAAGTATGCTTCCCAATAGGATTTGAACCCACGACCCCCAGATCACAAAGCATTCGAACAGTCTCTGTAGTCCAATGGTCAAGGCGCGACTTGACCATTAGACCACGGAGGCTGTTCGAATTTGAAATCTTGATTGTTTGTACTACAATACCTGTAAATGGATATAATTATTGATATTTTATCAAAACAAACAATCGACTTCAATACCAGAAAAGCTAAATATTCAAAAAATAGGCGATCGGACAGGTCTCACTAAAAAATCTTTGTTGTAATTAGAAATAATATTAATTAAATAAACTGACCATTCAATAAGTATTTTTGTGAACTAATAAAGATTTATATTTTTAAATCAAGAAATAAAATGCGTTAATTGCAATATTTTGAATCTGTTCGCCACCTTGAACGAAACACCGATCACAGCGCGTTACGTCATTTGTTTGTAATTGTCATTTTTGACGGCTGGGGTAACCTCAAAATGTCAACCATAGGTCAACATTACTATGTGAATTTGTGGCCTCCACTACTGCTATCCTTTTCACCACTTGATTGTTTGATGTTTACTCACACACAGATGACGTCACGCGGCCAAGGTGACAGATGGGAGCGTTTACGCGGCATTTTTATGCATTCAAATTTTAAATGTAATTTATGTTTATTTACAATATAAATAATATAAAATTATATAAATAAAATATCATTTTTTATGGTAATAAATAACCATTCTAATTAAGTACTTTCAAACGCTTTGTGAAAAGTTGTCCGATCCCCTATTGTATACTTAGACGACATATTTTTTCTATTTATTTTCGTTTAAAAAACAAACCAACCGACCGATTTTAATAAAATTTCTATGGGACTATCTGAAAAGTACACCCTTTCAAACAGAAAAAAAAACCAATTCGGGCCAGGCGTCCTTGAGTAATCGGGGAACACACATAAAAAAACATAAAAGATTCCGACGAATTGATAACCTCCTCCTTTTTTTGAAGTCGGTTAAAAATATACTATATGTTCCTACACTATCACGTCTTAGGTCTTGCTTCTAAGCAGACATAGCTCAGAGCCGCAAGACTCAAAGGCCACTTGCCGTGATGGTGAGCAAGGTGGAAAAAAGGAATTAAGTACTTAGTACTATATATATATATATATATATATGGGTGGCGCAAAAGTACTGGCACTAAAGAAAATACTTTTATTTTTTTTATATGACATTTTCTGTCATTCTGTTGTTGAAAATTGTGTAGTGAACAAATGTAAAATACACTGAAAATAAACATGGACCGTTTTACTCCCCAAGAACGTGGAATAATTGTGTCAATGTTCTTACGGAATAATTCATCAGTGATAAGAACACAACGTGAATTTCGTCGACGATTTCACCACCGTCCGGCACCGATTGGTCGCACAATTCGACGCTTTGCCACACGCCTTGAAGCAACTGGCTCAACATTGGATAGACCTAAGTCTGGGAGACCAAGAACAGGCCGTTCAGCTGAAAATATCGATGCTGTGCGCGAAGATGTGGAAGAGTGTCCAGAAACATCAACGAGGCGACGTGCCACGCAATTGGGCATTTCCAGACGGACCCTGCAGCGTATTTTGGTGAAAGACTTAAAGATGTTCCCGTATAAAACTCAAATGACTCATCAGCTGCTGCCTGCTGACCACCGAGCTCGTCTAGATTACTGCCAGCGCGTCATAAACCTCAACCTTGAAGAGGATGATTTTCCTTCAAAATTGGTTATGAGTGACGAAGCGCATTTCCATCTCTCAGGGCATGTCAATAAGCAGAATACTCGGTTCTGGGGCACTGATAATCCGCGCATTATTCAAGAAACACCTCTACACCCACTAAAAGTTACTGTATGGTGTGGCATCTGTGTTGACAGAGTGATCGGACCCTATTTTTTCGAAGACGCTGGAGGCAATGCGATAACTGTCACTGGAGAACGCTACAGAACCATGTTACGAGAGTTTTTGATACCCAGTTTGGACGAATTGGGGCTGGAGCACATCTGGTTTCAACAAGACGGCGCTACGGCACACACAGCGCGCGACACTATGGACTTAGTGAGGGACGCTTTTCCAGGCCGAGTTATCTCTCGTTTTGGCGATTTGCCTTGGCCTGCAAGATCACCCGATCTGACCAGTCCAGACTTCTTTCTTTGGGGTTTTTTGAAATCTCGGGTGTATGTGAACAAGCCACAGACTCTCGCAGCTCTAAAAGAAAACATTCGTCAAGAAATAACGAACATATCGCAGGAAGTGTTACGGCAAGTTATGCAAAATGTCATAAATAGGGCTCAAATGTGTATCAACTCTGGAGGTCACCATTTAAAAGACATCATCTTTAAATCCTAATGGTACGAAATTTAATGGCACAAATATACATTTAAAAAAACCTAAATCTAGTTTTCTAATTTAGAAAAAATGTTATAGCTGAACCAAATAGGGTCTTTACTTTTGCGCCACCCAGTATTAGTTAGCAAAATAGTGATAGGTTCTAGTCACGTCGCCTATTCCCATTTTCACCCATTCCCTCGATCGTCTTACGATTTGCGCGGAAAGAGAAGCAACTGGAATCTTCTAAGTTTTTTTTCCTCACAGACCAGCATGGGGAAATTTTACCGTATTTAAATCAAGAACAAACGTTCTTTTTCAGAAGTCAAAACTTAATTAAGTACTATCTACCGTAAACAAAGGCGTAGCTACCGCTGTATCAATTATACGGGGCCCCCGGGCCACGAGGGCCCCGGAGGTGCGTAAGCAAAAATTTTTTCAAAATTAGAACTAATATAAAATTACCTAAGAACTTCGATGGGACATGAACGCCTGTCAGACCTGTCACTATTGTCCATAGAGGCAGAAACTTGAGAAAAACCAGGCCTGTGTCATTCCCTGTTTAGGTATCGAAAATGTACCTACATTATTACTATGCGCGCGGCGGCCACTTCGGGTGGTAAATTCAGTTAAACGAATCGTTTGTCCAGAGTAATAAGAATGAAATTGGCTTGCAATGGATGTGTAGGTATTTATACGAAAAGGTGCTGAGTTCCGACGTGATCTAAATTAAACCATATCGCTAGCCACATTGAGTAGATATTTCTTTGCTAAGTGAGACTTCTGTACGTTAGTATTATTTATTCTGTGGAAAAACTAAAGTCATATAAATGATTTAATAAATCAGTTTGCCGAAAAAAAGGCAAGGAGTGTATATTTAATTTGAATTGTTTGTAAAAATTTTGGAGCAAGTGACAGATACCTAGATAAATATGACGAATAAATATTTCTTTTAATGTTATGCAAATGTTTTCATTTCTTTTGTGAGAAATCTTTACCCTTCATAAGGGCCCAAAAAAATTTTTATACGGGGCCGCGCCTAGGCACGCTACGCCACTGATCGTAAAAAAGTAAAAAAGATTGCTTATATTTCAATTTCAATTTACTTATTGCATTTCATAATGTACATCAGTTCTAACTACTTAAAGGCACTGTCTTAAAAATAGCACACTATGAACTTGTCGGGTATCGCATTGACTGGCAGAAAAGGCCTTACGCCTTGCCTATCTGGTCTGCTTGTTAAATGTTTTGTAATAAAGTTAAATAAATAAAGAAGTAAGTATGATGCATCATAAAGTTGCAGCCCACTTACGTATATAGCTTAGTAAAATTCCGATATTATGCGAAATTGATTGACTTCTTCCATATTCATGAGTGTTATGTTAGGCGGGTTATAAATTATGGGCAGTTTACACCCGGTTTTACTTAATGCCGTACAAGTACATTAGTGTCAGCCTTCCTTGGAGGATTAGTATGTATTTCCTTTTGACCAAGCGAGTAAAGCCTAGTCTCTCAGTTCTGAGATTGGCCAAAAATACTTGGGTCCGTGTGGTTTCCGGCAGAGTAGAATATAATCATTCCAAGTCTTCCCGTGGATGTCGTAGAAGGCGACTTAGGAAACACAAGCTGAACAAAGCTTATAAACATCAGTGAGACCTCTCCAACCCGTCTGGCCAGCGTGGAGAGTGTAGGCCCAATCCTGTGGCTGCTCTGGTAGTACAGAGAGGGTCGTGCTCCTGCAGTGGAGGCTAGAAAGACCTGATGATGATGATAATACTTTTATCCGTCTACCTGTTTCGCATTTTTCAACCGATTCTGACCAAAATTGGCACAGAAGTTCCTTTGAAACAGTATAGTTTTTTAACCGACTCCAAAAAAGGAGGAGGTTATCAATTCGACTGTATGTTTATTTTAATTTTTTTATGTATGTTTGTTACGCGATATCTTCGCCAATTGTAAACCAATTTTGATGATTCTTTTTTATTTGAAAGCCTTCACTACCAAGTTGGTTCCATTTTAATTTGGTGAAGATATGATAAAGAACTTTGGAGATATGGAAGAAACTCCTAAAAAAAATTGAAGACTTGTTTTTTTTGAGAAAAATTTAATTATTTAGTCGATCGCGTTTTCTAATTGGAGGAGAAATAGCTTAGGGGCTTGACGAATTTCAATCAAATTAGAGAGGCACACTAAATACTTTATTCTACACAAGATATTGCAAAAAAATAAATTACAAAAGGAGGGAATGGGGGGAAAAGAGGGAAAGTTTGCTGTAGCGTTATATGTACCTAGGCTGTTTGATAAGTACCCGTTCATGGAAAAAAAAAAACATTTTTTTTTGTATATATGCATTTATTTTTCTACGTAGTCACCTCTTAACTCTATACATTTGTTCCACCTATACTCAAGCTTCAATAAACCATCCAAAAAGTATGATTTTGGAAAGTCATTAAAATAGGCCTCTGTGGCGGCAATGACTTCGTCATTTGATCCAAATCGCTTGCCACCGAGCCATTTTTTCAGGTTGGGAAACAATAAGAAATCGCATGGGGCCAAATCTGGAGAATACGGGGGGTGAGACAATAGTTCGTAGCGTAACTGTGCTAATTTAGCCGTCACAACTCTGGACGAATGAGCCGGGCGTTGTCGTGATGAAACAGTACTTTTTTCTTTTATAAATGGGGTCGTTTGTCCTTCAACACGGCGTCAAATTCATCCAATAAATTGGCATAGTAACGAACCCCAAAAAACGGTCGCCATGACCTTTCCAGCCGATGGGACGGTATTTGCTTTCTTTGGAGCAGGTTCACCCGGTAAAATCCACTGCTTCGACTGCTCTTTCATTTCCGGGGTGTAGTGGTGGACCCACGTTTCGTCCACGGTCACGAAACGACGCAGAAACTCCTTCGGGTTACGTTTGAACACGGCCAAACACTGCTCCGAAGTAGTCAGTCGGTTCCGTTTTTGCTCCTCCGTGAGTAAACGCGGCACCCACCTCGCCGATACTTTCTTCATACCCAATTTTTCTTCTAATATGTGTTGTACCCTCTCGATTGAAACATTTACAGCATCAACGATTTCTTGAAGTTTAATTCGGCGGTCGGCTAAAACGATATTTTCAATTTTTTTAACCATATCGTCTGTAGTCACCTCAACTGGCCGGCCTGGGCGATCCTCATCAAAGACGATTGTTCTCCCCCGCTTAAACTCGTTATACCAATATCTGACGGTTGTCATAGAAGGCGCACATTCATGGTAAACCGCTTGCAATTTTACTTTTATTTCATCACATGTTTTTCCTTCCAAAAATAAGAATCTAATTGCAGACCGATACTGTTCTTTCTCCATTTTAACAATTTTAAGTTCACGCCTTCACTGAATCGGTGTCAAATGAGAAAAAAAAACAAAAGAATGCCATTTTTTTTTTAATTTTCCCGCCTCTGAAAAATGGCTTAAAAAGGTGGTATACTTATTTGCGGCAAGTGATATTAATATATTTAGAAAACGGGTACTTATCAAACAGCCCTCGTATACTACTCTGTCAAGAAAATACCGGGAAAAGATCAATAACATTTATTTCATCACCTTCAAAGTATGCACCTCTTCAGAAGCGTTTGTTTAATATAAAAAAGTCTACTTACCTAATTCAGTACCAATATCCAAGTTATATAACGGTGATGAACTTAAAGTGGAACTGGGCAGGACACCTGGCCCGACGGAGTGATGGCAGGTGGAGCAAGGCTCTGACCGAATGGTGGCCTAGAACGGGTGAGAGAAGCGTCGGGCGTCCGCCTATGCGATGGGTTGACGATATAACCAAAGTCGCGGGTCGCACCTGGATGAGAGCAGCACAGGACCTAGATGGGTGGCGTCGACGAAGAAAGGCCTATGCTCAGCAGTGGGTGGAAGAAAGGCTGGGATGATGATGATCCAAGTTCGGCACGGATCCCTGCAAACCCCTAGCCGGCCGGACCCCTATACCGCGACTGCATTCTCTTTGTTCGAACACTCTCCCGACCAAAATGTCGAATATTTACTTGTCTATATATATATATTAAATTAATATATTAATATTTACTTGTCTATATATATATAAAAGCGAAAATCACTCACTCATCACGAAATCTCGAAAACTACTTACCCAATGAAGATGAAATTTGGCAGGAAGGTAGATTGTGAATTTGTGACTAGGTGACGTCTGCTAAGAAAAGATTTTTGTAAATTCCATTCCTAAGGGGGTGAAATAGGGGTTGGCAGTTTGTATGAAACTTTGTAATTTTTAAAGTAAGACACATTAAATTTTTTATGTATTTTAGTAGTTAGTAGAAAATAGTAATGCATTTATATGTATGAATCTTCGTCATTTTTGAAGTGAGACACAAAACATTTTTTTATTAGGTTAGTAAAAAATAATAATCATTAATTGGATTTTAATAAATTGCAACCTGTTTAAAAAAAAAATCTAATTTTTGTAGTCTGTAACCCGGGCGAAGCCGCGGGCAAAAGCTAGTTCTGATAAATGGCTTACCTACTGAATTTTGCACGCCTCATAAGCGAAGCGCATGAGGTTGTGCTCTACTCTCGCCTTACAAAAATCAAGTGATTTTTTTAACTAAATGTGTCTCTATTTATTTTCTATCGCTCTTGTACAATAATATTTACACATAAATGTCAAGGAAAAACACTAGTTTCAACACTTATGACATTTTTAAAATACATTTTGCCTTTTAAATAAAAAAAAGCAATGTTTAATAAAATCATTTTGTGGACGTCCGTGTGTCTGTATGTATGGAAACTGGCGTGGTCACGATAACTCCCGAAAAACTTATCTGATCAAGTCCATTTTTTTATACGCTTCAGTATTATCCAAACCTAAGTCCTTTCGAAGATCACGGTCTAATTCAATGTAGTTTAGTTATAGCGAGCAGCAAAAAAATTCAAATCGTCGCGCGTGAGCTCGCCATTTTGTTATAAACCAAAATCTTACTGTCAAAAACAAATCAGGGTGACAGAACTTGAGCTGCTCTTCGCGCACGCGTAGATCGTCGGGGTGTAGGCAAAGAGGTTTGCAATGGATCCTCCTTCACAGTGCCCGCTATATCTTTCTCAGCGGGAAGTTAAAAATAAAAGTTAAAAATAATCACCAGTCATGCGTTAAAGCCGACACATACTTTTCTTCGTTTTAAGTTAGCAATAAAACAATCAAAATCAATTTAATTGTGAAAAATGAGATTATGAGGCGTGCACTTTAGAATTTTCCAAACTATTTATGAATATCATATTTACGATTGTGTGTGATTGTGTTTTGTAGATTGCTAAAATTATGTCAATTTCCGCAATAAAACTCGAACAATGGCTTCTTAACGATCAAACATTATAAAACATTAAACCTCCTATTTTAGCATTGCAACACTGTTCACACATTTGTTCCGAACAATTCAATTCAAATATATTTTTTGTATCGGAAACAATGAAGAGTGAATGTAGAGCCAAGTTCCTACTCGATAAGGTTTTGTACCTATTTATTTGTTTCATTTCATTTATTTATCGTTACATTACATATAAAAAACAAGTTGCATGCATTGACATGAATATGAAACCTGCTAGGATGTAGTGATATATCTAGGAACAATTTTAATATAATCGTGTTACTAAAATACATCAATTACAATTTAAATTTAGTAAACCAACATCCTATAATATTACAAACAAGAACACAGAAGAATCTAAAATAATGTTTCAAAATTATTTAATCAAATAATGTCTTTAACGACGATAACTATAGTATCTTTAATTAAAGCTTTATGAGATTTGGTATGCAAATAGATATTTTAAGTTCGAACGTAAGCCAAATCAATATAGGAGCTGCTGAGACATAGGGAGATCAATTCGCAAGATCACAGCGTTCGGGCTGTGGTTCGGGGCGAACTATTTTAAGTTTACTTATAAGGTGTTTACCGCGTTAATAACCATCTCTTTGGGACCGTTCAAGCAAGCAAAAGTTTAACCACTTTTAACCGCTCACCCCCCTAATCAGTTTACTGTATGTATAATTTTGGAAAAAAAAATCCTCAATTTTAAATAAGAACTATAGTTTATTTCAGCAACCAAAAAAAACAATACTCGTATCTATTAGAAACTAATTAAAACTAAAAAATAACTTAAAATCTATAAAAAGAAATACTATTATACAACTTAAATAACTATTTAAAAAATAAAAATAAAATTAAAAACTTACAAATAAAAAACGTCGCGCAGATCATTGCCCTGCGGTAGAGTGCCCAAAAGGCTGGCAGCATTGCCACGCTGGATGGCAATGCTGACGTACCTAATGGATGTAAATAACCCATTCTTTAAAACCATTAGGTCATCAAACATTTTTAGTATTTTTTTACATTTCTTGTCAATTTTTTGTAATTTTGATTTTAAATGTGTGGCCCCATGTTATTAAAAATAAGTGAATCTAAGTCTTTTGGTACTTACATAATACTTGAACGGATTCCGTGGATGTCAAAAGAGGCGACTAAAGGACTAAGCACAAACATCTCGTGCGACAACTGCATTTCCAAATGTTTTACTAAAAAAGCACAGCGGCATATATGTCCATATATGTATAGGTATACACATATATAATGTTAAAAAGGTAGATATATTTATGCGCGACTTGGCAGAGACACTGCCGTGCTCCCAGCCTTTTTTGCCTGTAAAACAATGAAAAGTGAATGTGCATTAAAAGTTTAGTAATTTCTGGGGCCGATTCATTATTTTTTTTTAATTGTGAAACCAGACACATGTAGGTATTTTGATTGTAGAACCAAGATTATTACAATAATCGGCTAGTTGCTAGTTATACGGCCTTAAGGCCGTATCTGAATTTTCCGGGGTCCAGTGTTGCCCCCATTTAAAATAAATCATTACAAAGAAAACGGAGACATCATTTAAAATTTTGCAACTATCAAGTGAGAACGTTAAGCTTTACTACGCACATTTGCGAAAAACGGCCACTTTTGGCAAATGTGCGTAGTTAAGCAGCACTAGACCTCGGAAAATTCAGGTACGGCCTTAACATACATATTATATTTGGAAAAGAAAAAGCGGGAAAGCGCACCCCGGGCTCCGAAGCAGTACAGCTGAGGATGCAACCGGGAACGCGCTTAGATGGAGAAGTACAAATAAAATTAGATGACAGTCTTGCGTCTGTGCAGACAGAGCCCTGGGCCACAAGCGCGATCGTGGGCGAGAAGGTTGAAAAAGGTATAAAAATAGGATTGCTTGCCGCATATGATTCACATTTTCACCTATTCCAAGGGATCATCTGCGCGGGAAAAGAAGCAGCTGGTAATTTTTTTTTCTTCCATGAAATGGAAAATTTAAAATGAATCCATAAACGGACTAAATCTCCTCGAACGAAATCACAAACGCGACGTCTAAAATTACTACCCGTGACTTTGAAAACAACAAAGGCTACTTATATAAGGCTTGTTTCACACGTACCACAACAACAACACGAGGTCGGGCGCTATTTTTACCCGACTAGAGTGAAGCCAAAAGAAGTTTTATGTGTATGTATGTATGTTTATCTGTTTCCTCGTATCCCATGGTATATTGACAAATGAGGTAATGTTGGATAGGTCTTAGCTGTTCGCTGGTTACAGGCTATGTGACGTCACTTTAATTCAATGTGGCGCCCTCTATAGATCATAAAGGTAATGAATTAAAAAATATAATACATCAAATCATACGTGGGTATCGACTCGTGATATTAACTGAAAGTACATTTCAAAAGTATATGTATATGTTACGGCTAAAAGCTGAATGCGGCTTCGCTTTTATCCAAATAGTACTAGGTTAGTATAAATAAATAAATAAATAAATATATAGGGACAAATCACACTGATTAAGCTAGCTCCAAAGTAAGTTTTTTTTTAAACTTCTGTTATGGGATACTAACTTAACGATACTATATTTTAAGATAAATACATATATAGATAAACACCCAAGACCCAGGTCAATTTGAAAAAGGCCATTTATAGGTATAGGTTTAATCAAAGTTTAACCGGCTAATCCTAGATTGAGATGGCCGAACACTTTTCCTTAATCACCGGTTCACACTTTAGCGGCTAATCCTAGGTTTATGTCCACACCTATCTTTAGCCGTAACATATACCTACATTATTAGGTTTTTCTTCCTGCTATGCTTGCATTAACTAGATAAACATACTTTTCTGCAAGAATTTTCCCGTAGTCGAGTTTTAGCATTGACTTATATGGTATACTAGCTGTGCCCGCGACTGCGTTCGCGTGGTTGTCGGAACGTAATGTTATATAGCCTAAAGCCTTCCTCTATAAATGGACTACCCAACAAAAAAAGAATTTTTCAAATCGGACCATTAGTTCCTGAGATTAGCGCGTTTAAACAAACAAACAAACAAACTCTTCCGCTTTATAATATTAGTATAGATTACTTTAAGCTATATCTTTTGTGTGAAAATGATTTGCAGAATTTACACGTAGAGTAGATTTTGCTGATAATTTATCGTCCGCGTGGAACATAACGCAACTGCAAGAAACTGCAGCGACGTTATTCACCACGTAACCACCGCTAGACCACCTTTTTCGCTAAGAAACTTCCATCGGGTGCCGACCTCCTCTGGGCTGTCTGGAAATCTTTAAATAGATTCCGAACTAGTGTTGCGATATGTCAAGAAAATCGTGTTAAGTGGCGTTACTCCAAAAATGGCAGAGTAGAATAGGACCACTCCAAGTCTTCCCGTGGATGTCGTAGAAGGAGACTTAGGAAACACAAGGTAAACAAAGCTTAAAAACATCACTGAGACCTCTCCAACCCGTCTGGCCAGCGTGGAGAATGTAGGCCAAATCTCCTGACTGCGCTGGCTAATATACGGCTCTGGTAGCACAAAGAGGGTCGTGCTCCTTCAGCGGAGACTAAAAAAGACCTGTTGATGCCTCCAAAAATGAGAAATGCGAGTGCGGTGCTGTCCAATCAATGAACCACTTATTGTCATGTCCAAAATGCCCCACACCCTGCACAATGCAAGACCTAAATAAGGCAAATAAATGAATGAATACGGACAAATCACACAGATTGATCTAGCCCCTAAGTAAGTCCGAGACTTGTGTTATGGGATACTAACTCAACGATTTTATATTTTAAAACAAATACATATATAGATAAACATCCAAGACCCAGGTCAATCTGAGAAAGATCATTTTCTATCTTGACCTGGCCGGGGATCAAACCCGGGACCTCCTATGACCGGGGAATCGCTGTGGCCACATACTGGTCAAGTTTGATATAATTAAATTAATAGCTTTTCGACTCGAGAAGATCTTTGCGTGTTTGTGGAACGTGTGAAACCAGCCTTACTTTAAAACAAACTCTTCATGCCCCGTACCCACATTTTAATATGACCCTAAGAAGGTCAACACCATATTGTTGGTGTTCCGCAAGGCGTCACGCTAGGTCCTTTGTTGTTTATGGTCAAAATTATTAACAATGCAAACTGGACTTTTGTATTATGTTAACGACCTTATTAACGTGACAATTAAATCGATTGTACGATAGGGCGTTTTCCTGATTCCTGTTTTGCACATGATTGTCTCGTTATTGAGTCATCTACATGTAAATACCTACCTATTTATTGCATTTTATTTGTTTATTTATTTTGACTTTATAGTTCCACAATAAAAATTGTCCTTTACGCTAAAAGCTTTCTCTCCCAGTTAACCATAGGAGTAAACAGATAATTGTTGCGGCGGAAAATACTTATAACATACCAAATATTTAAAACATACACATATAGGTATGCATATACAGGCTGACTTTATAACCACCAGTCAAATTTTTGGAGCAAGTTCAGTCCATGATACTGAACTATTTTCCAAAAAAAAAGGGACGAAAAACGAAAACAAAAATTTGCCTTCCCATACAAATCAGCGGCCAGCCAAACGGATTTTGTATGGGAGGACGAAAAATTTTTATCGTTTTTTAACTTTTCTAATAGAAAGTAGTTCAGTATCATGGACAGAACTTGCTCCAAAAATTTGGTTAGTGTTGAAAAAGTCACCCTGTATACTTTTAATATACACGTAGGTACTCATACGTATAAAATACTTAAACATAAATAATTAAATAAGTACATATACATACACATACATACTATTATTACAGGGTTCCTATAGCCACCTTCCGGCTCCATCATCAGATCAGCGTCTTGTTATAAAAATATTGCATTGTCATCTGATTTACATTAGCATATAAAATTACATCTCAGTCAGTAACCGGGAAATAGTTCCAATTTCACATATATGATATGACGCACAAAAAACAACAAACGGCAAGAATAAAAGCTCGTAATAAGACAAACTATTTCGTTGTGTTTTTCTGTAAAAATTATCGCTACCTTTTTTTTTACAAGTCAACAAAAACTTGTCAGCCATATCTCTGCACACAATAACTAAATATAATGTTTGATCTGAAGGAAATACAAAAAGATAAGTGCTCAAACGACATTCGGTTTTTGTTGGGCGCAAAAAATTGAGAGCCTTGTGGAAACACACGGGGTTGAAATATTAAAAAAACGTTGCAAAAACGCTGCTACTAAATAATAACAAGATTTGTTCTGTTATTTGTGTTTCATACATGTATGACACAAGCAAAACAAGGCTTATAAACATCAATGAGACCTCTCCAACCCGTCTGGCAGGGGTGGAGAGTGTAGGCCAAATCATCTGACTGCTCTGGCTAATAGGTATATGGCTCTGGTAGTACAGGGTCGTGCTTCTGCAGTGGAGACTAAAAAGACCTAATGATGATGATAATGAATTATGCACTTCTAGCAGGCTGAATACAGTGACTGTAATAGGGATGATGACTAGGTCAGAAAAGTATTTATTCTAATTAGTCCGTTAGTTATATTATCCAAAAATAATGTTGGTACCATTATTTTTCAGTTTATCAAAATACTCGTAGTAAAAAATCACAAAGATACAGAGTATCAAAGTTCGAGAGTGGGGGCTTGTGACGTCACCGATGTGTAAAAATCGTACGAAAGCGTGACGTCATTCAAAATTTAAATGCGCTGTATCTTCGTTATTTATTGTTTCTCAGAGAAAAGACAAAATACGTGTACAATATTTTTTAATAAATCTAACCGATGGGGCAAAAATATTTTTTCAGTCGTCATGCGTATTGTATTGAACACTTATTTTGTATTGAACACTTATTTTGTATTGAACACTTATTTTGTAATGTATTCTGGCGAATAAAGATTTCTGATTTCGCATATTCGCCCATTCCTCGATCGGTTTTACGATCTGTGCAAGAAGAAAAGAAGCCGGTACATTCTAAGTATTTATTTTCTCCCAAATCATCATAGAATAAAAAAAAAAATACAAAATAATTATTTGCAAAAAGTTTTTAATTGCAACGCCAATTATACTCGTAAAATAAAGTTTTTGAATCCAGGGGCACAGCCAGGGGTGACTAACAACGGTTATGTAAATCATGTTTTTTACTTTTTACTGCTATTTTTAGTATAATTATCAAGACTGAATATATTTTATTGTATGAATTTATAATTTGTTGCCCAAATTGCTGAATGCGATCCTCCTTTGAATTGAAAACAATGAGACCAAAAGACATTTACATATTTATGAGTACATAAACATTATCACGTATTTATCCCTAATAAGGTAGACAGAGCCCAGGGCCGTAAGAAAGGTCACGTTTAGCGAGATGACTAGCGAAAATGGAATAAACGGGCAAGTGCGAGTCAGACTCGTACATGAAGGGTTCCATACCTCCGCACAATGTTTTAAAACGCTGAAGAAACACTTTTTTTTTGTAGGATGACCCCTTTATTTTTAACTGTATCTTATTTTTAGCATTTGTTGTTATAGTGGTCATAGTAATACATAATCTGTAACAATTTCAAGTATGTGGTTAATGCCATTATAAAGATCTAGTTAAAAACGCTGAAAAAACACGTTTTTTGTATGACGACCCCCTTTAATTTTTAACTATTTTTATTTTTTTGTATTTGTTGTTATAGCGGCCACAATAATACATAATCGGTGAAAAATTCAAGTGTCTAGCTATTACGGTTTAAGAGATAGAGCCATGTGACAGACGGACAGAAGGACAGACGGACAGACAGCGGAGTCTCAGTAATAGGGTCCCGTTTGCAACCTTTGGGTAGGGAACCCTAAAAAGCGAATCTAACAAGTCATTATTAAAAAAAAACACAAAAAAAACAGACTATGCGTGAGAAATTTTCTGGAAATATACCTGTGCTAGTAGAAAATAATACAAGCTGTTCAAGTATATCCTTGTTGGTATATTTAGGAATGGGTTTAGGCGGGAGTATCACATAACATCGACTTCTCCAAAGGGGTTCTACGTGTTAGATCTATATCCCTACGTAAGTTTACCAAAGGACCGGGGTAAAACAAGCCGTGAATCCAAAGAAGATATGCATTATCACTCTAATTAGTGATTTAGGCTAAGGGGATCAAGCAATTTTATCTACCAATTTGCGTTTGGGGTATGTCGAGATGTTGGTATGTAGAAGGGGTACAAGTGTAGCATGTTTTTTATTTACTGAAACAAAATTCCTTTATAATATAACATAATAAATATACATACAATTAAAATGTTATTCATTTTCTCATACAGTATACATCACATCGTATACAGGGTGGAATTGAAGTCGTTGGCATCCTTTTAAATATCCACTATACCCATGATAAAAAGTAATGTGAGCCTATTAAAACGTCAATTAGAAGTCGTCATTTTCATATAAAAGAAAAACCTCTAAACATGTGTTAGACTCCTTGATAGACGCCATTACTGCAGTTATAAATAAAAAAACTTATCGTCATAAAACTCATGAAAAGTAAATCTATACTAATATTATAAAGCGGAAGAGTTTGTTTGTTTGTTTGTTTGTTTGTTTGTTTGTTTGTTTGTTTGTTTGTTTAAACGCGCTAATCTCAGGAACTAATGGTCCGATTTGAAAAATTATTTTTTTGTTGGGTAGTCCATTTATAGAGGAAGGCTTTAGGCTATATAACATTCCGACAACCACGCGAACGAAGTCGCGGGCACAGCTAGTTAATTATAAAGCGTCGTCGTAGATTTCGTAGTACCTAACATTCGTTCCCTCAATCGGTTCCGTGACATCGCCTTTCCCCTTTCGACTTTAAACCTTATCCACGCAACTTAAAGTCTGTTTTTGTATGCCGACCGCCCGCGCCACAGCTGGTGAGTGTATTTACCAGCGCCGGAATCATAGCACTCGCAAGCGCGACGTTGTTTTGATACTTCGTTTATTTATCTTTTTTTTCGATACTTTTTAATTACTGCACTAATTGCCGTATTGTTACCGTAAAAAATATCCTTTAATGTTAATAAGTTAAATTAATGCCAATGATTTCAAATGCTCCCTGTATACTATGCAATATACATAAACATATTTATATATTAAAGCAGAAAGTTCAAATGATAATTTCTTTTCCTGCATTTTGAAAGTGTTACGGTAATGTGATCTCGTAATGCTATCAGGGAGGGCAATCCAGAGCCGTCTTTCGCTTGCCTGACATAATGTGCACTTGCGTGATTGTTGTACCAACGAAGTGATTATATTCTTTATGGTTGTACCTTCAAGTAAATAATAAGTAATTACATAAGATAGAGAAAGTAAAGGTACTTACCCACCAAGGCATCACAGATAAGGGAATTTTACACAACGCCTCTAATGACCACAGTTGCGAACAAACTAGGCCAGTTTCATAAGGTCCCGACATAAATTATAACAGTACAAATAAGACGACCGATACAGATCGTGGTTTCCGGCAAATTCTAATTCAAAAATACCTTTATTATCATAAGTTATTTATAATATCTCTTAAAAATAGTCACTTTGTTTTGTTTTGCACAAATATTGACGTCAAATCGTTACTTACAGCTAAGTTTATGCTGCTTTCTAGCCGCAGAAGAAGTGGCAGCACTGTAGCATTTTCTCCAAAGACGTCAATTAACAAACTTAAAATTAGTTATATGGATGGACTGAGATTACATTGTTTGTTATGTCATACCTAATTAAATTGAATTACGAAATTTAAAATAATGTTAATTTGTAAATTTAGTATGTATCATTGTACCTAAATTATGACATGTCTAAGTATACAAACCTTTAAAGAGGGACCCGCGCCAAGCTCAAGCTAGACTTTTTTGTCTTTAAGTCATCGGTGTCTTTAAGCCTTCTCACAAAGTATTTTCTTCGGTCTTTTTCTTTCTTTTGTTTTCACGAGCAAGTGTATTGTTTGTCGTAGGAGGCGACTAAAGTACTAAGCATAGACATGTAACAACTGAATTTCCAAGTATGGTCGACGTCGAGCGGCTGGTGGTCAAGCTTTTCGCAAAAACGGCGGACGTAAATAAATTAAAAGCGGTCTCATTTAACGAATTTTTCCAAATGATTTATATTTCGATTGATGACATAAATTGTAAAATAAAAAAATGATGTCTATGTTTTTACCGAATTTTACACCTATAATAGTTCTGGATTTAGGTTTTGGCACAGAGTACATAAGAGTCAAACAGAATGGAATCTCACAGCGTCTCCCGCAAATTGGCGTCCCCGCACCTCTCCCCCGCATTTTGTGAGCCTTTGACAGCTCCAAACCAGGGTTTAGTTACTAGCCGCACGCAATTTGCGACGTGTCGTGTGTGTATTGAGAACTGTCAATCAATAGTAACCATCATGGTGTGAAGATGCGCATATAATAATTGTTTATCCACCGATCACAACAAAGAAAACATATTTCATAGATTTCCAAATGATGAAAACAGGTAGCAAAGCAACAATATAATTTCACGTTATTACCCAGCAACCATCTTGATATTTATACCCTTCTCGGTCTCTCACATTGGCGGGAGATACACAAGAGCGAGAGGGATTATCAATCGACAGCAGTTTAACCGGTAAAAATACATAGGCTCCTCGCTCACAGTTAATCCCATACACGCAGATGCCAAGTAAATTTCCGCGGGTTATAGTGTAGTGCTATAATGCCATTGTTGACAATGACAACTTGACAAGCCGGGCGTAGAAGCGTGATAAGATAAACATTTGATTATTTTTATTGACTTTATTCAAATAATTACCGTATAGTTTTGCGCGAAATATGCAAATTACTATATTACAATAGTGAATTAGTGTATTTAGTGCGTTACATTATAAATGACTCAATAATAAGTAAAGTGAACTAATGGTGAAATGGACAATGGACATAATAAAAAAAATTTGTGAAGTGATATTATGTAGCTGTTTCCGACTTTTTTGTATTATTTAATACATATAAAACAGAATATTTTTTACATCATAGTGTTCGCAAATCTCCCGGTATGGAAAAATATAATCGTAAATATGTCAAACTCGTTAGTAGGCAAGTATTAAATTAATTCTGCGGTGCGACCCTAAGTATAAAACTCACACATCGACGTGTGTACAGATAAATTGTTTCGTTTGTAGTAGTAGTAGGTATATATGTTACTCTGAATCAATGGAGAGTCATATCAGTGGTTTCGGCATCCTTGAGTAACCATAACATGCATATTATAATTGTATTCAATTATAATATGCATGTTATGGTTACGTGTTATGTGCGATATACGTTCACACCACCGTCAGTCCCTACATCTTCTTTTCTTCTTTCACAGCCTAACCTATCCACTGCAGGATATAAGCCTCCTCCATTGCGGGATTGTATCTACGTTTCTGTTTCTCTAACCATTATAATCTACTCTCATTATACTCTTACTTAGCAGTTCGATAACCTTATAAACTCCAAATTGAACCGGGAAATTGTTGACCGAGGAAGAGGTCTAGCCACCTTTAGCACAGGTTCCTCTTGGAACCTATTTCAGGGACTAGCCGCTTCACAAAAGTTTACAAGCCCAAACACATGTGTACAATATTTGAATTTACCTGTTTTATGAAATTGTATTTTGTGAAGAGAAAATAAACAATCTTTATTATTATTATTATTGCACGCCATTCTACTCGCATGTAACGCTTTTCTTTTCCATAGTGAACCGGCGTTTCTTTCAATTAGCACCACTCGGGAACACTTTCACGGTGTGTAGCGACCTCTACACCACTTCTTGGAACTAAAACTACAGCGAAGCTACAACGTAGTTCACAAGAAGCTTACGAGATGGCGCTGACAGTATCCTACATCTCGATATCAGAGTTTTGGTTGCAACTTGACATGCGAGTATATACATCCTCCAACAATATACCGTCGGTCGAGCATATATCCTCGCTTCCGCTAACGTAAAACAACACCCCCATATGACGTAAAAAAGTAGCAGAAAGTATAGTTTCTGAATAAATATTTTTACAGGTTGACTGGAAGAGATCCTATATGGGATAAGTCCGCCATTGTATATTTGCTCTTTCGAATTTTGTATTTTCTATGCATGTTTTTAGTACAATAAAGTTATTACAAACAAACAAACAAACAAATATTTTATTTGATTGATAAGGCCGCCTTTTGCGCATTTCCTAGTTTTGAAGATAATTATTATTTATTTTATAAAAAAACTTTTTTTACCAAAATGAAACAAAAGGCGGACTTCTCTACATATATGTCCTGTTTTTTTCTTTTGTGCTATAAAGGGTATTGTATTGTATTGGTTTTTCTTTTTCTCAACCTTTCATAGGTTGGTGTTTTGCTGAAGTCCCGCCCTGAAACCTTCAGGGAGAGGGATTGTATTGTATTATAGTTTTTTTTTTTCAACCTTTCATAGGTTCAGAGAGAGGGATTTTAAGTGTTATTGTTTTGTATTGTATTGTATTGTATTGTATTGTATTGTATTGTATTGTATTGTATTGCATTGTGTTGTATTGATTGATAGATTGTTACGTTTCTGTACCCTAGCTGGTTTGAGGCCAACCTTCTTAGGTACTAATAGGTTGCATCCCACGGTGTGTACCATGACGACCCAGTTATTCAATGGGATTTAATTGATTTTTTGGGCATTGCTTATTACGCAATTGATTAGGCTTTATGACATAGGGTTATTGTGAGAAGGGTTATGGAGAGATCTATAAGTCATACGAGCAGTTTGGTGTAATTATGTCATCAGGATGGCCAAAGCACAGAAGGCAGTGAGTATTTCATAGCCAAAGTATGTTCATACATTTGATATGGCACCGAAGCGTACTTATCATAAGCCAAGAAGACATGTAAATTTCTCGTAATATCGACTGAATTAGGAATATTGGCCCATTGATCGCAAATTAAATGGGCCTTTACGAGTATCTTTTAAATATTAAAAATTCGCCAACCATTCGATCAACAAACCATCTAGCCTAAGGACGTAAATAATGTGTGTCTAAATTGTGATTTAGTGCTGAAAGTTTTTGATGACAAAACAATTGATGACAAATGTTTTAAGTATTACAGGCGGACATAAAGCATTCTCTAACAGTGAAACATTTGGGTGGACTGGAGAGCTTTATGTGGGTGTGAATAAAACGTACCTATAAAGATTATGTTATAATTAGAAAAATTAATAATTCCTATTATAATATTAGTAATATTATTAGTAAGCCAGAAAAGATGTCGATTTTTCTCATAAAGTTCACATTGCTGCATTTCTCTACCCTAGCTGGTTTGTCAACCTTCATAGGTACTAATTGGTTGCATCCCATTAACTGTGTGTACCATGACGACCTAGTTATTCAATGGGGTTTAATTGATTTTTCGGGCTTATTTATTATGTAATTAAACGTATTTATTATACACCATAAATACAATAATTGATAGACATGTATATTGGCATTCAAAAAGAAGTACTGTTTTTACATATATAAACGTCTAACAAAATATACTGAAACTATTTAAAGGGTGTTTTCATATTTCGATATATGTTCCTTGGGGAAAGTTGTTCAGTATCATGGACTGAATTTACCATTAAAATAGTTTCAGTATATTTTTTTAGACCCTGTATAATCAAATAATCCGCTCTACTAACAATGGGTGACGATACCGGCTGACACGCTGCGGTTCAGATGTCGGTCGGTTTTTGTCAAAGCACCGTAAGTCATTAAAAATCCTGGGCGCCGAGTTTTGTGCACAATTTTCGCATCGTAAACATTGTAACTTTTGGGAAAAAGTTACAATGTTCAGAAGTAGACGATGTGTCGGGGGACTCTGTTTTCAATCCCCAGTCATATCGTAAAATAGCGTTTTTCAAATTATCCTGGGACTTGTATCTTTATCTATATGTATGTGTATATTCATTGTGAAATATAGTATCGTTCATGGTATAATAAGAATGGTACTTGGTAGACTAACACGTCACGAAAAGTGTTACCACAGATTTTTCTTTTCAGTAAATTAAGGACTTTCTCAATTAGTTAATAAATATAAAATACTAACTAACTTAACTATTTAGTATATAGTGTGATACATCTGTATATTTTAATAAATTTATTGATTACAAAATAGTTAATGACTGGTTTGATAAGTTATAAAATGCACGTTGCTCGCGTAATTCAGTCGCATATAGTGGCAACATTCTCAACTGATGAAGTATTCTTGTTTTAATCAATTCAATTCATTTATTTGCAGTAAATAGGGTTTTTTTTTACATAGATGGTCAAATACAGTATGTCCTTAGTCCTATTTAGCTAATCATATAGCATGCAGAATTCTTAATTACATTATATTTACTAAGCTATTTCATATAAATTGTCATGTCTTTTTTAATCAAATAAACAAATCCATGCATCGCGTTTTATCACCATTTACAAGTCAGGAATTCATTGACTGAATAAAATACTTTACTCAGTAACCAAGCCCTTAAAGTACTTTTAAATCTATTAAAAGGTAACGCTTTTATTTTCTCAGGTATGTGGTTGTAAATTTTTATCCACATTGTACAGTCACGTGACCAGCTATCACGGGAAGAGAGTACCATATCTTATTATACCATGATATCGTTAAGTTAGTGCCACATAATACATTTTACTTTGGAGCTAGCTGTGAAGATTGGTTCTTAGAGCCGATATGGAATTAGGCTCGCGCTACACTGGATTGGGAGCGACGCGAAGAGCAGTTTAATAACAAGACTTTATATATGTTATATACAATGTCATAAGATATAAACGCTTGATAGTATGTACGGCGCGCTGCCGCACCGCGTATATAATTACATCTACACTAATATTATAAAGAGGAAAGATTTGTACCTATTTTTGTATGTTTGTATGTTTGTAATGAATAGGCTCAAAAAGTACTGGGCCGATTTAAAAAATTCTTTCACCGTTGGAAAGCTACACTATCCCCGAGTGACATAGGCTATGTGTGTACCACGGGCGAAGCCGGGGTGGACTACTAGTTGTACATAAAGGTTATAATGTCTGGTTATTAAACCGCTCTCCGCGTCGCTGCTAATTCAGTGTAGCGCAAACCATATGCGGCACGACGGAAATATCGTTGCGGTTCTCTCGCTCGTGTAGTTATAGCCTTAAATTAATGTGAGGCAATGACATGCTGGTCTCAGGCCCCAGGGTGCTACCGTGAAATCACGGCATTGTAATGTCAATTTGTGGTTTAATGCACGGTGTATGCTTAATGATGGATCGACCGACACAAAGTAGGTTAAGTTATGATCTACAACACACGGCTGTAGGTTGCTTCCATGGAGGTCTGAGAGAAAAAGGTTTCGTCAAAATCACTTTGTTTTTTAAACGACTTCAACGTTCTTGCTAAGCAGTTTAATTAAATTTATTATTTATTTATTTAATGCAATTTATATTAATAAATTTATTATTTAATACAATGTCATTCATAACAAAATTATTAAATTCTTACCTAGCTGTATTTAATTTTATTATACAAATTTTAGACTTGGATATTAAAGTCGGATCATCAAGTGGTGTGGCAGAATATCAGTGTTTTAGTCATAATTTGTATGAGTAAATTATACACTGCTAAAACGCACATATAAAGAAGTCGTTGTTTCAATACAATACAATACAATACAAATTATCTTTATTGCACCATAAAGGGGGTCGTCATGCAAGAAACGTGTTTCTTCAGCGTTTTAAAACATTGTACGGTGGTACGGAACCCTTCATGTACATTGTTCCCCTATAACTTCTTTTTACCGATTTAGAAAATTTCTTTTTTGTTTGAAAGCGTATACAAGCAACGTTTTGGTTTCATTGTCACCAGGTGAAGATCTGATAATGGGATCCTCAAGAAATTGAGGGAACTCAAATATTCCATGCACACATAATTATAGTGATTTTAACTAACAATAATTATCTAGAATCGTAAGTAATCTCGAAAAATAATTCCACGCGATATGTACCGCGGCGGGCGGGGCTTAAAATATGAACAGCGCGGCGCGACAGTTTGCCTTGACACTCGAGTCGTGCAGTTGCGTCGCAAGAAGTTTCCTTTGAGAATATTACTGAGTTTTTGCAATAATCGATTCATTAAAAATGCCGTAATGTGCCGTGAAGTGGTGTAGAAGCCATACATACAGACATGAAAATTAGTTATTAAAATCAAAAGTAACACGTAAATAAGGTTATTTATTTTAGCGTAGCGTACTGTACCATCCGCGTGTTGTATCTCACCGCTCATTGCGTTGAATGCATCTTTGTCTATGTGTGCGTTCGAGTGTTTTGTTGTTTGCGTAAATGGAATTAGAATCGAAGCGGTGAATGTAGGAGCGTTAGGTATCTAGACAATTATATGTCGATGGATTTTAATGTTTTTGTCAATAAATCTTCACCTACCCAGGTTTATACAATTACATACAGGTCGCGCCAAACTTCTAGATCGCTCTGAAGTTGAGGCGATTCGCGTCGCAGTAGTAAAATACAGATACTCATAGCAGATAGAATTTCCTTTATTTTTGTTTATTGTGTATATATATCATATCTAAATTCTTGCAATCATTCTGAAAAAAAATATTATTGTGGTAAATATTCTGTCTCTGTTTGTAACCTGAGTGAGGCAACTTCAGAGCGATCTAGAAGTTTGGCGCGACCTGTACTAACATTTACTCATATCCTAATCCTAACTTCCTAACTAATATTATAAATGCGAAAGTGAGTTTGTATATTTGTTTGTTTGTTACTTCTTCGCGCTTTATCTACTGAACCAATCGTCTTGAAAAATCGCATACACATATAGTTAGGAGAGGGATATAGGGTACCTTTTATCCCAAAAAAATTAATGTTCCCGTGGGATTTGGGATACGCGAGCGAAGCCGCGGGCAAAAGCTAGTATTGCATAATGCAAATAAATGATTCTTAACTCTTCATTTCTTCAGTCTCTGATACTGTACAACTTTCCTCAAGGAACATTGTACGAGCAAGTCGTACAATAAAATGCTGCATCGGCACAAGTGTGTCCGATGCGCATTTTTACTTAAAAACAATTCGCAATTAGCTGGCAAGCAAGAAAGTCGCGCGTACTCACATATCAGATACATCAATTCCATACCTTTTTAATAAGTTTTAAGAAATATAGTTCGATTCCCTTTATCAGTGACTTTAATTCCAAATCCACATCACCATACTGTGCCAGTAACTCCCAGTACATGGTCCTTCGAGCCGGATTTGAACCAGCGACCTATGGATCAGTCAAACAGATCAGATAAATCAGTACTAACTTTAGTTCGTAGATAAAAATTGTTTCATTGAATAATGTATCACGCAGCATCCCATCTACTAATCCCATCTTTCCCGCCCGGGAATATGTACGAGCAAGTCGTACAATAAAATGCTGCATCGGCTCAAGTGTGTCCGATGCGCATTTTTACTTAAAAACAGTTCGCAATTAGCTGGCAAGCAAGAAACTCGCGCGAACTTACATATCAGATACATCAATTCCATACCTTTTTAATAAGTTTTAACAAATATAGTTCGATTCCCTTTATCAGTGACTTTAATTCCAAATCCACATCATCAGACTGTGCCGGTAACTCCCGGTACAAACATAAATTTTTTGGCTTTCCACACAAAATTGGATCAGCTGATTGGTCAACTTGTATGGGAGGCTAAAAATTTTTTTTCATATTTCGATAAAACGTTCCTCGAGGAAAGTTGTTCAGTATCATGGACTGAATCTACCCTTAATTAAATACCCTTATTAAATAGTTTTGGTATATTTGGTTAGACCCTGTAACTTATACCTAAACATATTTATGACTGCACCCGAATGAGCAAGAAGTTGCATTTGTGAAAGGATGCGCAGACGCAGCATTTCGTAAGATGCATGGCTGGTGACGTATGAACTGTGTGTGACCTTTCTCAATACGATAATTAATGAACATTTTGTAAAATAATTATCTTTCATTTCGAAGACCTCCGTGGCGTTTTAGTAACCACGCCAGTGCGCCACCCGAATTCCCAACTAGGGCAAGTTGGAAAATGGCTTTTTAACCCCCTATAAAAAAGAGGGGTGTTATAAGTTTGACGCTAATGTCTGTCTGTGCAATTGTAGCGCTCGACCGATTTCGATGAGGTTTTTTTACGTGCCGCAATTTCTATTGCGGTGGTTCGTAGCTTGATGAAAATCGGTTCAGCCGTTTAAAGTTATTGGGGGTTGAAGATTGAAAGTCAGGGCTTTCTCTAGCAAATAATAGATGGCGCTACGGATATCAAGTCGTATCGGTGGTTCCACTAGTCATCACTAGATGGCGTTCGTGTCAGTCGGGGGTTTTTTCAATTTGCTTAGCAAATAAATACTTCTTTCTTGGCTAAGTTATAAAAGTAGGTTTAAGAATTGCTGCATTTATCTATTTATTTATATGTAGGTATCGTATATGTAGTGTATAATATATATATGTAGGTATGTATGTAGGTATATGTATAGGAAGTATATATATTTATGTAACAATGTACATTATGTATTTTATGTATACTACACTTTATCTTGCAACCCACATTTAGACTTTCTGTATAACCCAAAGGTTGACTGGTAGACAACGCTTTTAGCGTCAAGTTCGTCTATTGTTCTGTAGAATTTATATTTGATGGATAATAACGATTAAATAAATAAAAATAAACAATAAACTGGTTTAAATTGTCTTGGGTGTTTAGGTAAGTATCTATACAGGGTTGATAAAATCATCATCATCCCAGCCCTTCTTCCGCCCACTGCTGAGCATAGGCCTCTCTTCGTCGACGCCATCAAATGAACCTCTTCGTCGACGCCACCAAATGAACAAAATAAACAAACTATTTTAAGGGTTGATTCAGCCTACGCTCCACGTCTCTGTCTCAGCCATATCCAGTATGGCTTCTGCCTTCATCATTATCATCAGCTCTCACGACCCACAGCTGCGTAAGCCTCCTTTTGTCTGCGCCATCCTATCTCTAGACTTAGAGGTCCAGTTATTTACAGTCCAGCAATCTGTTTGATGTCAACGACCTTCCATTTCATCGATTTTCCATTCCTGGGGTACCCGGTTACAGCATTACTCCACCTTCCATCGTTCCTTCCAGCCAGGTTATCTTTATCCGAGTGTATTACCGGCTGCATCCTCAGCGGTAACGCTACAAAGCCCGAGGTCCGCTACCTAACCTATGTGATTTGACGAGGTTACTGGTTTTTACACAGAGCAACTGCAAGAGATTGTGTATATGTAATAATAATAATAGTATGTTTATAGTATGTGTTGTGATTATTATCTTTTTTTAGATTAGGTTAAGTTTCTTTATATAAATTCATTACCTATACTGCCTATACGTTTTATTCACACCCACATAAAACTCTCCAATCGACCCAAAGGTTTGACAGTTAGAGAATGCTATAGTCTGCTGTACTTTAAACATGTATATGTGTGTACAATAAAGTATAAATAAATAAATAAACGGCCGTCTGACCTCTGCAACACAAAGGGTAGACCAGAACCAATCTTCGGATAGGTTTAAACAAACGCTAGATGGCGTTCGGGACCCACAGCTTCTTGTAATACTTTCGAAGGATAAACAATGTCCATGATATGTATTTGTTAACCACATCCAACTTTAACAAGAACCAATACATTTTTTAATGTATGTTTTTACAGCACAAGGCAAATAATATAAGACATCTGTCTTCGTGGAATAATATTTTGAAATAACAAAAGTGCCTCAGATTAAAGGTTGGGGTTGTTCCGTATTCATCCTACTCGTATGACGTCTCATCCTACTCATCATTTTTTTCTTACTCAACCTCTATATGTGCCTTACTCAACCCATAACAAAAATTTAATTTTATATTCCTTATTCATCCCATCAGTATTCCTAACTCAACCTATTGTAAAAATACCTAGCAATATGTAAGAATTGTGTGTACGGTCTGAGCAAAAATATCAGTTAGAGAAATATTCTTAAGCTCAGTTAACTTTAGCTTTTATGTCGTTCTATTAAATAAAACGGCAGGAAATCTGATAAATAAATATATTAAAAAAACACATAAATTTTAAATTAAAATATAAACATAAATTTAAACAAGGGGAACTATTTTTTTGAGCTGTTATTTAAATATTCGAGATGTTATTATAATCAGTTGGGAAACATATTGAGCAGTTATTTAATTTAATGGCGGTTGATTAATTATTGCGACAGTAAAACATGAAAGTAATAAAAAATCTATTATTCGGTTATTTTATTATATCTTCTAATTTTACTAGGTTAGGGAAAACCTATAGGTTAGGTTAGGTTAGAACTGCGACCAACACACGCTAGGTCAGTTTTATCCATTTTACTAGGTTAGGGAAAACCTATAGAACCGTTCGTTCAATTTTTTTACCGCCCATTTAATTACATATTCACTGATCCAGTTCATTATTTCTTATTACCCATTTTTGTTTACTTTACTGCTTAGTTTTAACTGCTGAACTAGTTATTAAACATGCCATTTATAATTTTTAACTTACCAAAACTGCTATTTACAACTGCCTCTTTAAATCAGTGCCCTTTTCATTTACTAAACATACACATTTAATTTCTGACGCTAGGTAAGTATTTATATCGTATACATAATAATATTTAGAAAAAATACTAAGCGTTGTTATACTATCCATACTTTTTTGATAATATTTGATTTGGGATGAGTAAGTAATGCATTTGGGTTGAATTAAGAAAATATATTAAAATAATGTAATAGGTTCAGTTAGAGAAACTAGTTTAGGATGAGTAAATGGGATGAGACGTCATAGGATGAATACGGAACAACCCAATCTTTGATCTGAGTAAAAGTGCATTTTCGACAGCGCTCGCCGATTCATCTTTTTTTAACAATCGAGTAAGGACAAATGACTTATTTGTATTCTTATGAACGAAAAGCTATTTAGTTGAGGATCTATAATTATCTTTGGAGCTCGGTGGCTCGGTGGGAGTACGCTTTGTTAGCGCTTTCGCAAGTTAAGCAACCCAGGGCGTGGTCCGCACTTGGATGGATGACCACAAGTGGAAGGCACGTTAGCCGTTCGTCCCGGGAGTCATCATATTATGGCAGTCGTCATGCTATGTCAGATGCCATTCGGCAGCTTGAAAAATCTGACACCAGTGTTGGCCACTTACACACACGAAAAACAATGCTGGTCTAGAAGAAAAGAAAACCAGAATGTACCAGGTACTTCTTTTTAGGGTTCCGTACCCAAAGGGTGCAAACGGGACCCTATTACTGAGAGACTGAGACTCCGCTGTCTGTCCGTCTGTCACAAGGCTCTATCTCTTGAACCGTAATAGCTAGACACTTGAAATTTTCACTGGTTATGTATTACTATAGCCGCTTGTTATAGCGGGTACTAAAAACAAGATAAAGTAAAAAATTAAAGGGGGGGGGGGGGGGAACGTGTTACTTCAGCGTTTTGTACGGAGGTACGGAACCCTACATGTAGGTACGAGTCCAACTCGCACTTGCCCGTTTTTTTAAAACCCATCACTATTTTGATTCGCTTTTTCCAGCTCCACACCCACCATCACACTAGTAGTGGCTTTTGTATCTTGCGACCTAAGGCTCTGTCTACCGCACTTTACCCCAATGACCCCAAAAATTTGAGGATTCACGAAAAAAGGCATTTGGCATTTTCTATCGACATACTGAAAAGTATCCACTGCAGGAGCATAACCCTCTCCGTACTACCAGAGCTATATATTAGCCAGAGTAGTCAGAGGATTTGGCCTACACTCTCCACGCTGGCACAGAATACATAAGAACGCTGGCCAGACTGGTTGGAGATGTCTCGCTGATGTTTATAAGCTTTGTTCAGCTTGTGTTTCCTAAATCGCCGTCTACGACATTCACGGGAAGACTTGGGAGTGCCCCCATTAGTGGACGGTGTACAAAGCCGAACGATACGACATTGAAACCTTTAAAAAAACAAATCTATATCTTCCTGACAGGCCAGTAACGCTCTTGTAACACCCCTGGTGTTGCAGTTGTCCATGGACAGTGGTGATCACTTACCACCAGGTGACCCGTTTGCCGCCCTAGGATAGCCATTTGGTACACGGTTACTTTAGGTTTTAACAATTATTTTGAGCGGTAGTTCTTAAAAATCTTCCCATATGGGAGGGCAGTATGACGTCATCAATTTCATGTTGGGAATTTAATTTTTTTTTAAGCCTGTCTTGTGTGGTATCAAATGAAAGGGTTTTATGAGCAGATTCCAAAAATATAACGACACACCATGACGTTTCTGTTACCTGTTTTCTACAAATCCAAGAAATATTTTCGAAACATACCAAGTTCGGGCTCCTCCAGGTAGGAGACGGCCTTGTATTTTTTTGTAAAACATACGCCAAATGTCGTTTAAGGCCGTACCTAAATTTTCCGGGGTCCAGAGCTGCCCCCATTTTAGATAAATCATTTCAAAGAAAACGGATTTTAAGTTCACGCCTTCACTGAATCGTTGTCAAATGAGAAAAAAACAAAAGAATGCCATATTTTTTTTAATTTTCCCGTCTTTGAAAAATGGCTTAAAAAGGTGGTATACTTATTTGCGGCCAGTGATATTAATATATTTAGAAAACGGGTACTTATCAAACAGCCTAGGTATAGATATTATGATATAATATGTAGTTTACGTATAGTTTATTATATTATATATTATAACCATGTATATTTTGAATGTAAGTCTATTCATATGTATATATATTTATATATATATATTATATTGTTACTGGTATCCTCATAAGGTAATTGTGACAATATCTACATAACTTGCACCTCCTTCTAAAATTTTCTTTTCTCGGCATCACCAGTGGGTTGACTGGTAGATAAAGCCTATGGCTTTAAGTCCGCCTATTAAGTTTGTAATAAAGTTAAATAAATAAATTATCACCATATTTACGAGTTAACAATTTATTTCACACTTCAAGGCCATTTGCTTATATATTCACCCTAATAGACTTTTTAGGCATACATATTCGTGGAAAACAATCAAGAACAACACAAAAAATATTAATGTTCTTACCAAAACATTTGTTATCTGTTTTGTGTGCTAATATAGATATGAAATGAAATGAAAAGCAAGAGCACGGACGTCAGAGGCGGACATATTTCAGATAAAGATCTCTTCCAATCAACTTTAGGGCAAAATGTCACCTAAAACAGATTTTTAAAACCCTTTACGTGCAAGCAAAACCATTTATTTGCTTTCAAAAACCACGACTTCGCCATAAATTTTGGATGATACTGAAAGTTTAAAATATTAATTTAAAGTCGCTGGCGGAAGCCAAAACACGATGAATACAAATTTCCTCGATAGAAAAAAATCTGAAAGTAACCTCTTTACTCTGCAAATTGAGATTAAATTCAACAAAGTGGCTTGAGACAATTAGTTTTATTTAAGGTGAAGATATAGGCAAATGGCCTTGAAGTGTGAAATAAATTGTTAACTCGTAAATATGGTGATAATTTTCATAATGCTCTTCGTCATGCACTAGATAGCCCTTTAAATTATTTTATGAACTGCCGTTGAAACTATTATTGGTGATCCGTCTAGCTTTAAAACTTGCCGTGGCTACTTTTGGCGGAGGCAAGTTTTAAAGCTAGACGGACTAATGTAAATACTTTCAACGGGGGTTCACAAAATAATTTAAAGGGCTATCTAGTGCATGACGAAGAGCAATATGGAAATTATCTCCATATTTACGAATTAACAATTTATTTCAAATGAGGGCGCCACTTCAAGGCCACATGCCTATATCTTCACCTTAATAGTTATGAATCTCAGATTAAATATAGTTATGAATGTATTTTTAGTTGTGGTAGAGCCACGCTACCGGCAAAACTCAGTTTTGCTAGTAGCATGAATGGGCCGGCTCGTCCGGGGAAGTACCACACTCTCACAGAAAATCGACGTCTGAGTAGTAGGAACCGCTTCTATGCTTCGTTCGGTAAGTGAGAGAGCCGGAGCCCCCCCCCCCATCCCCCCTCCCCCCTGAAAGGCCGGTGACGCTTTTGTTACACCCCTGGTGTTGCAGTTGTCCTTGGGCAGCGGTGATCACTTACCATCAGGTGACCCGCTTGTTCGTTTTCCGTCATGACATAAAAATAAAAACATTTTTCAATGTCTACTATGAATTACCTACTTTATGAACAATCGGAAGTACATTTTTAAAACAATAGTTTATACAGATAAAGATACATTATCACATCTTTATCCTAACGAAGTAGACAGAGCCCAGGGCTGTGCACCTAAAGGCCACTTTTAGTGTGATGGTGGAAAAACGGAATCCAAACAGTGGGATGGCAATGGGTTGCTAGCCGCATCGCCTATTAACATGATTTAAATTCTCGCCCATTCCCTCGTTCGGCTTTTACGATCTGCGCGGGAATAGAAGCAGCTGGTACATTCTTAGTTTTTGTTTTTCTCTGACCCAGTATGGATATTATATATCTTATTTATAAAACACCGCGTTTATTTTCAACGCGAAACAGTCTACCGCTGTGCAATTGAGTAGAGAATTGGGTAGATGACCGAGTCAAAAATAAATTATTTAGTACTAAGAGAATAAAACGTCACAAAATAGTGTTACTTGTCATTGATCATATCCATTTTCAACATGATTTTAGATTTATTAATGCAGAAAAACCTGAGATCATTTAATAGAAAAACTGATATTAAGAGCGCTATTTGACTTGAAAAATCAATGACGTCACGGTTTTGTATTTCATACGAATCCCATAAGTATAGAATGTTTGTTTTGACGTTTAGAAAAAAGTGTCTGATTTGACTTGTTGTCATCTAGCGGATTAAAATTAAGTACTACTTACTTTTTTCCACATTTGTCAAGTTTAGTACCTAACAATACTTAAGTACAGTTAATTGTGAATTCTAATCACCGTTGTCAAAACCCAACTTAGGTACTTAGGTGATTAGAACGCGAACGCTGAATAGCCGCTCCGTGAACCGTAGACTATATGATCTGTTTTCAGCGAAATTATTTTCTCCCAGCTTTCATCAAAATTATACAATAACAAAAGCCATTTCGCAACAATGCCAACCCTGAGACGTTAAAAATTATGCCCATCTGGCCTGTCACTCCCCCGCCATTCATTTTGGATAAAATAGCGCGCGAATCGCCATTATGGCTCAGTCGCGTCGCGCACACGGTACTGCCAACATAATAAGGCGGAAACTTTTATTTTTTAAATCCGCGCACTCGTAAGCGTGTTGTGAAGATGAAATATTTAGTAGTATTCGCCGTTGTTGCGTTGGCTTTTGCCGCGGAGGAGGCCAAAGAAGAGGAACGGCCGAAAACCTTCAGGCGGCTCATCCCGGCTGATGTCTTAAGAGGTCAGTGAAAAAGTTTGGATGTCAAATAAAAAAAGAAAAAGTTTATGCTCTATGGAAATTTGGGTGACAAATTTTCAGGACATGGCTGGGAGGAAATTAAATTGATGACACATGTAGTTATTTGTTTCGGAGTATTCAAATTACTTCATTAGTGTTTCGAAATGAAAGTATTATAAGTTAGGACGATATATTTCAAGTTCATAATATTAAATTATGTGCATTAAATTCCTGTTTAAAATATATTATAACTCCATGTAAATGACACTAAAATTTACCCAAGGTTTGAATATTTGGAGCATGTTTGTAGAATATCTAGAATCTTCCATTCTCTTGCATAACGACTAGTTATTTAAATGTCCAAACATGAAAGTTGCAACTTTTTGCATCGCGTGCGCTGCCAACGTAATAGACCGAATAAAAAAGGCCAGTTGAAATATTCTTATTTTTTTTTAAATGTTTGTAATTTGAGTTTACAACTGATTTGTTAAATATTAAAAAGTATTGATTTATTAGATCGGTTAGAAAGCGCTGAGTTAAAAGTTATTTTAAACACACATTTTTATAAATTATGTACCTATTCAGTCTTTAATTAAAAATCACAATCACGATTACTTACTAAAAATTACCTAATTATTTTGTTTTAATTAACTAATTAGACTAAAATGTAATGAATCATATGACCTTCAAATATTTTTTTGTACATTGCCTAACCATAGGTACATTAGGTACATACTTTTACACTAAAAAGTTATTTCAAGTAACTACCAAATATACCTATTCGACGACCTCTCTGTGGTCATCATGCCAGGCTGTCACACCAGAGGTCCCGGGTTTGATCCCCGGTCAGTTCAAGATGGAAAATTATCTGTTTTAGATTTGCTGGGTCATGTTTATTCTGTATATGTTATACATATATATAGCATAGTTGAGTTAGTATCCCCTACTACAAGTCTTGAACTTACTCTGGGGCTAGTTTTTTGTGGTTTTTCCGTATATAGTTGATTTATTATTATCTATACTAATATTATAAAGCGGAAGAGTTTGTTTGTTGGTTTAAACGCGCTAATCTCAGGAATTAATGGTCCGATTTGAAAAATTCTTTTTTTGTTGGGTAGTCCATTTATAGAGGAATGCTTTAGGCTATATAACATTACGTTTCGACAACCACGCGAACGAAGTCGCGGGCACAGCTAGTATAATATATTAGTTAATTATCAAGTTGTACTTATTATGACAATTCTAGACGGGGAAGACAAAGCCTAGAGCTATAAGACCTCAAATGAAAGGAATACGCTCAGATGATGATGATGGAATCATTTCGCAATAAACTACTGGTATAAATGGTATAATGTATGATAACTTAGATAAGTACATTTCTGCCCTTTTATAAGTCTAAGTATCTATATCAAGTTGGCCCACCTCAACCTACTTACAAAACAGCTGCTGCAATCGTATGTTAATCGATGTTGCTAAACTGGTTAGTTAGTCACGACTTAATCTAGATCTCGTATTGTCTAAGTTTTATCTAAGTTAGACTTGATGGAAAAATACTGAACACATTTTATGTCAACCATTTTGATATAACTGCAACACCTTTTTCGAACGCTATGGGTTTTAGTTATTTATACATTAGTTGATCCAAGTTAGATATATTATCGATAATATCGATAGGCCTCGAATTAGTAGATAAATAGATAAATAAATAGATATGGACAAATCACACAAATTAAGCTAGCCCCAAAGTAAGATTAAACTTGTATTATGGGATATATTTGTTTTGACGTTTTAATATCGATTGTCAAACTATCGATTTTTCGGCAACACTACATATGTACATTCTACGTTGTTATCTTTCCTGCTAGACCAGCATGGTAGATGCAGCTCTACGTGATCGATCGGTTACATTATGTACAAAACAAGTTAAAACGCAATTTCCTAGAATACAATGCTGTTCAATTCTAAAATCTAGACTTTCTCGAGAAAGCTCAGTAAGTAATAGTGAAAGCTGATGACATTGATGACCATTACTTAGTTTATTGCCCGAGAGATTTCTTTGAAGTGATCGATTCAACAATCACTAAGAATTTGCAGTAGGAATTTACTTATTTGAAAAAGAAAAATTGGGCATGTAGAAAGCATGGATTATAAGAGATTGACAAAAATATTTACAAGGCAATAAATTATATAATTTGTTGACACCAACCGAGCCAAGAAACGGATATGAAAAAATACAACAAATCTTTCTTTTCATTGTTACATCACGCGATGTCACTCAGAGAACAATTGAATTTGCATTGTTATAAAATCTGCAGCCATTAACTTCTTATTTTGTCATGGAAATTATGATATGTTTAAGAAAATGTCACGACTTCCGAATTAAAAAGAGAAAAACGAACGACTTTTACTTTTGAAAATAGGACTTTCACAAATGGTGACAATTTTGAAAATACGTTTTGGTTTCAAAAATGGAACTCGAAAATTGTAACCGTTTTTCTCGTAAGTTTATTAAATTGACAATCATTAATCATATAAAATATAACAAAAAGATAAACGTCGATATTATCATAAAATTACATGTTTAGAGCTAGACTTATAAAAAAATAATTACGCTTACTAAATGCACAGATTATATTAACCGTTACATGCGGTCAGTGCTCGTTTTTTTATTGTTAGCATATTTTTGGTCAAATAGGGTTGGCCTTGATAATGAAAATAATCAAATGCACATAAATAGGTCCACGTCGGGGTAGACAGAGCCAAAGGTCTCAATAAAGAAGATAAAATACAATCATAAAAAAAATGTTTTTAATGAATTATAAAAAAAATTATGACCATTTTATTCTTTCAGAATAATAAAAAAAATTGTTTCCTTTTTGTTTTACTTGCAAGGAGACAGCCCTTTCATTGATGTTCTTATAAATCAAAACTGGTTTTATTTTTTGTTCTTATTACATCGATCCAGACAAGACCAGTAATTAATTGCAGTTTTGGGCGTAACTGTTCATTGCTAAAATGGTTACTCGTTGGGCGCCATTTTTTGTGACAAAAATATTTTAAAGAACTTGTCAGTAGAAATAAAAACATATTACTAAAGTAGTAGAACAAGAAGAGAAAAGACTCAAACAAAATAAAAATTAAAAAAATGCTGGCCACCAATAATTATAACCCACCATAAAAAACCTAATCGCAAAGGAGAACTAATAAATCCGTTCGAATACATAAAAACACATTACTAAAAGAGAAAGAGAAACGAAAAAGTAAAAACAATGCTGGCCACCAGTAACCTACTATAAAAAACCTTATCGCAAAGGAAAACAAATAAATCCGTTTAAAATATACACACACAGTGCCATCGACAATGCAGGATTAACAAAGCCCGCTTGCGACATTTCTGAGTTTCGTCACGGCTGATGTAATTCCTACGCCCCTGTGCGAATATCCGAACACACCCTTTTAGAAATTGACATTTTCGATACTCGAATTTCCCTTTTGGTGGAGTGTAGGCCAAATTCTCTGACTGCTCTGGCTAATACTTATATGGCTCTGGCAGTACAGAGAGGGTCGTGTTCTTGCAGTAGAGTGGAGACTAAACAAGACCTGATGATGATCGTAAAATTGTTGTAAGTATTTACAAATGTCACTTGCAAGTTTTGCTTGCAAAGTTTCAACAAAAAGTCATATTATAAATATATTTAAACATTTTGTCCCTAATAGAGTTTAAATTGCAGATTGTTTTGCAATTGCCTTTTGTACGCAGGTAGTTAATTTCCGTTCCAAGATAATTATTTGTATGATGTCCACTGTTTCATTTTTAAGGTTCCGTACCCAAAGGGTGCAAACGGGACCCTATTACTGAGACTCCGCTGTCTGTCCGTCTGTCCATCTATCTGTGTGTCTGTCTGTCACAAGGCTCTATCTCTTGAACCGTAATAGCTAGACACTTGAAATTTTCACCGATTATGTATTACTGTGGCCGCTATAACAACAAATACTGAAAAAAAAAGTTAAAAATTAAAGGGGGTCGCCATACAAAAAACGTGATTTTTCAGCGTTTTTAACTAGATCTTTATAATGGCATTAATTAGATACTTGATTTTTTTACAGATTATGTATTCCTATGGCCGCTATAACAACAAATACTAAAAAAAAAATGTTAAAAATTAAAGGGGTTGTCATACATAAAACGTGTTTTTTTAGCGGTTTAAAACATTGTACGGAGGTACGGAACCCTTCATGTACGAGTCCGACTCGCACTTGCCCCTTTTTTTCATCATTCTTAGAGCTAAAGATATTGGAACTTCCATTTTCAAGTTTTCTTTTTAAGGCCATAAATAAATTTTCCGGGGTCAAGTGCTGCCCTCATTTGAAATAAATAATTTCAAAGGAAACGAAGAATTCATTTAAAATTTTGTCTTTGTGATGCCCTAGATCTTCAAACTTTTTTATGAACGACAGTTTACAGTTCAAAGTGAGAACGTAAAGCTTTTCTAAGCATTTTTGCCAAAAGTGGGCGTTTTCCGCATAGTTCGCTTAATAGTGGAAAGGTAAATGAATTTTAGACGAATAGTAGAGATGGCCTGGCGGGAGTTCACTTTACAATCGCTTACGAATGTTAGGCAACCTAAGCGTGATGCGCATTTGAAATCGTCACCATAAGTGGCATACAATTCTGTATTTCTGTGTTTCTTTATGCTTTAAACAGCTCTTAAACTTTTTGATTCCAACTGTCATCATTAGACGGCAGTCAAGATATGTCAAATTACTTTAAGCAGTTATAAAACTATCCAATTTGTAGGAACTCTAACTTGGTACAAATTGTTAGTTAGTGATTCCACTCGTTTTAGTGTGACCGAAGGCGACGTCTACAAAAACTATCTTTAAAGTTATCCCTGTTGAACATGTTGCTTATGACCTATGGCGTTTTTGAACGAATTCAAAGATTACAAAGAAGTAGAACGATCCTAGCGTCCTTTTTACTCTAAATCGGATCCAGTCAGTCCTAACTGCGATTACATCTTCCGATTTCCTAGTTGGGTTTTCTTCAAATTGTACAGTGTAATCATCATTATCATCAGGTCTTTTCTAGTCTCTACTGCAGGAGCATAACCCTCTCTGTACTACCAGAGCCATATATTAGCTAGCGCAGTCAAAGGATTTGGCCTACACTTACCACGCTGGCCAGACGAGTTGGAGAGGTCTCACTGATGTTTATATAAGCTTTGTTTAGCTTGTAATAACCGCTTGAAATTTGACACCAGTATTGGCCACTCGAAAAACAAACGTCAACAAGAAAAATATTCATACCAATCACCGATGATTTCAAAACCGTCTCGTCTTTAAAACATCGGCCAATAATTCCGGCGGTTTCACCCCGCCATTTTTGGAGAACCAGTTCTGTGGACCTCTTTTTGTGCTGAGGTTAAACTTAAGATGTCAGGGTGGCGTTATGCAAGTAATAAACCAGCATCAATATTTTGGAATTGCAAGAGAATTATTGCTCAACAATTTCAGAAATAAAAAAAATGTCTTTTCTTCAACGTAGTAATGCTACGTTGCAGAAAAGACATTTGCAAGGATCTGAGTATTTTATTTTATAAATATATTTTTTTATTTTTGATTAATTATTATTTTACTTTATTGTATTCTTTCAATTTAGCTTGCATGCCAATTTTTAGTTTAATTATTAATTTATTGTTGCGTGGTAATTAATAAATAAGTAATATCTAAATATTTTTAAATAAGTGTTATAAATAACGCAATGAAAGACGTGAAAAAAGTGACCAAGCCGAAGATCTAGATTTTGAAAAAAGTTGTGAACCGCTTGATTTTATTTAGTGAAGATTTAATTGATGTATATTGCTTTTTAATTTCTAATTACAGCAGTAAAGTACCTAAGTAACGATTATTATAAAAAAAATTGCTGTTATCTTTAGTTATTAATTAGCACGTAAACATAATAATTTAACAAATTTCATAAATAATATTAAATCAATTTGACAGCGGTAAAAAATAAATTATTTAAATCACGCGATCGAATAAATTGAGTTTGCGGTAACGTACCTATATCACTTCTGATTTTATTAAGGCCGTACTTGAATTTTCCGGGGTCCAGTGCTGCCCCCATTTAAAATAAATCATTTCAAAGAAAACGGAGACATTATTTAAAATTTTGCAACTACCAAGTCCTAGATAACCCTTTAAAGTATTTTATGAACTACTGTTTACAGTTTATAATGAGAACGTTAAGCTTTACTACGCACATTAGCCAAAAGTGGCCGTATTTCGCAAATGTGCGTAGTAAAGCTTAACGTTCTCACTTTAAATTGTAAACAGTAGTTCATATAATACTTTGAAGGGTTATCTAGGACTTGGTAGTTGCAAAATTTTAAATTATGTCTCCGTTTTCTTTGAAATGATTTATTTTAAATGGGGGCAGCACTGGACCCCGGAAAATTCAGGTACGGCCTTAATGGTTTGTATTACAGCTCATTTGTCACGGAACTAAAGAAAGTATAGTCATATTACATTTGCGGTTACCGTGATGAACATAATAGAAAATTATGCAACAGCTTTTGTACTGTTACTTGAGTAATCCTTCCGCACTACCTAATTTCCCGTAATTTTTTTCTATATAAACGAGGTTGCCTGGAAGAAATTGCTTACCGACAAGGCCGCCTTTTGCGCATTTCCTAATTTTTAAGATAATTATGTTCTGTTTTTTACTTTTGTGTAATAAAGGATATTGTATTGTATTGTATCTTCTCCGCTTGATATTTGCCATCCTTGGGTGACCATTGGCATGTTTCATCAAGGCTTCCGCAAGTATAGCAACACCGGGTGTGGTCCGCACTTGGATGGGTGACCACAATAAGTGGCATAGAAAATTTCTCGAGCTTCGTGCTTCGGAAGGCACGTTAAGCCGATGGTCCCCGCTGTCATCATTCTATGGCAGTCGTTCAGCTACGTAAATGCTTTTAGGCAGCTTGAAAAATCTGCCACTAGTGTTGGCCACTTACACACACGAAAGAAAGACCTAAGGAGAAGAACAAGCCTCCAAGAAGAACGTGCACTCCTAGTTGCAAAGCAGCAACCGAAAACGCGCTGATAGGTACGATGCCATCGTTGAGTTAGGTATAGTATCCCGTTAGTATCCCAATATAAAAGTTTAAAATTACTTTGGGGCTAGCTCAATCAGTGTGATTTGTCCTTAAAAAAGAAAAAAATTACTACCAACTAAAAACTAACTATTGTTTTTAACTTTTTTTCTGAAAAGATCTAAAAGCCACACTAGCAATTCGTCTTAATTTTGATTATTTTTTTCTTGTTTTTGTTTACCTACACGCCTATCGTTACGATTGATCTTTTGGCCCTACGGTCTACTTTGTAATGGATGAAGATGTGATAACTATTCGTCTATGTACCCTTATAACGTAATGTTCACTTTAATTGTCGTTTTCTAGACTAAAAATAATTTCCTGTTGACCTTAAAATGTAAAAGCAAACCAATCATAAACTGAGTCATAGTGAATGGACGTTTGGTCGCGTATCCGAGCTGGCCTTGGAAGCTTCTAGATGCATGCTCCAATCGAAAGTGTCTCGGAAAGATGTCGCTATTTGAAATTTAAATTCGTTCTATTATGTTGTGGAAAATTTAGCGGTTTCTTTTTAAAATTGGTGGCCAGTGTCGGTTGTTTATGGATAGATAATTTTAGGTCTTGTAAGTATAATGTCAATGATTTTCAGAATGTACATGATTAAATCGGAAATGTTGCAGAAGATGTTACCAATTTCAAATTTAAATTCGTTCTCTTACCCGGCCAGTGTAAAATTTGGCGATACCTTTTTAAAATTGGTGACTAGTGTCAAGTGTCAGGTATAATGGATGAATGAGTTATAATGTCAGACAGTACCTATCTAATTAAAAGAATCGTATTTATGCATATTGTTAAATTGAATTGTTCTATCTATTTGGAGATGTCTTTTGAAAATTGCTGGTCTGTGTCACATTTTTGTGAGTTTTAGTTTAGGTATTTTATAATGTCAAAAATTTCATTTTGGTTTCGGTATTATTTCAGTGGATATTGTGTAAAAACTCATAGTGCGTTGCACTGCACTACCATAATAAGTTTCTTTTTAATTTAAATTTTTCGTACAATCTTTTATTGTGAGGCTTAAAATGACAACTGTAACAAGAAATGTAATAAGCCCAATCTCGATGGGGTTGCGTCGTTTTATCACAGGGTTCCTATAGCCACCATCATCAGATCAGATTTTTGTCATAATAATATTGCATTGTCATCTAATTTACATTATTGCATACAACATTTCATCTCAATCAGAAACCGGGAAGAGGTTCAAATTTAACTAGCAAGATTTGACCCAAAAAACAATAAACAAGGCTAAAGAGACTAAATAAAACCTTGTAATAAAATTATTATATACAAAATAAAAACCATGAGTTTTTTTAATCTAGAGTTTCTCTTTACAAATAGATATTTATTACCAAGGAAGTTTGCATGTTTACAGGAAATATGCATTTTGACCTTTAAGTGTTGCGATATCCAGAAACAAGGCCATCGCTCATAGGGAAGTATGAAGTAAGCCTGTTGCATAAGCCTTTGTATGAGTTCAGTTGTATAGCAAGATCTCTAATAGGTAGACTTTTAGTCATTGAACGCATATTACAGTAGGGTTACTCCAAAACGAATACGCAAGGCGTACGTAACTGCTTATCCGCGTGAACGTTAATACATAATGATAAAGTTTAATTTGGTTTGACATATAAATAGGACGTTACTATCGGACGACTATCGTATTATTTTACCCGTGTGGTTCCGGGTTAGAATAGGACAACTCCATCTCTTCCTGTGGATGTCGTAAGAGGTGACTAAAGGACTTACGGCGGCTGGTTGTAAAACTTTTCGCACAAATACATTCCCAAAGTGGGTTGCCGTCAGGCAGGCGGCCGGTCGTAAAACTGTAGCCAAATCAATTAAACTGTTCCGGTTAATTCTTCTCCATTTTGCAAGGTCTTTGGCATCCTTGGGTGACCATTGACATGCGTGTTATATTTGGAGAAGAAAAAGCAGGAAAGCGCACCCCGGGCTCCGAAGCAGCTCAGCCGAGGATGCAACCAAAAACACGCTTAGACGAAGAAGACTATCGTATTATTTTATGGAATAACCTCCCAGGTGACAGAAGTTATGGGTTGTGAACAGAATATGAGTAGTTTTAAAAACGAAAACCTGACTACGGAAAAATTCTTGCTGAAAAATACGTTTATCAGCAGAGAGAAACAGCTAATAATGAGTGACGTCAAATAGCCTATAACTAGTGAACAGCCAAGATGCTCCAACCATACCCCATTCAATTTATTTAAATACTTGTCCACAAAATACACATACATCATAAAAAAAAAAAGAAATAATAAAAAATCCGAAAAGGGCTGGAAATTATCTGGCACAAAGAATAAACATTGCCATACAACGTGGCCATGCTGCCAGCCTTTTAGCCACGCTGCCGAGGGGTAATATTTTAGTGGGATTACATAATTTGTAATTTTTTTAGTTTTAGTTCTTAGAGGTACTTATAAGTTTTAATTTATAATAATTAAATTTTTAACAAAATAAACAACCTACTTCAATTTTTTTAAGGAGTTTTCTCCATATCTCCAAAGTTCTTCATCATATCTTCACCAAATTAAAATGGGACCAACTTGGTAGTAAAGGCTTTCAAATTAAAAAAAGAATCATCAAAATCGGTTCACAATTGGCGAAGATATCGCGTAACAAACATACATTAAAAAAAAAAAAAAACATACAATCGAATTGATAACCTGCTCCTTTTTGGAAGTCGGTTAAAAAAAAATAATTTAGCTTTAATTTAATTTAAACTGTATAAAGTTATAATTTTTGTCAAGGAATCCTGGATATAATTAAAGGTACGAGAGAACAGATGAACATATGTACATACATACATACATAGCGGCAAAATACCCTTTTAAAGTATTACTTACTTACTTACCCTTTGGCTTCGCCGTAGTCGGGTAATAATAGGTGACAGAAGTTGTGGGATCAAAAGAATAGAGGAATCAAAGATGTACTTGCCGTAAGAATGACTTACTGAAGCGCTGGATGAGGTTATTATCTTCATAAACAGAAGATGTGTAAAACGTGAGCTCTCCTGTGGTGCCATTTTTCAAACGCAGAGTCACTAATCGAACGTTTTTTTGTAAGGAAAAATCATTCGAATCCGCGTTTCAAAAATGGCACTTCTGTTATGAAATTTCTTTCAGGCAGACTTAACCAAGCAAAAAAAGGAAGTAAGTAACATTACAAAAAAAATAAATAACACTGAATTGAGAAAAGATTTTAAGCTATAAGCAAAGAGGATTCGTTAAAACCACAGATAGTTAATACATAAAAAAAAACATATAAGAATATTAAAAAGTTCGAACTAGTTTTCCGAAAGAAGTTCCCACAATAAAACTTAACAAAAAACAACATAAGTTCCTACCAAAATGTCATATGTAAATTTTGCCACCACTAAAGGCATTATGTTAATTTATTACTTGATCCGAACAGTTTAAAAAGATAAATAAATTAAATGCACGAATGATATCTTCGATCAAAGGATCATTATGTAAATTGTTGCAAATATATATCAAGGTCACTTAACCTGATTTGTTAATTTGACATTTAGAAATGTCACACTGTTTGGTAACTGTCGTCTGGCAACAAGATTATGCGAAATTATATAATTTGATTGTTAAATGATACGTAACACGTTGCATAGAATAAATATACCATGTAGTATACGATCCACTGATATGGCCGCTGAATTCACGAATGAAGGAAAGGTCTTGTGATAAAAATTAAATAATATAAAAAAAAAACTATAATTTAAAAAAAAATAGGAGCCCAGTGCCAATAACAAGAATCAGAAACAAACTAAACTAAAAATAGAATTAATAAAACTGTAGATCGATTAAAAAAAAAACAAAGTCTTTGACTGAACTATGAATAGATACAAAATCTGAGGACAAATTGAAACTGATAGTGGCGGCGCGTGCGCACAATTGACTTTCGATTTTCAATGGAGCGTGCCTGATTGATACGCGTCGATTACTTCCTACTTACGCGTTAATTATTTAATATTTACATCATTATACAGTAAACACTTTGTGTACTCTTCAATTAATAATAAGTCCACCATCCATTGTACAAAATATTTTGGTCTATTATTTTTTAACTATTTAACTGTAACTATTTCTTGTACAATAAAGATATAAAACAAACAAACAAACAATAATAAGGGCGGAAAACATTTAAACATATTAGGTAAATAAAATAACATAACAAAATTAAAAGAAAAATCTATTCATTTATAAATTAATAAGTTTATATTAATAACAATTTATGGATTGGTCTATTGAGTATAAGTTTGTAATTGTAAAAAAAATATTTTATGTAACAATACTATCTCAATAATAAATTTGCCTACAGCAAAAGTAAAAATAATTATTTAAATCAAAATGGGGAACAAAAAGACATGTAAATAATCTAATTTGAAATCGGTACAAAATTTGAATTTAAGAAGCAAAAAAAAAATTGTAAAAGATTCCATATCCGTCGAGTTTTTGGCGGGAAGTCAAGGGGTTCGGTTGGGGTTTGCTTTAAATTATTTTGCAAATTGATTTTAGTGGACTTTATAATAAGAAATTGGTGTTGTTTGGTGTTATAAATGCTCATGCTCATGAACAATGTGTAAATAGTTGAAGTGGACAGTCATAGTACGACTGTAGTGATATTTGTTTTGCGGACTGTGTGGTCTTCGGGCGTCGTCCGCCACTCAGTCGTCTATGAAAACCAGTGGATTCGTACAGATTTGTCGCTAGAAGGTCCCTTGAAGCAATCAAAGGCCTACACCACTCTTTGATTGTAACTTGTTAGGATTAGGTTAGGTTAGGATTAGCAATAAAGAACAAAATTAAAGATAGGCTATAAAGGACTTGTATCCAGAGCCGTAAAATTATTTCTTAAAAAAAAAAAATTCCATATCCGAAAATAAATTGAACTCCATTGAACTCATTTTAAAGTCCAACAAAAGGTGTTCACAAAAGAAAGAAAATAGGCACAAGAATCATGATTCAGGTATAAATCCAAATTCGTGACTTGACCACGGAAGGCTTTTAGACTTAAGTGAAAGTGTCTAGATTGTGTCAAATGTAGGCCGCAAGTTTATCGTTTATCCGAAGACGGATCATTTCGTAACGGTTGAGTAAGGTGAGGTAACTTTTTAATTTTGAGGCAGAGGACGCGAGGATCTGTTGCTCTTGTGCCAGTTTTATGTGTGTAGTTAAGTTTAAAGTTTAATTTTTTTAATTTTTCGGATTTTGAATTTAGAAAAAGCCGCAAAGAAAGAAACAGCGCATTGGAATCTCGGAGTAGAGTATAGTGACGTCACCGCTCTGTAAAATCATACGAAACCGTGACGTCATGCGAAATGTGCTGTATCCTCGTCATTAGTTTTAAGTAAGAAAAAAGAAAAGCTGAAAGTGGAGGTATATAGGGGGGGGGGGGGGGCACCTTTACCCGCCGTGGGACAGTGAATATTTTAAAAATTTATTATTTAAATTAGAATTTACGTGATTGTAAACGCAATAAACATTATTAAATTGACTTTATTTATTATATTTTTATTAATGTTTATTGTTTAATGGAGGCATCTCCACTTAACTCCACCGACAAGAGCAAGCTTTTAAGTTAAAGAAGAAGAATGTTTATTGCGTTAACAGTAAATAAAGTCAATTTATTAATGTTTATTGCATTTAAAATAAATAAAGTCATTTTAATAATGTCTATTGCGTTTACAGCGTTTACCAGCAATGGGAAATGGTGTATCCTATTGCGTAGTATGATTATTTCAGGTAGTGACGACCTAGTTAACCACGCGGCGTGCTATTGCTAACACTTGATTAGGATGCATGTAGCCTACTTGGTGTCTATTTTTAGATTCAAAGAGGTTATTTTTATTGTGGTCGTGTTTGTACACGATTGGTACACGCAAAGAGCAAAACAATGCCTTGGAAAATGACACCGATAAAATTTATATGTTCAAACGAGTTGCCAAATTTGCGAGATATATACTCATGAAACTGATTAGTCACGTAGTTCCCGGCGCAAAATAGAATATGACCACTCTAAGTCTTCCCGTGGAAGTCGTAGAAGGCGACTTAGGAAACACAAGCTAAACAAAGCTTGTAAACATCAGTGAGACCTCTCCAACACGTCTGGCCAGCGTGGAGAGTGTAGGCTAAATCCTCTGACTGCTCTAGCTAATATACCTATGGCTCTGGTAGTACAGAGAGGGTCATGATACTTACTGACTACATCAAGCCCGTTATAAATAAATATCAAAAATATGTCCAATTCGCTATTTTCGAACAAATCAAATTAGATACTTTTTCTTAACAAACATTTTCTTTGGGATTTGTATGAAATATAAATAATTTAATAAATGTGGTCTTACATGCAGTGCAACATTTAACTGTATCTTATCTATATTCTAATTTAAGCTTGACCTGTGGCTTGACCTCAAACATCCTTGCCAAATCTTCAAAATCCGTGCTGAATCAAAGGCTATTATAGCCTATTTAGTTCAAGGCTATAACACAAAGGAGGTAGTTAAGGAGAAATAGCACACAGAGTCATTGTTTGGACATAATGGTGTTTCGAAATTAGTCGGTTTATCCTTGTACGAGTCATTGGTTTACTATTTTTAGGCGCCTAACACACTAGCGGCCATAACCACGACCAGGGGGGTTACTCCATTAAATAATAATATTATTAGTCTAATAGTGACATCCTATTTATAAAATGTCAAACAAAATTAGTCTTTATTATTATGTATAACGCTCAATGAAGCTTGACACTGAAACGCGTATACGCTGTATCGTTCGTCTTGCGTACCGCTTTTGGAGTAACCCGACAGGAGTGCTGTTTCTGAAATCAGGAGTCACACAACGAATAATTTGTGCGAGTGTTTCCAAACGGGCGCATTTTTTAATTGATCATATATTGTTCTTGTTGTTAGTTTGGAGAATAATTAAATAAAAATAAAATAAAAAATATATGCGAAGAATTTGCACGAAGTGGTATTTATTGCGCACTAGTAATTTTGACATTTGTAGCGTACAACTGTCAAAGAAACCTTTCATGGAGAATCCGCTCCGTTTTACGCTGCTTTTTCATTTATTTTGAAATGTTTAGAAAACCATTGGCAAAATGATATTTTCTGCGTAAAACAATATTACATATCGCTGACACAACGGTTTCAAAAATACGATGCAATGCGTCTAAACACGAGCGGTGTGTTGGAAAACTACATATTTTGCATTTAACTGACTCCTCCCTCGTTGAAAAATTTCACTCCAGTATCCGCAACGATCAGATATACCTATTAGAGAAATATTTATTTCATACTGTTGCGAATTTTTTATTATTTTTTTTTCAATGAATAAATGCCGATTATGGACTACAGAAATAAGTTGAGGTCAAGTGCGCGACGTTCATATGGCTAAGTTAATCTGGTCGTTACGGCCACTGGTTGTGGTTGCCTCTATACTTTTGTTATTATTATAATTATTTCTTTATTTATTTATTTTACTCTTTATTGCACGCAATTTAACAAATTAGACACAAATAATAGAGATAAATTGTAGCATAAGTACAAAAGGCGGCCTTATCGCACAGCAATCTCTTCCAGGCAACCTTAGGGTAGTATGGATACAAAAGAAATTTAGATATGTTACAGGTGAGGTGCAATATTTCAAAGGAGATATACAAATAAAATATTATAGATACATATAATACATACTTATATAAAAAATATTTACGTATATATATATATAAGAACCTAAACAAGATGCGAAAGGAAAAGAGTGACTTAGAAAGAAGAAAGGAAGTGTGATTTGACTTGTGATTTAGCTGGCTAGCGTTCGAGCCTGTCGAATGGACAGTGGCAGTGCGTTCCAAAGCAAATTATGTTATACTATTGGTGGTATATTTAGCTATGTGGCCCACTGTACAAAAGCAATTTCACTTGAAATCTCATGTAATTAGTCATAAACCAAAATACACAGTCATTTATGGTTAGCAATTAACAAATATTGTCTTGGAGCCAGTGTGTAAGAAAGTAACTTTCTAAGTGAATAGTTGCTTGAGGCAAGAGTAAAGCTAATATACTCGTACGATAAATAAGTATTATAAATATTGTTGATTTAGTACCCCTGGCTATATTGAAATCTGGGAATCGCCTTCTCTTATACGCCCCAAAGGTATTCTCTGGTAGACAGCGCTTAGCGTTAAAATTAAACCTATTGTACATTAATTTTATAGTGCAATAAATTAAATAGATAAATCAGAATCATTAATAGAATAAAAAACATCATTTTTGGCAATTGGATAAATTAGTGAAATGACTAACTTAAATAATTGCATAATTCAAACGCAACGTTGGCTGTACTTTATTACAATCAAGTACTTTGATATGAGATCCTCCGTACTACTTTAATGGTCTAATTAATACAAATTAAATAATAAGATGGCTATATAAATAACTAGTTAATTTAAAAGCATGGTCATTTGTTTAACAAATTAACACTTAATGTACTTATACAAAATTATGTAGAGGTATTTTACCTACCTACATATTAAATTTTACGGTCTAATTATTCTGAGATGTAGATAATATTGTGTTAATAAGCTTTTACACAATTTTACATAAAAAATAAAATTCGAAATCACAAAAAATAGGTACCAAAAAGCAAATTAGACTTATAGTACACTAGCAGTCCACCCCGGCTTCGCCCGTGGTACACACATAGCCTATGTCACTCGGGAATAGTGTAGCTTTCCAACGGTGAAAGAATTTTTTAAATCGGCCCAGTACTTTTTGAGCCTATTCATTACAAACATACAAACATACAAACATACAAAAATAGGTACAAATCTTTCCTCTTTATAATATTAGTGTAGAAGTGTAGATTAGAATTATTTAAAATTAAAAAAAAAACAATTATCTGACCACTTTTTTTTCAAATTACGAAAGAATCCAGCCAGTGATATCGATCAATTTAATTCAAAACCAACTTTTTCCTTCTTTCAGACTTCCCTGGCATGTGCTTCGCGTCCACCCGTTGCGCGACAGTCGAGCCTGGCAACACCTGGGACCTGGCTCCGTTCTGCGGCCGCAGCACATGCGTGGTCAGCGAGGACACGCCCCCCAGGCTGCTGGAGCTGGTTGAAGACTGCGGACCTCTACCGCTCGCCAACCCTAAGTGCAAACTTGACACTGGTGTGTATTAATTTTTAAATGTTCTTGAGTTAGCCATGTGGTTTCCGGCATTCCGGATGTCGTAGATGGCGACTTAGGAAATGCAAGCTAAACAAAGCTTATAAACACCAGTGAGACCTCTCCAACCCGTCTGGCCAGCGCGAAGAGTGCAGGCCAAATGCTCTAACTTTTCTGGCTAATATATGGCTCTGGTAGTACAGAGACCTCTCTGTGCTACCAGACTCCTGCTCCTGCAGTGGAGACTAAAAAAGGACTTGATGATGAATGCATGTCTCTAGACTACCTAAGGTCTCCTGGCGCTGGTTATTACGCTCGTCCGTCTCATACATACTTAGTTATATTAAAATAAATCAAAAATAATAATAATAAATACAGGTCCTGGGTTCGATTCCTATATTTGCAAATGGGAACATGTAGAATTATTTACTTACCAGCGTAAATAAAAAAATAAACTGAGATCGTATATATTTATGTCCCTCGGTTTTGAGTAAGGCGACTTTTCGTAGTTAGAGATATTCTGTTATTATAGGGATTGGTGTAATAAAACACGGTATTCTCTTCCCGTGCCAGCTGGGTCACATGAGTGGCCTAAAAATACGTCATCAGTTTAATGTTGCCACTGTGTGCAAATGCATTTTTTAACATAACAAACTAATTATGAACTAATATTTCAATATATAAATTTATTACCAATTAAACAGATGAATCACACAATATATATATATATATATATATATATATATATATATATATATATATATATATATACGAAATAGTTCAGTTAGTATTTTATATTCATTAACTAATTGAGAAAGTCCTTATATAGGTATACTGAAAATAACACTTTTGGTGACAACCGTGACGTAAGTAGTCTTGGGCCGTCGTGGGAAGAGTATACCATGTTTAATTAAACAGATTATTATAATAATTGATTACCTAATAGTTAAATGTCAATGTGTCTACTGTTTCATGTCAATGTGTCACATCAAGCGGCTTTTTTACACCAGAAATAAATTCATGCTACCGATATTGCAAATAAAAATGGTAGTTAACTTTTTGTGAAAGTATAATGAATCATTCATTTCCGCAAAGTAATATACAATAATGATGATGTGTGTACCGGTCACAATATTTTGCAATAAACACGCTTGACATGTAGAGCAGAGCTTGTAACATACAGTTTTATAATCTATGTTATCAATGCTGTTGTTGCACTGGTGCTTTGTTTGTAAAAGTTCATAATTATAGAAAAAGAAATGACTTAAAAAGAATTAAAGTAATATAATTTTTAGGAACTTTAAAATTTTTACTCAGATTTCATTCAGATTTTATTCAGATTGTTTTTAATATTTTTTTAAGAGATTGAGAAAAAGAATAGGTTTTTTTTTATTTTTATAAAAAGTAACCAGCCTTACAGCACTAATTATATTGAAAAGCAATGGTAAGGGGTGAAGTTCGCAAATTTTTAATATTATACTTTAAAAGAAACTTAACTCTGTCTACGAAAATACCTAACTTGCAATTATTTTTAAATTAATAGTTTACGTAATCCAGTAACAAACAACATACAGGTTCTTTTAAATTGTATAGGTTTTTTTTTATTGTTTGCAATTAAGTTATAATTTTTTTTTTACTTTACAGACAAGACCAACAAGACCGCGCCTTTCCCTGGCTGCTGTCCAATCTTCACGTGTGAAGATGGTGTCAAGTTAGAGTACCCTGAGCTGCCCACTCCTCCCCCAGAAGAGGAAAAGAAAGAGGAAGAAAAGAAGGCATAAACAAAAAAAAAAACAAAATTAAAAAAAAAACCGCAGTATATCCGAACGCGATTGACAGAAAAATGGCGCGTTCTTTTTGCAACTGCGGCGTATTTGGTCTCAAAACTTACCAAAATGTTTTTACAATGAAATCTAACAGTAATTTCTACAATAAAAATGTCACAATGGACAAATTTTATCCGCTACTTCCTATTTCCTGTTCTTTCAAATAATCTGTGACAAAACTCATTGTTGGAATGAATGGCGTGTGATCCATAGTCAAAATGGACGCATAGACAATTTTGTGATTGTTTTTTTTTAGAAGTTTATCGGCTTTTTTATTTGAATGCCTACTATAATGTTTGTGATACTGATACAAAAAATAAAATAATATAAAAGATATTCAATAAAAAATATAAAATTTCTATATGATGGCTTTTTATTTACCACCTTGTTACTGTTAAACCACAGAAGTGTTATTACTTCTGTGTGTTAAACAAAACTAATTAAGGCTGTTATAAGAGCAATTTTAGTTCATGTCTAGTCAATAATTTTCGACGAATATAAGCAAGATAGTTACTGATACCTTATTTCATTATAATGAAAATTCGTTAAGGTTCATCAAATTATCAGTTTTAAGTAGGTGCACGTAGATTTAACGTCTGTAAATATAATAACGCCTTTAATTGCTCTTAAACTGATTTAAATTAAGTTATTGTGATATTATCCCAAAACACAAGTTTTAAACTCACTTTGGGGCTAGCTCAATCAGTGTAATTGACAGAGCGGGCGAAGCGAGCAAGGTCTCTAAATCGAGTTGGGGCAAAAACACATTGTTTGTATGTATGTTTGTACCGCGATAACTGCCGAACCGATAGTCCGATTTTGATGAAATTTGGTAGGCATGTAGGAAATATCAATAGAATTTTTAAGTTCGTTAGGCATCAAAATCGATTTAGTAGTGTTTAAAATATGAATAAAAATGTCCGCGATTATGTAGCAAATGAAACCATAGCACGTTCTAACTTTGGATAGCGCCATCTAGGTGTCACTTAGGAAACTATAATCGCGAGGTCTAAGTTCGCGGCGAACTACTAGTTATTTGTCCTTATCTATCTAATGATAATTTATTAATACCAATTTTACAGTGGGACATAGATGGCTAAAAAAATTACCTATGTACATTATTTAACTCTGCTTAGTTGAGAATCCTAATAAATGTACTACGCATGCTCCTGCATGTAGTATGTCAATACAGTAGTAAAAACTGCACTAAAACATGCTTGGGTTCGATTCCCTTTTAAGTAGGTATTAATAGAAAATACTGCACACTTATAGATACACTTGCGTAGCTAAAAAATGTTATTATTATTTTAAAAATATGCAAAAAAAGTAGTATGTAAAGTATAAATGTTGTTTCGCTTTCAAGCCAAAACGGCTTTACTGATTACAATAAAAGGAATGAAGATAAATATTACCTTGATTAACACGTAGGATACTTTGATCTCGGGAAAGTATGAGGATCCCGTTGGATTGTCAAAAATTTTACTACGCGTGCAATGCTAGCTAGTATTAAAATACATGTAAATTTAGTTAAATACATGAATAAAATTGAATATATTTTTAAACAAGTACTTATGGAAATTATTTAATCCTTGTTATTTAAAATTAAATTCTTAATTCATTTAACATTTAACATATTACAAATTCAATACCATTTGAATAAATAACATGTAAAACAAAACATAATGACATTAGTAACTGCTAATGGACAACCTTTGCGACAGAAACGAAACAGAGCAGGGTCACCGACCACCGTTGCTTTCAGCTATTCTCTGCCCTATCTCACTAATAAGTAGCTAAGCATCAGCACCCTGGCCATTTATTTTTCTGTGTACTTGATTTTTAACCAATAAATAAAAACAGCACAATAATTAAATCAATATTTTAATCGGGAATAATGAATCTCAATAATACACATTACAGTATGATTGTCAACACTTTATAATAAGTACAATATAAAGATATAGCTAGACCTATAACTAAATATAATAATAATGTATCATCGTAAAAATAATTCGTCAAAATTTAAATTGATTCCCAATGACTTATGTGGGATTTGCTTCGCTACGGTAACTGTCAAGTCATAGGTTTTACAAGAAAAGGAGACACATAACTAAATTACAAACAAGACAGTTTCCTAAATACCTTCTTCTTCTTTGTCTTTCTCTGTTCGAGCCGTACGTCTATGGAACTCACTACCACTTACTATCCGAAGCGCCCAAACGCTAGCCAGCTTGAAATCCCAAGTAAAATCGCATTTTCTATCCTTATGAAAGGTAATTTCCTTCCCTTGTTTCCACTTAGTTTCTTCATTTTGTCCTGTTATGTTTTCTTTGTGTAAGTTGTATGTATGTATTTAAGTATTAGGTGTATGTATGTTTATTATAATTATTGTATATAAGTATGTTTATTATATTGACCACCCCGCACTACCTAATTTCCCATCATTTTTTCTATATAAACGAGGTTGCCTGGAAAAAATTGCTTAGCGATAAGGCCGCCTTTTGCGCATTTCCTAATTTTTAAGATAATTATGTTCTGTTTTTTACTTTTGTGCAATAAAGGGTATTGTATTGTACCTACGTCAACCAGCTATCATACTAGTTTTTAATTTGAATAAATAAAAATGTGTCATTATTGTGACCATAAATGCAATATAGACTATATTAATTGTATGAGAAATCAAATGTTGAGTTTTACGAGAAATAGAACTAATAAAATATTACAGATATTAAATTTTTAAATAAGCCATTGGGAATTAAATTTAATATAATTCATTGTTCAAAAGTCTAAATTAAACATTACGTTGCAAGTATGAAATAATAAAAGGAGTAAAAACATTAGTGTCTAACAATAATAATAAAAAAAAATACCATTATTCAAACGTAACAGTCTATATACGTTCTATTATTCTAAACACAGATCTTAACGTTACTTGATATTACATATATTTTTAAAACATTATTATTTTTCATTTAAACTATACGATAAAATATAATCAACTATATTATTAAAATCACAATTCTCCTAATTATAACATTTAATACAATTATTAATATTGCACAAAATATTTGACAGACATTGACGCGGCCATTTTTACATTTTGAGCCCACTTTAAGCTGTTATAAGGTCGCGTACAATAATAATACAAAGCATGTTACCTATTCATCTCATCACAATGATTATAATAATATGAGTCTAATTTTAAAACACAGTAAGTAATAAAACATTTGAGTTTAATACGGGAATTTCTTTTTATTATTACTTTAACAACAGCGTCTAAATATGGGTCATTTCAAAGTCAAATATCATTTGAAAATAATTTCAATGTCACAGTTTAATATTATGTGTAACATTTTGCGCAAAATATATAATTTTATGTTAAAATTAAAAATTCATTAATTATTTAACGATGAAACTAGATTTCCTGCTAATTTTAAATAAAAGTGTTTAAAATATTCTATGACAATGTTTACATTGATTGAGTGATTGGAGAGTTAAATGGCGAGTATTTTAACAGTTGCAGTGGAGTTTGAATCATATAAGATTAATTTCGACCAAGAAATTGTCTTTCAGCAGCAGGATTTAATATGGAAAAGAAATGTAAAAAAGACAGTAAGTATGTATCAAAGTATTTGGAATATGCATTATTGCCTTTGAGATTTTATAAAGTAATTATAATCAGGCAATTCCATTTCACTCACCCGTTGTACTTTTCCAATATAAACTAAGCTTATGCATTTTAAAATTCCTTATCTGTTAGTTTAAAAAATAATTTTATGTAGTTTGCAAAAAATATACTTAGATTTTTATTTTTAGAACAAGATTTTTTCATGAAAATATATATTCTTTTGATTGCTTATTCAAAATAAAACAATGTATTGATATGTCCTAAAGTTGTACATCACAATGCGTTAAAAATTAAACTATTGTAAAATTAAAATCACTGTATTATTATTTTTAAAACCTATATTTGCGCTATAAACTGGTTTCAAATCTTACAAATAATGTTTTAAAATAAGCAAAAAGAGGTAGTATTGGAAGTTAAAATTTTCGTGAAACTTTTGAAATAGATATTCTCATACATACCATTTGTATGACAACAATGAATGTAATATATTTATATTTTTATGTACAGTTATAGAATAGTTCCTCTCATTGCTGACCTTTCAATTTATACTTACAATATTTATTTAACGCCTACCTTTATCAGGATATGCATTTTTGTTTATTAAATTGCAAAAATCAATTGTGAAATCGCCGTACCTATTCTAAGCTTTAGCATTTAAATTAATTTTTAAAATGCATAGCAAAAATAATTGAAAAGCACATATTTTTGTGGCATTTGAACCACGGGAGAATCGAAGACAGCGCTTCAAAAACACGACAGTAAAAAATATAGTTTTTAGCTATTTTTATCAACTATATGTGTGATACTCATAGTTCTAGCAAACATTTGGCTTAAGGCCCATAACTTGCAAACGACTAGGTTTGCTGCCATCCTAAATATGTAACTGGTTGCATCAATACTTACGAAATTGGCAATAAAATTGAAGAAATAAAAAAAAAACTGTCAGGCAAGATAACGTAATGTTTAAAGCAATTTATTGCATAAAATAATAACAATGTTATGTTGATGTCAATCAATTATAAATAACTTCAATGATTGACAATAGAATCTTATTAAATGTATTGTCAATCAAAAATTATAATTTCCATTGTGATGTACCTATTTGATTTATTTTAATATATTTATTTCAATGGAATAGGTATGTCAAAATGTTTTGACAACGTAATTGTTTATTTTTAAGAAATTGAAAAGTAAGTATTGATTACACCAATTTTAAGGCTCAGAATATTATTTAACCTATACTCTAATTAAACTATTTAGAATGCTAATATTACATTATTTTGTTGGCAATCCTAAAATCGGGTTTTGAAGCTCTGTAAGGTTTTCGAAATTCAAAAGAAAACTGTTCCTAGTATTTTTATATAACCGTTACTTTAACAGATGCCTGCAACTAATTTACATGAACATCGAACTGCCTAACACCTATTACAACAAGCTACACATGTATTTGAAAATAGGGCACTTCGATTGCTTACTAAAATTTTTAATTGGCATTGAAGTGATATAACAAAACTTTATTCCTTCCTTATTGACAATGTGATTTTTGTATAAAACACTTTTTTGTTAAGTTGTGAATCACATTACTTAAAAAAAAAACGTAATATAATAAGAACTTAATGTTTGACAAGGAGATATTATAAAATATAAGCTCTATATTAAAAAATCATTTTCAATATTTATACTAATATTTGAAAGATTTTGTTCTTATTGTTTGTTACCTTTAAAAAAGTTATTTTTGTTTCAAACAAATTAATTGTATTTATTCGAAGTGCCGAATCTTTATACAATTTTTACGTGATAATTAGGTACACCTATAAAATACACTACATTTCACTATAAAACTTTTATAAATGTATACAATATTGGATTCTGATGACTTTTATAATTATACTCTTTCATATAACATCAATATGAACTACGGAATGAAAGCTTTGTAATATGTAACAACAAGCATTTGATTTTATTAACTATTTTATAAATACATTCAACAAACAAAAGTTTTTTTTAGTTCTTTCATACTAGTGTTAAAATGTCTTATAATATTAACATTATTTTAAAAGAAATAACAATATACAGAAGCAATTATGATAATTTAATATTCATGATTGACCAATGATAATACGAAAATGTTAATCAATAACATTTTAACAACAATGAAAGTGTCAATGTGCTTCAATTTCCACCGATATATGGCCATATTTGCATTTGTTTTACAATTTAAAATATATTAAATCATGGAGTTTTTAATGTACACAAAACGTAAAAAAGGTTATGATTTGATCAATAGTATTAAGAGAAATATAATAAAAAATAAGTACATATATAGCCATACATACAATATTACAAAAAAAAAACATTTATTTAACGTAAACATATTTTTTTTATTTGCGAAACAAAAAAAATCTTACTTTCCTATTACATTTTGCAACATTTTTTTTTCGTGCCTAAAATTGACCAACCATTTACATATTCCTTTTCCTAATTTCCTTAACTTTTATCCATTAATTTAGAATGTCTGTATCTACTATTTTAAGCTTTAAAATACATTTAAATGACAAAATGTATTTGACACAATTTTCTCGAAATTTCCACTTGTGTTTTTTTTATAAATAACAATTTGGCAGTTTACATTTTGATTATTGTTTTCATTGATAAAATACATACGACATTAAACAAATGAAAATAAGTTAAATGCTCAACAAGTTATTAAATTTTTTATTTTCATTTGAGCAGCATTAAAATTAAACGTAAAACATCTACACTCTTTTGTGCGATACGAACTCGACATTTTCACGTATTTACTACATTTTAACAATTATTTTATATTAATTCTAACAATTTATTAAAAACCTTAACATTGACTGTCCAACTATTACAATAAAACGTCAATGATTTTTGAACAATAGTCATGTTTTCAAACATTTTCAAAGAAAGTTTTAAATTCCATAAGTATAAATTAAACGTATTTTTATAAACATATTTATTTTCATTTTGATTAAATGCAATACGATTATCAGTATAGAAATACGTAAAGAGAAAAATATAGCGCGCACTGTGAAGGAGGACCCATTGCAAACTTCTTTGCCTACACCCCGACGATCTACGCGTGCGCGAAGAGTAGCTCAAGTTCTTTCACCCTGATTTGTTTTTGACAGTAAGATTTTGGTCAAAATGGCGAGCTCACGCGCGACGATTTGAATTTTTTTGCTGCTCGCTATAACCAAACTACATTGAATTAGACCGTGATCTTCGAAAGGACTTAGTTTTGGATAATACTGAAGCGTATAAAAAAAATGGACTTGATCAGATAAGTTTTTCGGGGTTATCGTGACCACGCCAGTTTCCATACATACAGCCACACGGACGTCCACAAAATGATTTTATTAAACATTGTTTTTATTTATTTAAAAGGCAAAATGTCTTTTAAAAATGTCATAAGTGTTGAAACTAGTGTTTTTCCTTGACATTTATGTGTAAATATTATTGTACAAGTGCGATAGAAAATAAATAGAGACACATTTAGTTAAAAAAAATCACTTGATTTTTGTAAGGCGAGAGCAGAGCACTATCTCATGCGCTTCGCTTATGAGGCGTGCAATAAATTGTAATAAATAAAATAAAAATTCAAATATGTTATATTATAAGAATATATTAATGAGTACCTACACTTATTTTTTGCAATAATAAAAAAGTAAAACAATAAAGGTATTCCTTGACATTGTTTGAAAACAGACCTTTTTTTTGAAAGTGAAGTTTGAAATTGTCTCATAGTATTGAAATATCAGAGAGTTCAGTGGTACATACAAGGTACTTACTATAAAGTCGTCAGATATCCAAAGATTTTGAAATATGTCCGTGCATTAGAGAATTAAAATAAATATAAACATTACTTACACGATAAAATAAGAAAATCTAATAGATATTACAAAAGCTTTAGATATAACACATTTAAAAATAAGGCTCACCATAATGTAACATTATTTTTTAATTTGTCCCAAAAATAACTGAAATTACTTTCACAAAGTAGGTAGGTATCTAATTGTTGAAACATAATGGAACTTATTATTTTTATTATAATTATAAATGAGTTTTTATTCAAAAACAAAACTACTTCACATAAAGCAACAGATAAATTGAATAGTGTTAAAGGTTAAATCATAGAAGAATAATATATTATTCTTAAAACAAAACATACAGACATAATTTAAAAAAAAAACAGAAAACAATGATCATCAGGTTGTAATAAAAAAAGGACAGAAAAAAAGTTTAAAAAAAAAGAAAAAAAAGAAAAACCGTGCATTGTCAAAGTCCAGTAAAGAGAAGAGGTGGTGCAACCGTAACTCCATGTTAACCGCTCAGTCTTATGACGTTTTGTTTATCTTGTTATTCTCCATTACTCTTTAACGTTTACTCTGGCTTCAGACGGTGCCACTGGACGATGGTCTGCCTCGGCTTCGTTATCATGTCCTGCCAGTGTTTTGTTTCGGTTGCGCCTGACCCGTTTTTTCCTGGAAATATCAAGATCAAAAGTCAAGACCGTGTGAAGTAAAGAAGGAAAGCAGGAAAGGGGACCCCGAGCTTCACAGCATTACAGTTGAAGAGGCAACTGGGAATACGCTGAGATGAGAGATGAGAGAGAGAGAGATCAAGGTCAAAAATGTAAGTATCTTAGGTATATAATATAAGTACTTTAAATGTTCATTGTCTAGGGCATACTGGAGACAAAATTTTGAATATTTAGATATCATTTAAGTATTTTTACTTAGTTTCGTTTTATATACGACTAGCAGTTCACCCCGGCTTCGCCCGTGGTACATACATAGCCTATGTCACTCGGGGAGAATGTAGCTTTCCAACGGTGAAAGAATTTTTTAAATCGGCCCAGTACTTTTTGAGCCTATTCATTACAAACATACAAACATACAAAAATAGGTACAAATCTTTCCTCTTTATAATATTAGTATAGATATAGATTATAGATTAATTTTAGTTTAATGTTGTTTATTTAGTTTTCTTCTGAATAAATGATTATCATTATCCAAGCGTATTCCCGGTTGCATCGTCAGCGGTTACGCTTTAGAGCCCGGGGTCCGCTACATATGCTAGGTGATTTGACGAGGTTACTGGTTTTTACACAGAGCGACTGCCGTCTGACTTCCGCAACCCAAAGGGTAGACCAGAACCAATCCTAGGATAGGTACAAACGCTAGATGGCGTTCGGGACGAGCTTTACGTGCCTTCCGAAGCACGGAATCATCTTTCTTTTCGGATAATCAGGTGATTCAAGCCTGCAATATCCTAACTAGACTGGAAACAACTTTCACAAAGTATGGGATTTGAACCCATGACTTCCGGATCACAAGGCAAATGCCTTGACCACTGGACCAGGGAGGCAGTCAAAGTCTTATGAATAAATGATATGAGCATAAAAAAAAATTTGTCTCCAGTATGCGCTTTATTACTCTTCAAAGTATGAAGGTTGTCAGTGATCCTCTTGTATAGTTCCTCCGTGGTACTTATTATCATTTAAGAGTCCCCTTACCCTAGACTTTTCCATACAAACGAGTCTAGCTTTTATTTGGAAACAACATGTCAGATTTCGGTAAAATACCTAAATAATACATTATTTAGGTAAAACCTAAAGAAAAATACCTGAATAATAAATTATTTAGGTATTTTGTCTATTTATACAGGGTCTAACAAAATATACTGAAACTATTTTAAGGGTGCATTCAGTCCATGATACTGAACAACTTTCTCCAAGAAACATACATGTAAAAAATAATTTTTAGCCTCCCATACAAGTTGACCGATCAGCTGATCCGAGTTTTTATGGAAAGTCAAAAATTCTTTTTCATATTTCGATATAAGTTCTATAGGGAAAGTTGTTCAGTATCATGGACTGAAGTCACCCTTTAAATAGTTTCAGTATATTTGGTTAGACGTTATGTTTCGTTTTGTACTATACACACCAATAACCTCTTTCTTCCCATTTCCTCTTGATTGTCTAGTGAAAAAAAGTCTTAATAGATACTATAGGTACCTAATGGATGAAATTTTTGAACATTTTTCGTAATTCCTACCTTCTTAATATAATATATTTTTTTAAAGTTTTTAGTTCCCATACCTATTTCTGCAATTTTGTGTGTGTGAGTGTGTTCGCGCGTGCGTGTGTGCACATGTATTATGATGAAGATTGTATATTAATAATGGTAAAGTACTTACCAGCCAACAATATCCGTCCAATCAACTCATTCCGGCCAATGTTGTCAAAGTCCATGACCTGTACATCCAGGGAGCACTCCCTGATCTTCTCCCAGGGCACGTTGAAGGAGAAGGAATCGTTGAACACTGGATTCAGGGTGCATTTAAAGATAGCCGTCTTGCGCTTCTCAATGCGTTTGTCGCCGAACTGCAACCACACTTTCACGTACGGATCTGAAAAATGTAAATTAAAATATTGATGTTACACGAAAAATTCATCATCATCACGTCTTTTCTAGTCTCCACTGCAGGAGCACGACTCTCTCTGTTCTACCAGAGCCATTTAGCCAGAGCCGTCAGAGGATTTGGCCTACACTCTCCACGCTGGCACAGAATACAGTAAGAGTAAACAGAAAGGAATCTCCTAAGGTACGCGCAATATGCGTCCCCGTTCCCCGCACCCGCACCTCTCCCCGGTTCTTGACGGCCAACGTGAGTCATCGAGGCGAAAACGGGGGAGAGGTGCGGGGACGGGGAACGGGGACGCATATTGCGCGTACCTTAGGAGATTCCGGCCTGTGACGCTGGCCAGACGGGTTGGAGTGTTCTCATTGATGTTTCTAAGCTTTGCTTAGCTTGTGTTTCCTAAGGCTCAATTCGGCCGGAAGCGAAGCGGAGAACAGTTTCAGTGTCATATAATGTTAGGCTTTATCGCCATGACTATAATACATAGAATCGCTTGTAAAACTTGAAAACGTTGCGCGAACGCCCGCAGCTTCGCGGGCATTCCAGCGGCGTCCGCGCAGCGTCGGCGCACGACTCCTCTGGCAGTGTTGCCAGATCAAATTTTTGAAAATCCGTGGGCCAACGCTCAAAAATCCGTAGAAGTCCGTAGATTGCCTCTACAAAAATCCGTAGTTCTACGGACATTTTTAAAAGGTTAATAAACCTGACTATTTATAGATTAACTGACCTTAAACTTAATTCCTTGCCGGTAAAGAAATTGTTAATAAAAAAAATCAGTGGAAAAATCTCCAAGACAAAGGAAAAACAATAAAAATTTAATTTAATTTTTATTGGTTATTAATTCTAGAGATGTACCGACTAGACTAGTGGCCGACTAGTCATATTTATCGGCGATTAGTCGGTAAAAACCACCGACTAGTCGGTCATATATATATTTTTAAAAACTTACTATATACCTAAGCAAGGATAGAAAGAAGGGACGTAATAGTAGACTTCTCTCGTGTTCATAAAAATAAACCAACCAACGTATATTAAACCAACTTTATTGAAAAATGTTGGATACATCTTGTTAAGGTTTTTTAACAGAATTGGGATTAGAGTACTATACTCGTACTTGTAAATAACTATAAATAACTGAAAGTTGGAATTTTGTCATATATTTTGAATTTTATCATTTTAATAAGGTATAACTATTTAATATGATCATTTTACTACTGTTTGGGTATGGAGCTATTGGTTAACTGGCAACCACACGTAGGTTTGGCGACTAAAATCCGTATGTCCGTAGACAAGACCTAAAATCCGTAGGTCTGGCAACGCTGTGCTCTGGCGGGCGTGAGCGGGCGCGAGCGGGCGCGAGCGGCCGCTGGAAGTATCCTACCACCCCCGCCCGCTCCACGCCGCCGCGCTGCGCACTCACTATTTGAAGTGCATCGGATACGTACATGGAATAACGTTCAAAATGGATCACGAAGAATAACTTATTTACGAAGTATAAGTTATATGTAGAATATAAACTGCGCATAGGAATAACGTGAGCCTGAGCCGTGACGTGAGTTGCGAGCGGCCGCGAGCAAACGCGGGCGGGCGCGATCAGTCGCGCGCAGCCGCCAGCAGTCGCGGGAGACACCGTGCCTTCCCTTCCGAGCCAGCCGCTGCCGGCCGCTTTCATCTTGGTGTGAATTAAGCCTAAGTCGCCTTCTACGACATCCGCGGGAAGACTTGGAGCGGTCCTATTCTACTCTGTCGGGAAGCACACGGGTATTGATATATATAATTATGATAAAAAAGAACGAAGAATGTTCCAGCTGCTTGTTATCATGTAAATAACCCACGGTTAACAACCCATCACTAGACACTATTTGAATTCTTTTCATCTTAACGTAAGTACTTATTTTTCGGTTTATCCAATTAGTAAAAAATTACAAAGATACAGCACTGTGATACGGCGCATCGAAGTAAAGGATTGCTTGTGACGTCACCGCCATGGACAAATCGTACGAGACCGTGACATCATGCGAAATTTAAATGCGCTGTCTTATTTATTCGTAGCCCATTACACATAAAACGTCACTAGTAATCGATTCTTTTTTAGGGTTCCGTACCCGAAGGGTGCAAACGGGACCCTATTACTGAGACTCCGCTGTCTGTCCGTCTGATCGTCTGTCTGTCTGTCCATCTGTCTGACTGTCCGTCAGTCACAGGGCTCTATCTCTTGAACCGTAATAGCTAGACACTTGAAATTTTCACAGATTATGTATTACTGTGGCGGATATAACAACAAATAATAAAAATAAAAAATAGTTAAAAATTAAAGGGGGTCGTCATACAAGAAACGTGTTTTTTTCAGCGTTTTTAACTTGATCTTCATAATGGCATTAACTACATACTTGTTTTCACCAATTATGTATTACTATGACCACAATAACAACAAATACTAAAGAATAAAATAAAGTTAAAAATTGAAGGGGGTCGTCATACAAAAAACGTGTTTTTTAGCGTTTTAAAACATTGTACGGTGGTACGGAACCCTTCATGTACGAGTCCGACTCGCACTTGCCCGTTTATTATTAAATAAATGTTAGCTTTACGTAACTACAATAAAAATATTTGAAGTCTTTTAATAAAATTCCCGGATGTTGTTATAAATGTCTCCCATCCGTTCTCGTCGTAAATCCAGATGCTGTCCCAATTAAGATAGAAACGCGAGCCTGAGTTATGATAATGGCCGATGGTAGTCTTAAAGAAAAATTTAAAAAGTTTTCATAAAATTTACTGGTATTTTTAAAATATTTTTCATCTCATCTATTAAAAAAACGATGTTTTCATCCCAAATATTAGGCGATAAATTCACTGGTAATTAATTCTCTAGAGACTGAAAAGTAAAAAATAAATTCCCTAGGGATTAAAACACATTCGAAAACTGAACAGGAATGTAATCTTTATAGATTTCAAAATAATGGTGGTAGTCCGGCAAAAAAAAAGTATATTAATCTCTACTTGAATAATATAAAAAAGACATAAAAAGCGTTCCTAATGTAATTTCTAAGAAATGTGGTTATTAAGAAATTGCGTGCAATATCTTTATCCCCTCAGACTGCAGGTGGAACGTCGATGGCTGTAATCGCGATCTATTTTTCACATTATGTGGGTCAAACACGCAATCTGTTCGAGCTTTATAAACAAAAAATAATACCTAACAATTCACGGGGAGCCCGTAGCAAGCAATTTATGTGATAGTTTAAGGCGCAGGGTTTGATGGCATTTGTATCATTAACATTACCATAATTTATTATGTTATTTATGTTGTTTGACATAAAAACAATGTTTTTACGCGACGTCACATGAAGTGGCAATGAAATACCTAAATTTATGTATAGTACACTCTCCTACACAACACTAAGCCGAAGCGTGCCCTTTGCGCTGTCACTTTCCGATGTGAACAACATCTAGCCAAATTGGCAAATGTTGGTCCCGCCTTAAATCCGTCGTGACCGGTGAGCTGTATAGTGCCTTCAGCATACAAATATTCATTCGACAATTAATACACAACACTTTTAGAGTAGGGGTTCCTAACGCAATACCATGCCTAGTAGGAATATCTTTCCTTAGTGGCAGTCCACCTAAGAGTAGATGAAACTATAATATACTCGTATATGACTCGCGATAAAGAAAATTGGAAAGCAAAGATCTTTTGCGCCGACCGATAAATAAATGGGAAATGATTAGGAAGAAGAAAAGGAAGTGGCAGTCGAAACACTTCGCATCCCTATGATTCGTGCCTCAATAAAAGATTCGTTATATCTGCAAAAGAAAGTCCAGGGCTTTTAGATATCCTACCTGACAAAAACTCGTTAGTAGATTTCAGTTCGTTATGATACCCAGTTGATTTCCGTGACTTTGAGGACCCTGGCTTTGAGCAGCGAAAAGGTCAGCAAGCTGTTACTGGGATGGCAGCACAGTGGCGTCAGCAGCCCACCGCATTTATCCTTAACTAACTATAATACCCTCTACAGGATAGATGGCGCTAAGACAGATCCTGAATCGAGCTATCAAAGTTTTTGCGATGACCTAGATATAACCTCCAACACCGTTGATGCCGTGGTTCTCAGTGCAACACCTTTACAAATGGAAAGATCTTTTCTTTGTGTCGGTCGAGGGTTCCACCTAGTACCCCTATGCTTCGACCCTCAATACAACACTTCAGAAGAATTTGAATAAAAAAAAAGATTTCCCACCTGATTTCCCGTTGATGTCTTTGGCTTTGAGGTTCCTCGCTTTGAGCAGCGTCAGAGTTAGAACGCTGTTGCTGGGATGGTAGCACAGTGACGTCAGCAGCTCGCCGCATTTATCCTTCGCTGGAGGCTTCAGCGCCTTCCAGAAGGATGGCTTTTCGCTGAGGTCCACCTGGAGAATAATAATGTTAGATCAATTTACATATAGAAGGAAAAGCCGGAAAGCGGACCCCAGGCTTCGCAGCGTTGCAGCTGTGGATGCAACTGGGAATGCGCTGAGATACGAGAGAGAGGGAGAGAGAGATCAATTTACATATACAATTTTTTAATAAATACCGCAATAAAAATAGTTTCTAAAGATTTGCTAACAGGCCAAAAAAGTCGTTAATTTTTTAGGTCAGTCAATGATTTTATTTACTGATTACATTCATCAATCAATATACCTACATGCATATCAGCCATGTTAATATCTCTAATAATGGGGTAGACAGAGCATTTTGGGTTTTGCGGCTCTAATCAGACAGAGCCCAGGGCTGCAAGACTCAAAGACCACTTTTAGTGTGACGGTGGGTAAGAAATTGTAAAAAAGAGATTCAAAAAATTCAAAATATCTTTATTATCATAGGATATTTTTAATATCTCTTAATAATATTCACTTTGTTTTGATTTGCACAAATGTTTTCGTCAAATCGTTACTTATAGCTAAGTTTATGCCGCTTCCTAGGCGCAAGTGCAGAAGAAGCGGCAAAAAACTGCACAGCAGCATTTTCTCCAAAGATGTCAACTAACAAACTTAAAATTAGTTACATGGATGGACTGAAATTACATTTTTTGTTATGTCGACGAAGAAATACCTACGAAATTTTAAATAATGTCAATTTGTAAAATTCTCTTATGTACCAATATACCTACCTAATTAAGGACCCGCGCCAAGCTCAAGCCAGACTTTTATGTCTTTAAGATAGTCATCGGTCCTATAATAATAATAGACTAAAATAATCATAGGCTAGCCGAACGAATATCAGCTGGTTCACTAGTTTTTTCTTTTCTCCCAGACCAGCAAGGAAGAGATATAAACAAATATAATAAAAGAGCTATAAACTAGGTAAGTATTAGCTTTTAAAATCAAACCCCTGTTGAGGAGAAATTCTAGATAGACAAATACAAGGCAAAAATACATGTACCTATATTATATTCCACAGAAATAAAAAGAAGTAAAAGTAAACTACGTAAATGATATTGCAATAAATAATACTCGTATTGTTAAAAAAAATTGCTATGCTAGAGAAAAAAGATGATAATGTTAAAATTTTGCTTTACCCGAAAGGGGTCTTTAAGAAGGACTATATTTTAATTGTATAGGTAAGACCGCTTCATCATCATCCTCACGTATTCCCGGTTGCATCCTTAGTGGTTACGCTTCAGAGCCCGGGGTCCGCTACCTAACTGTACATTAGATTAGAGTAAGATGTAGGTGATTCGACAAGGTTACTGGTTTTTACACAGAGCGACTGTCGTCTGACCTCCGCAACCCAAATGCCCAAAGGGCAGACCAGAACCAATCCTAGGATAGGTTTAAACAAAGCTTTACGTGCCTTCCGAAGCACGGAATCATCTCTCTTTTCGGATAATCAGGTGATTCAAGCCTGCAATATCCAAACCAGTCTGTAAACAGCCAGATTTTAATTATAAGACCAAATTATTATGCAAATAAAGAGTTTGAATTTGAAATACCAAAAGAAACTCATGACAAAGTATTGATCGCGTACTAGCCTACAATAACAAATTCATCATTTTTGAAGTCAATAGGTCAGTATGTCCTTGTTAATATTTACTTACTCCTTGTCCTTGGCTTCGAAAAATAGAAAAGCCTCGACAGATACTTACAAAAACATTTCAAACTGAATTATGTTAACAATAGGACAAAGAATACTTTTCACAAAAAAGTCTACCTCAGCCAAATTAATTAAAGGATCAAAGTTAAACGCCTTAAATTTAATTGTGTATTTTGGGAAGTGAACTTTTGCTCAGTAATTTTGCAAAGGCGTAACCAAGCACCCTATTTCCAATAAATACTTCTCATTTCGAGGAAAATTGAAAACATTTTTGTTTGGCTCGTTTATTTGTTTTTCAAATTAATCAAAAAAACATAAGACTGCCAGAAATATTTAATAGAATCTTCCATGCGTCTGGGAGAAAAGAAAAAACCTTAGAATATACCAGCTGTATCTCTTCTCGTGCAGATCGTAGAAGCCATTCGAGGGAATGGGCGAACATGCGAATTACGAGTTTGTCAATAGGCGATGCAGCTACTATTTTGATTCGTTTTACTATTTTCCGTAAAAATGTTCCGTAAAGAATTACCCGACAAAATAAAAAAATAAAAAAAGGACACTCTCTTTACAAAACAACTAAAGTCACTACTACTCTCGAAAGTATATTATAGGTACTCGTACAATAAATGAACATCTAAATGATAAACGCCTCGCGTAAACATCTACTTACCTACCTATACCTACAGTACTCGTAAACACCCGTTCTCAATCCCTCGTTCTATGACTAGTGAATTTGAAAAATGTGACTGCATAGCTATAGATTATGACATTATTGTTTGACTACCTTGGACATCTTGAAATTCCGACTTAGCATATTATTTTCGAATGCATATTAACAAAATAGGTACTTTTATTTACGATTTATTCTTTATATATTCATATCATAATTTTCTATATTTCATATTAAATGGATGTAAATTAAATAGTTCTGACAATTGTATCGCCACACCCAAACTGGGTACAATGACATGTAGTACTGCACCGACATTTGTCATCTAATATTATGCAACATGTTAGCGATGAATAAATGATTATGATTCCCGACCATCATCACGCCATAAGGACGTGAGGTAGGTATATTAATCCTCAAGAAACTTGTCTAGTTAAGGCGGCAGAAAAAATGTCTTAGATCGCATTGCCTTTGGTGTATACAGTACTAGCTTTTACCCGCGGCTTCGCATGCGTATCCCAGTTCCTACGGGAACAGTACATTTTTCCGGGATGAGAGGTACCCTATGTCCTTCTCAGTAGTTATTGCGTGAAGAGGTAACAAACAAACAAATATACAAACCCACTTTTGCATTTATAATATTATTTAGGATTAGGATTAGGAGGTTAGGATTAGGATTAGGATTACGAGGTTAGGATTAGGATTAGGAAGTTAGGATAGGATTAGGAAGGATTAGGATAGGATATATTTTTTTAATTAGGTAACCTATTTTGTCCCACTGCTGGGCAAAGGTCTCTCCTATTTCCTTTCATGCATCCCTGTGTAATGTATACAGTATAATGTAACATTAATTCTGTGTCCTAAGTAGCAAAAATTTATTCGACTCACCACCCCTGAACGAACTCCTATTTACGCCCCTGTAATTTAATGTTGCCGATTTGTGAATCCTAGACTCTTGAGCTCTTTACTAATTTATCTACTAGACTTATTTTGAAGACTGTTGCCGGTAAACATTTAGGTTTACTTAATTATTAAGCTGGGTCTAGACGGGTGTAACGTGCAATGTAATCTAACGAGTAATGTAACGCGTACGAGCATTACATGTCTCGCTCGAAGTATCACCGACATCCATCTACACACAGAATTCCACACATTACTCGTTCGATTATATTGTTTTTTTTTTTTTTTTTTTATTAGAGATTTAAGTGCGTGTGACCTCTATCTAGCCTGATGGGAAGCTAAGATGAGGTCTAAGGTGTAACACTCAAACTCAAAAAATGCCTATTAACTCCTTGCCTTAAAAATCCCTAAATCATATGTATGGGGAAACATCGACGCAGATAGGGAATTTCACACCTTAGCGGTTCGCACAATAAAGGAGGAGGCGAATCAAGAGGTACGATGAGGAGGAATATTGACCACAAATGGGTGGAATCCCTGTCCACGTCGTGTTGTCCGATGATGATGTTTAAATCAAAGGCCCGCTTTAGGGATAATGGCAATAGTCAACATAAAAACTTAAGTTTGTACATAGAAGAGTAGAATTTAGATAGTGCTGCGATGTATTTATTTTTGCGGGCTGACATTGTTATTTATTAAAATAAATGTCAAAGAATTAACCGAGCGAATGGAGTTTTGTAATCATGTAGATATCAACAAAATGTTAATATGTGTTTTAATATTAATGGAATTTTTGATGCGGTTAGCGTATGCCAGCGACACGTACGTCTACCTATCTCATACGGTTGATTTGTTATGATTTGTGTACATACGGGAAAATAACAATGGATTTTTTTCCCCAAAGACAATAAAATCCTAATAGACCAGTGCAGAAACCTTTGAAATGTTAAAAAGTGAAGAAAAAAGTAGGATGAAACCCATTGGAAAAGTTTACACCAAATTTCGAGAAAAAAAAAAACAAAATGTAAACGATCAAAATGAAAAACCAAAAACTTGGTTTTTTTAATTTTTTACATAAATTTTGAGGTTATGTATAAAAAAAGTGTAAATACAAAAGTTGTAGATCTTTTTATTAAGTACCTACAACTTTGCCTTTTTACTTTTTTCTATAGGACCCGTAGTTTTAATAATAATAATATAATAATAATTCCGTAGTTTTAATAATAATAATAGGTGTATTGCACGTAATGGCGTAATAACGGGGAAACCCGCTCTCGGGGGTAAGCCCCGTGATGGTGAAACCGGAGCCGCACCTCTCGACACCCTCAGCTGCTCACATTGTGTTGCGCCCTGGCCGCGTCTTCGTGGCTTGTTAGGGTGCTCACAGGCAGTGTAGCCAACGAGCAGCAAGTCACCATCTACCAGGCTAAAATTGTTGTGAGAGATCTTTAGGTAGATGTCCGTATCTCACTCCATAACCCAGTTATCCGGTCCACTATCATCCCATCCACATAGCCCAAATCAAGTTATTCCCTACTTGGCAATAGTTTAGCAGCTATGGAGGACTGTCCGTTAGTGCATCTCAATGGTACATTAAGGGATAGACCTCCATAGATGCAGCCATCTCACTTTTTAGATAAAAAAAGGTACTAAAAGGCCTCTTCATGTTGGCTTTGGCCCCATGAACGCCTCAAAGGACCGGGGCCCCATGGACCCGTGGCTGAAAAGCGTACCGACATAATAATAATAACTTTACTGGAAATCGAGATAAAAAACCGTTTTTTACCCTTAAAACCTCACCCCCACCACCCCCCGACCTCAGATCGCCCGTAATTTATTTTTCCTCTCATTTTTGTAATATTCTCTTCCTTTTCCAATGGGTTTTATCCTACTATAATTTTTTTTGTTTTCAAAAATTATCGGCACTGGTCTATAAGTTAAATCTCATTTTATACCATTTTATAATCTTTTATGAAAGGTAAATTAGTTTCTTTATTTTGTCCTGTTATCCTTCTTTGTGTAAGTTGTATGTATTTAAGTAAGTACGAGTATGATGTATATGTATGTTTATTATTATTATTGTATATAAAAGTTTGTTATATCGATCGTACTACCTAATTTCCCTCCGGCCGTCATCGCAACTAAGTTTTACAACTAGTTGCGACGGAAGTATTTAAATTCTTTATACGCTTAAAATAGGAATGATACTGGGTCAGAAAAGTATTATTCTAATTAGTCCGTTAGTTAGATTATCCAAAAATAATGTACCCTAATGTATATTTTTCAATTAATCACAAAATAAAACAGTTTTTAAGATAATAAATGATGTCCTGTATTTTTCTTTTGTGCAATAAAAGGTATTACTATATTGTATGAAGGTACTTATAGCTCACCTGGCACAGAGGCAGGAACACCTCCCCAATGGAGTCATCTCTGGAGAACCGATCGTAGTCAAAAACGTGTAGATGTAGTACCTGAACAAAACAAGTAGAATTACGTTAGAAAATGATATTTACTGATAGACATATAGATAAGGACAAATAACACTGATTCAGCTAGCCCCAAAGTAAGTTTAAACTTGTGTTATAGATACTAACTCAACGACACTATATTTTATAATAAATACATATAAGTATAGATAAACACCCAAGACCCAGGACAATTTGAAGAAGGCCATTTTTCTTGTCCTGGCTGGGGATCGAACCCAGAACCTCCAGATTGGCGAACTAGCGTGTTGACCATTACACCACGGAGTTAGTCCCGCAAGTTTATTTGCCAGACAAATCAAAAAACCGTTCATCCCCAATTACTTTTGAACGGCTGCACTGATTTTCGTCAAAAATAGCTAAGAACTATTTCTGTATCCACACCAAATCTAAAGTACTCTGTCTCAGAATAGGACCCTAAGTGAGTCATACTTACCTGCTTATCTGTCCCCAGAGTATTAGAAGGTTCTTGGTGTAATCTGCTGAACAAAATGTTGGTTTCTCTTCATTTCTTTCATAATCATCTTCCGTCCATCTAGCTGAAATCACAACAGTACAAAAGGCGAAGACTTACCCGACTTTGTAGCTTCTGTATCGGGAACCCTTCGAAGTAGAAAGTCTCGTTCCACCGCGGGTTGAGCGTGCGTCTTTTGATCTTGGTCTCAAGCCGGTGTTTCTTGTCTGGGAGCAACGTGACGCGCACATAAGGGTCCGAGGTGCCGCTTAGATCCTTGGCAGGAAGGTCTTTACCCTGGAAGAGAGATGAATTTGTTTTACCCATTGCCTGTCAAGAACACTGCCTCTCTCCTTTACCAGCCCAGCCAACCCAGCTAAACTAGGGACATCATTGTCAGAACTTTGATATGAGCTCCAAAGCCTGTCTTGCTGGCTTGCCTTATCAAGTTTTATATAAGCTAAATTTTAAATATTTACGTCTATTCTATACCTGATTATAATTTTATAGACACTTTTATTCTGATATTTATTTGTTTGTTTGTTTGTAATAAGTTTATTGTATCAAAAAAAAAGTTAAAATGACAACGTAATACGAAAGAGCAAATATAGAAAGGCGGACTTATGCCATGTAGGGATCTCTTCCAGTCAACCTGCGATAGATTGAGAGGATATTTACTCAATTATAGGTTAAGGCGAAGATATAGGCAAATGGCCTTGAAGTGTGAAATAAATTGTTAACTCGTAAACATGGTGATAATTTCCATATTGCTCTACGTCATGCACTAGATAGCCCTTTAAATTATTTTATGAACTGCCGTTAAAACTATTATTGGTGATCCGTCTAGCTTTAAAACTTGCCGTGGCCACTTTTGGCGGAGGCAAGTTTTAAAGCTAGACGGACTACTTAGTTTATACGGTATTTTTTTATACGGTATAATTTTCTTTATACGGTAAATACTTTCAACGGTGGTTTATAAAATAATTTAAAGGGCTATCTAGTGCATGACGTAGAGCAATATGGAAATTATCTCCATATTTACGAGTTAACAATTTATTTCAAATGAGGGCGCCACTTCAAGGTCATTTGCCTATATCTTCACCTTAAGTATACCTGTAATGTTTTCCTGTTTACAGAATACTGAATAACTATATTTCATATGTTAGCTCTAAGAATTATCGAACTATATTGCTGAATTTCACTTGTCCAACTGATATTTATTTTTCATTATTCTTTCTTCATAGTCCTTTGTATATTATTTAAAACAACAATAACACTGGATTCGTGATGATCAAATTGGACGCCATATTTGTTTTTCATTTACCGCTCGTGTTATATAAAATAACATAGGAAAGCGAGCAAAAATGGCTTTGCGGGGTTTTTGCTTATGTTTTGAATTATTGAACAAAACTCCTTAAGGCTCCGTCAGTTCAGAGCCAAGAATACTGTGAGTGTTTTTGAAAAATCATTGTAAATAAACTATTACAGTTTATTTCTCAAAAAAATTACATAGGAATCTTTAGGCTTTTCTACAGACACCCACATTATCTAAAACACGATTGAGCATTCTTGACTCGATAGAAAAAAATCACAAACGTACCACTAAATTTGCCTAAATTTACCTTTAAAAAAGATTACTCCTTTATACAAGCACTTTTTTATATGAAAATTATACCAAAAAAATGTATAATCTAAATGCAAGTCATTTAGATTATACATTTTTTTGTATAATTTTCATATAAAAAAGTGATTGTATAAAGTAGTAATATCTTTTTTAAAGGTAAATTTTGGCAAATTTAGAGGTATGTTTGTGATTTTTTTCTATCGAGCCAAAAATGTTTAATCGTGTTTTGAATATTGTGAGTATCTGTAGAAAAGCCTTAGGATTGCTATGTAATTTTTTTGAGAGATAAACTGTAGTAGTTTATTTACAGTGATTCTTCAAAAACACTCACAATATTGTGGTGTGAACCGATCTCGCCTTAAATGCAATATTAAAATATCTACTACATATGTTTAATATTTGTAATTTTATATAGATTGATAAAGGTAGGTTAGGTTTTTTTCTCTTGTATATAGTATCTAACCTATTTTTTATAAACAAAGTGACATACCTACTTGTATAGGTCTATGTTAAAATATCATAATATAGTTACACCCATAATCATAAAAAATTACAAACGTTTACTAAACTTTTTTTTTGTTAAAATATATTTTTTCCTTATCCAGTGATAAAGACAAAAGATATTTTAGCAACTAGTTTAGCAAAAGTTTGTAAATTTATTTTAATATAGTTGTAGTAAAACCTATTGTTATATAGTTAGCCTGTAAATTTTATATAAGTACATTTTAATGCCTTATTAAAATTGATCGAAAAAGAGTAAAACATAAAATTACATCACAAATCCTGTGTTCCAAACAGAAAAATAATACAAACCTAAAGTTGGTATTTTAACCATTTCGTCAAATCTTGTACAATGCCTATTCATGCTAAATTAGTTATTTTTGCCATTTGCAATGAATTAATTCTGAAGGAAAAGGAATAAGTTATTTTTGTATTTTCGGCAAATGTACGTCCACATTTTTGTGGTATATTGAAATAACTTACATATCTAAGCTTACATAGTTTAGTTGCATGATAACCTCCTCAAGTAATTTAAAAAAAAAAAAAAAAAATCTGCTTGCCTAAGCACAACAGCCGTGCCTAGGATGCAACGGGGAACACGCTCGGATGAGCGAGAATATATGTTGTTTTCAAATATTTCTCATTCTAAATTACATTTAAAGATATGTTTAAGTAAGTCGTCTATATCATTTTGTAATCCTTTCAAAAAATTCTATTATTTGATACCCCACTTGATTAGATTGAATAAAAAATAAACGGGCAAGTGCGAGTCGGACTCGTACATGAAGGGTTCCGTACCACCGTACATTGTTTTAAAACGCTGAAGAAACACGTTTCTTGTATGACGACCTCCTTTAGTTTTTAACTTATTCTTATTTTTAGTATTTGTTGTTATAGCGGCTATAGTAATACATTATCTGTGAAAATTGCAAGTACCTAGTTAATGCCATTATAAAGATCTAGTTAAAAACGCTGAAAAAACACATTTTTTGTATGCCGACCCCCTTTAATTTAATTTATTTTTTATTTTTAGTATTTGTTGTTATAGCGGTCACAGTAATACATAATCGGTGAAAATTTCAAGTGTTACGTTCAAGTATTACGGTATTATGGTTCAAGAGATAGAGCCCTGTGACAGACGGACAGACGGACAGACAGCGGAGTCTCAGTAATAGGGTCCCGTTTGCACCCTTTGGGTACGGAACCCTAAAAAATAAAGACATACATTGGCGCCAAAAATCTGCCATATTGTTTTATTTTTGATACACTGTGTTAATGTCACAAAAAAAGAATCGAACGACTCTTCAAAAATTACAATAAGTATATCAAGCTGTTAAGGCTGCAAAGCGTGCCAAAGACATATACATACATTCAGACATACACACATACACTTGACAAACCCTCCTTCTGGCATATATGGAAAAAAATAAAGATTTACCTGAATGATCCTCAATATCAAAGTGGTGTTCTGAAAATCGTACTCCAAGCTGAAGTGGATCTGGCCGACGTTCTCCGAAGGCTCGGAGTTGTCGATGTACATGTCAACCAGCGAGATGGACCGGTTCTGGAGAAACGCCATCTGTCAGCATAAGCGGAGACACTTTTAGAATGTGTCACGGCTAGTTTGTTAACACGGGTGAACGTTTGTGAACGGTTGTGAAATGTTTGTTAACACGTGGTATAAAGTTGTGAATTGTGCAATTTTGCGGACACGGATAAGGTCAGTCTCGTATTAATTACTGTTTTAAAAATATACACTGATTAGGACATACAATATTGAATGTGTTCGGTACAAATAGGCATTAAATATAATTATTGCTCTTTACATTTAGCCTAAAAGCCGATTCCAATCGGGCTTTTTGGAAATTCTTGGCCTGTTCCTTGTATCGTTCAACTATTACGTTAAGCAGAATTTGAGCCATTTTTAACCGCCCGTCCTCCTTGTCAGCAAAAGTAAGCACATCTTTTATCCTCCTATATGATAACATAAGCACTGATACATTTTTTATAAAATATACTTAAGTTTTTTATTGTTTTCATGAGCAAGTATAGTAAAGTATATCGTTCGTAGCTATTATTTTATAGCCTATTTAATTTTAAATCAAGACTACAAAAAAATGCCAAGAAATGTAAAAAGTAACCAAAAAAGATTGCTTCCGTAATGGAAGTTCAGACTTCCCACCCCCATGTCATCAAAAATAAGGAAATCAAAGACCCCCTCACCCCCTTTGATGCTTACGTTATGCTTGAACGGCTTCCATGTCTAGTAGTAGATATATTGATGATGACTTAAAGCTTTTGATAGCATTCAAAAATCTCTTAAGACAAAAAGAATAATGTTAACTTTTGAATATAAGATAGGTATTACAAAAGTTTGTGAACACTTGGTATAGATATTTAGTTACCTATGGTTATAAAATATTGCACATGTAAGTAAGTGGGTGCTAATGTTTGTGAAAAGGTACGATGCAAAAGTGTCCAAAAACATTATATTATACACAGTGTATATTTTTATTAGTACCTAATACGAAACTGTCATTTGTAAAATAATGTTTGTAAAATTATGGGAGTAATATTTGAATTTTCAAAATGCACACTACGCCACAAGACAGTCTACACTAAAAAGTCTTATTAAGTATTCTATTTGAAGCGTTACTCATACATTATATTCTATTTTATATTAATATGCACTAATTTACTAAATGTAGATACATCACCATTGGAAAATTTTTTGTAGATTTATTTTTACGAAATTAAAAAGGTTTTTTTTAAATTAATATAATAAATGACAACTAAAATTATCAATAAAGTAAGTTATTAAAACTAGTTAAATAAACTGCAGGTACTTAAGTACTACAAATCTTAAAATTAAAAAAAGCTCTACATCGAGGCAACGTGCCTTAAATATGGGTACAAAGCTTTCGAAATCTCAATTTAAGCCGAGTCTCCAAATCGAATGCTATTGCACACATTCGTTAAGGTCCGATTCATTTCAACGAATTGAATTCGTCGACAAATACATTTAGCGAGCCAAAAACTGTTGGACTCGATTTGTATTGAATTGAAACGGTGTAATCGAACTTATATGTACACATATTTGATTGCGTATAACGTATACACGATTGAATTTTTTTTGTTGACCCAATTTTATTTTTTCTTCATACCTATATTATAACATAGTTCTTCTATTTTCATAACGTCTCTCAGTAAAGTTCGTGTTTTGTCGGAATGGCCGCTCGGAACTAAATAGAGTTGTTATAACAATTTAAATTTATTATTATGTCATTTGTTTTAAAATTAAAAAGAAAGCTGCTAATTCGCATGCACGGCAGATAAATTTTGGCGTATATTGTTGTTGATTCGCACATGGAAATTTTTATAATAAATACCAGTTCGAACAGTGACGAAAGTGCATAATTCCATCGCTACATCAGATTATGACATTTTCTGACTGAATTAAAAAGATTAATAATGAAATAAATATTCATTTTAGTTGCTTAACTATGTTGAAAATAAGAACTTCCTCTTTTTCGGAAGTGTTTTATTTTGTTTTATATTTTTTTTCTCCGTGGTATATGAAAATGAGTAAATGTTATTATAAAACAAGAAAATAGTTTCACAGCTCTATATAGTTCACACAGAAATCAAAAACAAAACAACAATTAAGTACTTAGTTCTGAATTCAAATTATTATTTATGATAAATTTAGTAATAGATGGACATGTTCGTTTGTAATCGGAAAATTGTCGAGGGACATTAAGAAAATCCTGCCGTGTGGTTCCCGGCAGAGTAGATAGGACCACTCCAAGTCTTCCTGTGGATGTCGTAGAAGGTGACTTAGGAAACACAAGCTAAACAAAGCTTATAAATAACAGTGATACCTCTCGAACTCGTCTGGCCAGCGTGGAGAGTGAGGCTAAGTACTCTGGCTAAGTATGGCTTTTGTAGTACAGAGAGGTCGTGCGTGGAGGCTAAAAAAGACCTCATCATACTCGTAATGATGATTAAGAAAATAGACTAAGCATTACTTTATGTATCTCTTTTACTTTCTATGTAAATAAAAGTAAGTAATACTAATTCTAATAAACTAATCCTTTTACAATGCATTTTCTATTTAAAAAAGAAAATCATCATGAAATGTTTTGATCGTCATTGATGTACCTATATACTGGGTGGCGCAAAAGTACTGGCACTAAAGAAAATACTTTTATTTTTTTTATATGACATTTTCTGTCATTCTGTTGTTGAAAATTGTGTAGTGAACAAATGTAAAATACACTGAAAATAAACATGGACCGTTTTACTCCCCAAGAACGTGGAATAATTGTGTCAATGTTCTTACGGAATAATTCATCAGTGATAAGAACACAACGTGAATTTCGTCGACGATTTCACCACCGTCCGGCACCGATTGGTCGCACAATTCGACGCTTTGCCACACGCCTTGAAGCAACTGGCTCAACATTGGATAGACCTAAGTCTGGGAGACCAAGAACAGGCCGTTCAGCTGAAAATATCGATGCTGTGCGCGAAGATGTGGAAGAGTGTCCAGAAACATCAACGAGGCGACGTGCCACGCAATTGGGCATTTCCAGACGGACCCTGCAGCGTATTTTGGTGAAAGACTTAAAGATGTTCCCGTATAAAACTCAAATGACTCATCAGCTGCTGCCTGCTGACCACCGAGCTCGTCTAGATTACTGCCAGCGCGTCATAAACCTCAACCTTGAAGAGGATGATTTTCCTTCAAAATTGGTTATGAGTGACGAAGCGCATTTCCATCTCTCAGGGCATGTCAATAAGCAGAATACTCGGTTCTGGGGCACTGATAATCCGCGCATTATTCAAGAAACACCTCTACACCCACTAAAAGTTACTGTATGGTGTGGCATCTGTGTTGACAGAGTGATCGGACCCTATTTTTTCGAAGACGCTGGAGGCAATGCGATAACTGTCACTGGAGAACGCTACAGAACCATGTTACGAGAGTTTTTGATACCCAGTTTGGACGAATTGGGGCTGGAGCACATCTGGTTTCAACAAGACGGCGCTACGGCACACACAGCGCGCGACACTATGGACTTAGTGAGGGACGCTTTTCCAGGCCGAGTTATCTCTCGTTTTGGCGATTTGCCTTGGCCTGCAAGATCACCCGATCTGACCAGTCCAGACTTCTTTCTTTGGGGTTTTTTGAAATCTCGGGTGTATGTGAACAAGCCACAGACTCTCGCAGCTCTAAAAGAAAACATTCGTCAAGAAATAACGAACATATCGCAGGAAGTGTTACGGCAAGTTATGCAAAATGTCATAAATAGGGCTCAAATGTGTATCAACTCTGGAGGTCACCATTTAAAAGACATCATCTTTAAATCCTAATGGTACGAAATTTAATGGCACAAATATACATTTAAAAAAACCTAAATCTAGTTTTCTAATTTAGAAAAAATGTTATAGCTGAACCAAATAGCGTCTTTACTTTTGCGCCACCCAGTATTATTTTACATTCTAAGTTTTATTATTATCTAGTCTATTTAAAATTTAAAGTACCAAACCAACAAGCATTTATACCACTAAAATCTACTAATTCTAATAGTGCTTACACTGTTGTTAAAAATGTTTACATTTAGTAAACATTTTCAAAATTCAAATAGAGTAACAGAATAAATTATTATTCATATTAAAACATTAATTATAATAATTTATAGCAATATTTCATATTTATGTTATTATTCATTTTTATTTTGTTAGAAAACGTTTGTAAACATTTTTTCAACACACTTGCTCGTTAAGTGGATCTAATTTCACCGGTAAAAAATAAAACGGCGGGAAAGCTATACTATGCATCACAGTTTTATGGTTGAAGTTATGTATTTCAAATCAATAAAATCTGTTTAAAAGGTAACTTTCTTCGCAAGTGTGTGAAAAACGTCGTACGATATACATGCGTATATTGGTTAAACACACTCGGCTCTATTACACCCTCGCCTTCGGCTCGGGCTGTAATTCTGCCTTGTGTGTTATAACCACCATAACGCACTTATATCGTAATGTACTGTAACAGCAGTGTTAGCACCATAACCATTCAAAAATACAGAATCAAAAATTTTTGTTTTTCATATTTTGATTCGCATGGGTAGGTAATAAAAAAGGATGAAATTAAAAAGAAAATAAAAATAGAAACGTTTAAGTTTTAGGTCGAGTGAGTTATTTAATATTTAAGATTATTATTTGCAGGATGTCTACGTTTCTAAAACTAATCACTAGTGTTTAAAGTGAAGTTTTAAAAAGTTATTTACACTTTGTTGGTGTTTTAATCTATGAAAACGTGATTACGTCACTCCAGTCAGTGGTGATAAATTTAGTAAAAAATATCATAGTTTCACTAAAAATAATGTATCAAAAGCTATTTATTGGAATCTGTGCGAATTTAATTATTTATCTATAAAAGCGATATTTCTGAAAAATCTCAAGCGTCTATCCAGATACAAAGTGAGAAATTTCATATAAGCGTAAAAATCGAAGCACTTTTTTCTATTTAAAAATTATTTTCTTCTCTATTTTTTCATATACAACCTCTTCTACCTACCATTTTTGAAGGAGAAAGCATGGAAAAAGAATCCATAGTTTAGAGATAGGTCACCAAAACAAAACAAAAATACTAAATACACATTTACGAAAAAGACAGCTCGTATTTTTTACAATTTTCTATGACACAAGTTACATCTTAGGAGGAAATTGAAATGTGAAAAAGTCGTGTACAGTCAATGTACCGATGTGTAAGTATTAATATCAATAAAGATAAACGTCATTGTTTATATTTCGTGATAAACTCATTGTTAGGATCATTCCTGGACATAATGTTTTATCTTATATTCATACCTACAAACTTTGCATTATGAAGGTTTTTCTAGAGATATTGGAGGAATACCTATAGATAAAAAAAAAATATCTTAAAAAGAGAAGAAACCTTTTTGAGAACGTAGTAGCATATCTTTTTAGTACGCCAGGACGTGTATGACGATACTAAATAGTGAAGTCACCTAAAAAGAAGTCAATGTCGTTAAAATTTTGTCGTATTAGTCGGAAAACAGGTATGTAAATGTCTTCTTCTACCTTTATTTAACGAACAAGCCTGTATGCCTTTCGTATATAAACATCTCCTCTCGCGGGCCTACTGGAAGAGATCTCTTTTGAGATAAGTAGTGCCTTTGTACAACTTTTAGTTTATGTATTCGCCGTATATATTGTCCGTGTACATAAATTGGTAAATAAATAAATCTTAAATCTAAATGTATATAACTTAAAGGTGACTGACTGACTGACATAGTGATCTATCAACGCAAAGCCCAAACCACTGGACGGATCGGGCTGAAATTTGGCATGCAGGTAGATGTTATGACGTAGGAATCCGCTAAGAAAGGACGCGAGGCAAAAGGCAGTAATAAATGAAACAGGCTTCATTTTTAGCGAAGTCTAATTAGAACTAAGGGCAAGGTCTACAAAACAGCCGTGAGACCGGCTTTACTTTATGGCAGTGAAACGTGGCCTTCAAATGCAAACCACGAGCAAAAACTTCACACTACTGAGATGCGTATGCTCCACTGGTCGGGTGGAGTAACCCGAATGGACAAAGTGCGTAACGAGCACATACGGGGGAGTTTTAAAGTAGCGCCTATTGTAAATTGCAGCGCCTAAACAGCGCCAGTGCCGGTGATCGTAGCAAGTGGCGCTGCTAGATTAAAAAAGCCGACCCCGTGTAACGGGAAACAGCAAGGACAAAGAAGAAAATAAGAAGAAGATTTTTAGCGAAGTCTCATTCTAGCAACACTAAATGTCGATAAGAGGGAAAGAGACAAAAGATGGGTTTTAACCAGATTAACTGCTAAGAAGGTACCTTTTCTGCTTTTTGGGTTTTTCTATCCTAGTATACCTTTGGTCCTGAGAATGAGTTAGAAAGACAATGTAATAACTAGAGACTGGATATTCGGATGTATATTTGCCTAAAGTAGAGATGTTGGCTGGTATGGAAAGTACTTTTTTTATCGAAAAAAATGCCACGATTCCGAGAAATTCAAATTTAAAGTTATTTTAAGTGTAAACTCCGTGAGATGTAATAAACACAAATAAACACTTTTTTCTAAATGTCAAAACCAACATTTTCTATGATATTTTTGTTACAAAACTGTGACGTCATAGATATTTGGAGTCAAATAGCGCTCTTAATATCAGTTATTGGCATAAAAAAATCTAAAATCATGTTATAAATATATATGATCAATACAAGTGACTCTATTTTGTGACGTTTTATTCTCATAACAGTACCAAATAATTTATTTTTGACCCAGTCATCTACCCAATTGTCATGTTAAAACGTACTCGTAATATGGTTGCCCGGAATCCGGAGATTTTATTTTTAATAGAAATATCCTAAGAAGCCTCTACCATACTTTGTTCGCCAAAAACTAACTAGGTAAATATGCATATTATCCGATATCTAGTTATAACAATGGCAAAACCCATTTTGAAACTAAAGACGAACCCTTCAACGTAACATAACCGATTTGCACTTTCAGCAAAAAAGACCCGTCCAGGTAAAAGGGTTGATCATCCGATACATTTTCCCAGGGAGGGTCTGCAAAAATACTAAATGTGTGTCCATTTAGTATTTTATTGAGAGCTCTGCTGAATTATTTATCGGTCTATCCAAGGTCAGCTCGAGCGTGTGACAATACTTGTGACGAAAGGTTTTAGTGCGGTTTTAGTCGACTTTAGTGCTATTTTTAGGGTTTTGTGGCGATTGAAAAGGTTCTTTGGACTTTTTTTGACGCATTTGACCTTTTTTGTTTTGATCGTAGTTTTTGAACCTTGGTGAAAATGCGAATAATTTTAATAGGCGATACGGGTAGCTACTATCACTAGTTTAATTCCTTTTTCCACTATTACGCTTAAAGTGGCCTTTGGATATTGCGACCCTGAGCTCTGTCTACATAGCGCCGCAAGATCCAAAATGATCTGCCCCATTAGAGACAGATGTGATAGTGTAATTTATTTATTTTTTAGCTAAGGTTTGTAGACACAGTTGGTCCTAACAATGTATGCTCAGTCCAAGTGTCTAATTGTTATATAAGTTTAATTGTTAGCTGACGTCTTTGGAGAAAATGTTGCAGTGCAGTTTGCTGCTTCTTCTGCTTGCGCTTTGGAAGCGGTACTAAATTTAGCTGTAAGTAATAATATGACGTCACTAACTTTGATGATATACAACATAGATAATAATCAAGTGATAAAATCATCATTATCCGAGCGTATTCCCGGTTGCATTCTCAGCGGTAACGCTTCAGAGCCCGGGGTCCGCTACCTACTTGATTTGACGAGGTTACTGGTTTTACAAAGAGCGACTGCAGTCTGACCTCCGCAACCCAAAGGGTAGACCAGAATAAATCCTAGGATAATTTAAACAAACGCTAGATGGCGTTTGGTACCCACAGCTTTATGTGCCTTACGAAACACGGAATCGTCTTTCTTATCGAATAATCAGGTGAATCAAGCCTGCAATATCCTAACCAGACTAGAAACAACTTTTCACAAAGTAGGCTTCCCAGTGCGATTTGTACCTCCTCCGGATCACAAGGCAAACGCCCTAACCAATGGACCACGGAGTAAATCATAAAATATCCATAGATAAATAAATGAATTTGACGTTGGTACTGAAATCGCTAGCTCTCATCACTTGCCCCACTAGAGAATACAAAGACAGCTTAGTTCGCCTTGTGGACTTCGGTTCAATACATTATTCATACAGCGTCCGCTCTGATTGTGAGTTCTATTGTCAATCTAAATAGCAACTGGACTTACTTAACACAGGTGTCAGATATTTCTAAGTACCTAATTCTTCATATTAACTTTGTTAATAGCTAAAACTGGTGTCACATCTTTCAAAGTATCCTAACTCTTCTTATTAACTTTGTTAATAGCTAAAACTGGTGGCACATCTTTCAAAGTATCCTAACTCTTCTTATTAACTTTGTTAATAGCTAAAACTGGTGTCAGATCTTTCAAAGAATCCTAATTCTTCTTATTAACTTTGTTAACTAACTTATATTTTTATATTTATAATTACAGTCAAATAAAAAATAATAATAATACAATTTAAAAAAAAATACAATCTGCACTATATTTCTAACCCGCCCCTTGACATTTCTGCTGCAAAGGTGCCCAATATACTAGCTGCGTTACCGCGCTGAATGGCAATGGCCAACCTTTGCATCAGAAATGAGCCTGAGCGGGAGTCACCATTCTTTTCCCTTATTCTGTGCCCTAACTCCCGGATTAGACGCTTGGCGTCTGTACCCCAACATCCCATGGTTTCTACGGCTATGGGAATGAAACTGTAGTGCTGTCCCATAACCGCATACTTCACCCGTTTCTTTTCGGCTGCATCCTCAGCAGCTGCTGCTGCTGCGATAATAGTGCGTCCCAGATGACTGGCTGCCACTGTGCTAACACACGTAGCGTCCCATACCAGACACCTGCCATGTTCCCAAGGGACAAGAGTCAAACCATCAGGCCTCTTGCCGTCCGATCGACTAAGCCCTGGGGGCTCCAGCACGCAGGGAACATTAGCCGAGACAAAGGCTCGACGAACGATGTCATTTAGTGCGTGGTGACGCGGAAACCTCCCTGTGCAGCGACGACAACTCAATGCATGATAACCGTCGGCTTCCACCATGGATCCGCAGATGCATATATGCGGCTCACACACTCTGCAGCCCAGGCGGAGCGCCACGGCTATCCGCAAGGAGTCATCGTCCAAAAAGGTGCCTAGGTAAGGCGATGGAAGAGCCTGCAACCACGCTCCCGATTCTACCTGTGACACTGCTCTAAGTCTCGCCGTATCCGCCCCCGAAGTATTGTCCAGCAGGGATTGATGGGTATTTTTGACACCAATATCATCCCATACCCGCTGAACGTGAAGGGCAACGGGACACGACGCGCCGGAGTTGCCAGCCATCCAAGCAGACTCTGCCTCGGTCACATACGGTATACTTACCCTGTCACCTTTGGGTGAGAGAATTACAGTGACAAGATCCGCAACACCATGAACCGAAGCCAAAAAAGCCGGAAGGCCAACATCAACCGCGCGCCTGACCCCGAGGCCCCCGAACCTTATGGGAAGACCTGCTTGTTAATAGCTAAAACTGGTCACATCTTTCAAAGTATCCTAATTCTTCTTATTAACTTTGTTAATAGCTTAAACTGGTGGCACATCTTTCAAAGTATCCTAATTCTTCTAATTGACTGTGTTTTAATAGCTAAAATGGTGTTAGATTTTTTAAAGTATCTTTATTCTTCTAAAACTGGTGTCAGATCTTTCAAACTATCTTTATTCTTCTTATTACCTGTGTTAAACTAAGAGTAAAACGTGACTATGTGTCTGTATGTATTAAAAATACTTTAACTTTTCAGAAATACAGCTCAGCATCAAAAGCATCATCTTTGCTCATACAGCAAAAGTGTTCTTGGCACCATGCCACATGAATCATATTTAGATTTTTAATTAAGATTTTTAGGTAATTCATTTAATTTTAGTTTATACAGATTATACGAATAAGTATAAAAAAATTCTGTGTTAAATAAAAAAAAGTATTTAATTTTTTAAAGAATATACGAATATTCAAAAATTAAACAGACTCAAAATCACGAAAATTTGTGTATGTCTTTCGTTGGTTTGGATTTGATCCCCTCGGATCGAATTATCGATTAAACTTTTAAAATCCTTGTACATTTATCACAAGTTTTGTGTCATAGTTGTCTTAGCAAACACTAACAAACTTTGGAAGCTTTTAAAAGTTTTTAATACTTTCCCAACCAAACTATTGTAAGTTTTCGCATAAAAAAGCTTATCTCAGCTAAAAGTGATTAGTCTTTCAATTTTTAAAATGTTGTAGAAAAAACGACAGACAGCGGAGACTCAGTAATGTTGGCATCCTTTGGGTACGGAATCCTTTATTGTTTAAAAATATTTTTAAAACAAACTTTTATCTAAAACAGTAAACTAAAAAGTTTAAAGTGCTATTCAAGACGAATCAATTGAGCCCAAACTCGCTAGGGTTATATTGTTTTATCACAAAGATGCATTGACCATCTTTGGCTTCATCAGATCAGGTCATTGGTCACCACAATATTGCATTGTCACCCAATTTACATAAGTATGTAAAGTTTCAACTCGATCGAATAATGGGAAGTGGGTCTAAATTAGCGTGCATCATTTGATTACGGACACACAGTCGTTTTGGAAATCCTTGGGGGAGGCCTATATCCAGCAGTGGACTTCCTGTGGCTGATATGATGATGACACAGACAACGGGACAGGTGGCACTAAATAAATAGCTTGTAAAAAGAGCCTGGATGCCCAAAAGTTATTAGGAAATTAAGAGTCAAAATTTAATTTAACTATTTTGTAGTAATTTATTTGTCTGAAGTCTAGAACAACTTTTCACTTGATTGAAATTCTTATAAAAACTAGGCAGTAATTAAAAGTCCATTTTGTAACAGTCTCAGCTTTCACGAAGATAAATGAGTCTTTCCTCTTCATTTTAATATTATGTCTTCTTTAGAAGCTGTATCACTTTTGCAACTGTTTTGAATGTAAATGAATAGTAGAGTGTAATGTAAATGTAAACTTCCTTGAATCTTGAATTAACAGGCTTGAATCACTTGATTATCCGAAAAGAAAGATCGGATCGGATGGCTAAAACTGTGGGTCCCGAGCGCCACCTAGCGTTTGTACCTATCCTAGGATTGGTTCTGGTCTACTTTTGGGTTGCGGAGGTCAGACGGCAGTCGTCCTGTGTAAAAACCAGTAACCTCGTCAAATTACCTATGTTAGGTAGTGGACCCCGGGCTCTGAACTTATGAAGAATTACCGCTAAGGTTGCAACCTGGAATACGCTCGAATGATGATGATGATGATAGAAGACATTGCAGAAAAATTCTGGTACTAAAATCAGTAAAACATTTCCCATATACAGATTAAAAAGTTGTTTGGACTTGACATCATTACAAGTCTACTAGAGTTTGTTACCGATCTTTAAATATCACAACAACCCCAATTGGGTACTTGACAAGTGTTTCATTTTGTATAATATTTTTTACGAAACAACAAACAACACTAAAAATATTTTTTTTCCTAAAGGTTGACTGGTAGAGAATGCATTAGCGTTAAGTCCACCTTTTGTACCTTTGTGTTCAATAAATATTTAATAAATAAATAAATAAATAAAACAGCTAGAAAATTGGTTGTTAAACGAAGCAGTCATTAGCATTTTAAATATTAGATGAAGAAAAGTGGGAGCGTGGTGGGGATATCTCGATATTTCTTTCGTACGTGCGAAACCTTATGACAGTGACGTCATATTTGTAAATGTGCATCGTTTTTCTGTTATTTGACAGTTTCCCTTTCCACCAGATTTTAAGGCCGCTGAATTTTCCGGGGTCCAGTGCTGCCCCCATTTAAAATAAATAATTTTAAAGAATCTAAATCGATCCCTGTGTTTAAAAGACGAGTAAAAGATTATTATTTATCGGAATCATTATAGTTGTAGTTTATATATTATATATTAAGTATATTCATTTTTAAATAGACATATGTATTTATATAAGTATGTATGTAACATATGCATATGTATGTTTATCTGTAGTTTTATAGTATGTTAATTTCTTCTTCCTTTATTTAACGAACACGCCTGTATGCCTTTCATATATGAACATCTCCTCTCACGGGCCTACTGGAAGAGATCTCTTTTGAGATAAGTAGTGCCTTTGTACAACTTTTTGTTTATGTATTCACTGTATATATTGTCCGTGTACATAAATTGGTAAATAAATAAATAAATAAAACGGAGATATTATTTTCAATTTTGCTACTACCAAGTCCTAGATAGCCCTTCAAACTATTTTATGAACTACTGTTTACTGTTTATAATGAGAACGTTAAGCTTTACTATGCACATTTGCCAAAAGTGGCCGTTTTTCGCAAATGTGCGTAGTAACGTAAAATAGTGCAAAGTAAAGTAGTGCTTAACCTTCTCACTTTAAACTGTAAACAGTAGGTTATAAAATAGTTTGAAGGGTTATCTAGGACTTGGTAGTAGCCAAATTTTAAATGATATCTCCGTTTTCCTTGAGATGATTTATTTTAAGGTGGGCCTCAAAATGAACATGGACAAAACGAAAGTAATGTTGAATGTCCATGTCGCGCCCCTACCTGTTTATGTTGGTAGCTCCACCCTTGAAGTTGTAGACCAATATATCTACCTGGGTCAATTGATCCAGGCAGGAAGTTCCAGCTTCCAGAAAAAGGTCTTTCGACGAATCCGACTTGGTTGGGCAGTGTTCGGGAAGCTACGAAGCGTCTTCTCATCCAAAATACCTCAGTGCCTCAAGACTAAAGTGTATAATCAATGTGTGTTACCAGTGATGACTCATGGCTCTGAAACGTGGTCCCTTACTATGGGTCTCATAAGAAGGCTCAAGCTCGCTCAACGCGCTATGGAGAGGGCTATGCTCGGTGTTTCTCTACGTGATCGAATTCATAGGAGAACAAAAGCCCCTGATATAGCCCAGCGGATTAGCTCGTTGAAGTGGCAGTGGGCGGGACACATAGCGCGACGAACCGATGGCCGATGGGGCAGAAAGGTTCTCGAATGGAGACCACGTACTGGCAAGCGAAGCGTTGGACACCCACCCACTAGGTGGTTAGACGATCTGACTAAGGTCGCTGGAAAGCGCTGGACGCAGGCCGCTCTAGATCGGTCATTTTGAAAATCCTTGGAAGAGGCCTATGTCCATTAGTGGACGTTATGCGGCTGAAATGATGATGATGAAGATGATGACAGTATTTAATACCATTTTGTTCGTAATTTCCCTGAAGAGCTGTCATAAAATACATAAGTACTTTTCGTTATTACTTTAATTGCGTATAATGACATATAATTTGGTAGAGTTTCTACGTAACTAGGTTACCGGAAGCCAAACATAAAAATACAGTGTTATTGTTAGATTATGTATGGTTTCGATCAAATCGCTTTGATTTGGATCAATATCCTTCTAATCAATCACTATTGATTAGAAGGATATGATCCACTGATCCACTAATCTGTAAGCTGTAAACCTTTGCAAGTCTGTCTTTACATAGCCCCTCACATACTGGCCCCTGTTTATCGGATGAAAAAGTTGTTCGGACAAAAAAGTTGGTCTTAATAAGGGTAACAAAAAAGTTTTATGTCATTTTTGAATAGTTTTCAAAACGGCTGAAATATGATATTTTTAACTTTATCAAGACACACAGTTCCGCCATTTTGAAAAATTTTATAAAACTGGTCCGAAGTAATTCTACATAATAATCGAACCTGCTCACGAAATTTCACGAGAATCGGTTGAGAAATTCGACTTGTAGCACAGAATAAATAATACTAACGTACAGAAGTCTCACTCAGCAAAGAAATACAAAGAAATATCTACTCAATGTGGCTAGCGATATAGTTTAATTTAGCTCACGTTAGACAGAACTCAGCACCTTTTCGTATAGATACCTAGACATCCATTGCAAGCCAATTTCATTCTTATTACTCTGGACAAACGATTCGTATAACTGAATTTACCACCCGGAGGGGCCTGCGCGCATAGTAATAATGTAGGTACATTTTCGATACCTAAACGGGGAGTGACACAGGCCTGCCTGTAGGCGAGAACAACCGGAAAACTCAACACGAGAGAATTTTCTCCGAAGCTGAAACGGAGACCTTCGTTCGATTTCCTCCCTCACTCACTTATAACTGTCCAATTATAAACAAGCTGGTTCCCGCGACTTCGTTCGCATCCAGGTCAGTTTTACTGTGCGCATTGGTTGGCAAATTTAAAACTAACAACGAATATATATTTATGACTTGTATTTTATGTTCTCATGTAAGTGATGTAAAATATGTCTTTATGAGAATAAAAATCTTTAAACCTAAACCTAATCATACTCCTGCAGTGGAAGTCCTGATGATGATTATTGATTTACCCTCACGCTCGCTGGCTAACGGCGGGTCTACGCTTAGCGGCCTTATCACAACAATTAAGACGACTTCCGTGGTGTAATGGTCAACACGCTAGTCCGCCAATCTGGAGGTTCTAGGTTCGATCCCCAGCCAGGGCAAATTGGAAAATGGCCTTTTCCAAATTGTCCTGGGTCTTTGGTGTTTATATTTATATGTATCACTACATAGTATAAAACAAAGTCGCTTCCCACTGTCTGTCCCTATGTATGCTTAGATCTTTAAAACTACGCAACGGATTTTGATGCGGTTTTTTTTATTAGATGAAGTGATTCATGAGAAAGGTTTATATGTAGAATAAGAATAAGAATAAGAATAATTTATTTGCTCAAATACAGTACATAAGATGTGAATTGCATAATTAGTATCATGTATCCAACCTAAACTAAGGCATGCAAAATTATATGTAGGTAGTCAAATTAATAATCTATTAAAATATGATTTACATGGGTACAATTGAAAACACAATAAATTTTAATTAATACAATTTCATAAGTTCCAATATTATTTTTTCCGCTTACTGAAGTCTATATACCCCGATATAGAGTAAAAGCAATGCTCTAGTAACCATTTTGTCAGTCCTTTTTTAAACGCTCTTCCTTTTAATGATTTTATGTTAGCTGGTAAGTAATTGAATAAGTAAATACACATGTTAAAAATATTTTTTTTATACATATCCTTGTAGCATCTAGGCTGATATATTCTATTCATGATATTAGGTCGAGTTACCCTCAAAATTACTTCGCTTCTTTTTTGCCAAAATTCCGGATGCGATTCTACAAATACGCAGATATCTCGAATGTAAAGGCATGGCAATGGTAATATGTTTAGTCTTTTGAACAATGGTATGCAACTATCATCAACCCATGCATTGCAAATAGCACGAATACATTTCTTTTGTACCATAAAGGCTTGTTCCATGTGTACCGAATTGCCCCATATAACTAAACCGTAACTAAGTATAGACGACACGTGTCCATGATATGCAGTAATTGAAGCTTCCACGGAGACGGTTTGCCTCAATCGTCTTAGTGCAAAAGCAAAGCGGTTCAATTTACTGCATAACTGGTCAATGTGTGTCTTCCAGTTCAAGTGCTCATCTATAACAATACCCAAAAATTTGTGGTGGTTTACTTTTTCGACTATGTCTCTATTATAATTAAGTGTAATCGGCATCTGATTAGAATTGTAACATGAAAATTGGATGAATTTTGTTTTGTCTAAGTTAACACGCAAATCATTTGCATCCATCCAATCGACAACATCGCGTAGAGAATTGTTTATTTCACCTTCGTATTTATCTTTATCGTCACATTTTATAATTAAAGTAGTGTCGTCAGCAAACATTATGGTTTTGTGTTCAGTTGAATTAGGAAGGTCATTAATATATAATAAAAATAGGAGTGGTCCAAGTATACTTCCTTGAGGAATACCCACATTGCAATTTCTGAATGTGGATCTAAACTTCTCTTTAATTGGTATATTTTGTGTTTTTTTAAACTTAACTATTTCCGTGCATTGTGGTCGATTTTCCAAATAACTTTTTATCCAATCAAGTGCTGGACCTCTAATGCCATAATTGTAAAGCTTATCTAAAAGTATATTTTGATTGACAAGGTCGAATGCCTTGCTCATATCAAGAAATGATGACATTATTGGCACAGGGATCTTATTATTGATGCTTTCAGTGATAGTTTTGACTAATTCAAAACAAGCCAATACAGTAGAACTGCCTTTTCGAAAGCCATATTGGTTTGGGTGCAGTATATTATATTTATCCAGGAATTCCATTAGTCTTGTATGAAATGGCTTCTCAAACACTTTTGATAGCACAGGAGGTAAGGTAATTGGTCTAAAGTTGTTCGGATCGTCTTTATCTCCCTTTTTAAATAGTGGCTTTACTATGCATACCTTAAGTTCTTCAGGAAATATACCCTGACTAAAAGAAAGATTAATTATATGTGCCAAAACATGACAAATATATGGAGCACATAGCTTAAGGATTTTGGTCGGTATATTATCATAGCCACTACATTTGCTGTTTTTTAGCGACATAATAGTATTATAGATTTCTGTGTCATTGACTGGTCGAAGAAAAATTGTATTTTGGTTATTATTAGTCAAATATTTCATATATTTAATATTATTATTTGCACTTTGCCCTTTGCCATTCCTCAATTCTATAAAATAATTATTAAATTCATTGCAAATGTCATTAGGGTCTGAATACACATTATTACCAAATTTAATTTTACTTATGTCATTAGTGAGAACGTTATTAGAAATTGTCGATGATATTATATTCCAAGAAGCTTTACACTTATTTTTGCTATTTTTTATGTAGTTTTTATTATTTAATTTACGTGCGTTAGCTATACATTTTTTGAGAACACTATTGTACTTTTTAATTTTATTTTTAATTATTTGTTTATTTTTAAACCCGTCCTTCCTATATTTTTGATATAATCCACGTTTTGTTCTACAAGAGGCCTTAATACCTTTAGTAATCCAACTTATTCTTCCTGAACGGTTATTTATTTTTACTTTAATAAGGGGAAAACATAAGTCGTGGAATAAACGTAGAATGTCATAGAATTCCCTGAAGGCTGGTGTAAACTCAGAACATGCTAAGATATCGGAAAAAGAAATGTTTGACATAGCTTGAAGAAACTTATGAATATTGCAGGCACTGTAGTCATGTTTGTATTCAAACCAAGTCATAAAATTTGATTGTTTTTTAACTTTAAATGTTAATAATTGCGCAGTTTCATGGTCTGAGAGGTCCAATTCAAGAATTTCGGGAACCGCTGTTTTTATATTACTTGCAATCTGGTCAATGCATGATTCTAATCTAGTCGGTGATCTAATATGGGCCTCAAATCCGTAGTTATTCAGGATATGTAATAGATTTTTGGCGTAGATATCGTTCTTTAAAATATCAATATTCCAATCGCCACATAGAACAATTTTTTTGTTCTTATATTTTTTACTCAAACGATCTAACAGTTTATCTAAATTGTCCAGAAAAATATTTACAAGGGCCTTTATGCGTTTTGGTATTCTGTATATATTTATTATAATTAAACCCATACCTAAAATCTCTATACCACAGCACTCAAAATAAAATTTTATAACAAACTCTGATATAAATTTTAAGGGTCTGGCATCAAGATATGGTTTCGCAAAAATACAAGTACCACCACGTTTTTTGTCATTACGACAAAAAGATGATATTAGCTTAAAATTGCTAATATTTATATTTTCTTCCGAGCCTTGTAAGATAAATGTTTCAGACAAACAGACTATATCAACCTGTCTGCCCATGTTCTCTAAGTCTTTAATAGCTATTTCCAACAAGTCTAGTTTATTGGAGATACCTCCTATGTTTTGGTTAAAAATCAAGAATTTTTCAAACTTTAAGTTCGGTACGAAAAAATTTTTCTTCAGAATTGTCTTTTGTTTCTATCTCACTTTTGCGACAAATTCTAGGAAAGTAAAATGGGATAGTACCTTTCCTTGGTAGTTTTTTATTTATATTTAGAGATTGCTTAGACTCCCTAATCCATTTTTTAATTTTTTCAATTGATAAAAATTCTTTTTTATAATCTATATAATCAATGTGTAAATTTATTTTATTACAAATACATTCAATTAAGCTTTTACTATGAATCATTAAATCGTTTAAGTCAAAATATGTACAATTGTCAAAATGTTTAGTCCATAACTTTAAATAATAACTCAGTGTCCTTTCATTTAAATAGTAGTTCCGAACTATTGGAACTATGAAAACAGAAGTATTCTTAAAATAATTTACAGCAATACATATATTAGAGTGTAATCTGTGGATGTCATTATCATTGTTGCCTATTCCTAATATAATTATGTCATCACTTGAGACTTGTTCGGATACATGACTACAATATTTCAATATCTCTGTACTGCTAGCACCCGGCATTATGGTGGCATACGGTTTATACACATCATTCCATTTCCCATGTCTAGATTTTATAATCTCAGCTGATAGTCCCCTCAGGTGTTCGTCCCCAATTATGAGGATATTTTTCTTTTTCGGATTCAATTTTTTTCCGGTAATGCCATCTATTGACGTATTTGAAGTTTGAGCAGCATTACGTTCGCTGCGTTCGCACGAGTTTTGTTCAAGTATTTCTTTTTGTTGCTGATAGTCCAGTTTAACCTCAGTGGCGACATCTGGTTTGTCTTGTGATTGATCCTTAGTGAAATCCAATATTTTAACAGTTGCTGTCAAGCTTTTACGATTTTTTTTATTTACGTCCAACTTGGGGGTAGTCTTACAAATTTGTGACAACTTGTGAACCTTTAGTTCATACTCTGAGACACGCTTGAGTAGGTTCTGATTTTCTGATACTAAAATGGCGATCTCGTTATCCGCAATCTTAAGTCTTTCCTCTAGTACAGTATTTTTACGCGTCAGATCCTCTATAGTAGCTGGATACGATTGCGATTCGGAATAACTTCTATTTGTGTTAACATGGTTCGGAGTCGATGTCAAAGAAGAGCATTCATCATCATCAGTACATAAGTTTTCAAAAGAATTTGATGTGGGAATGTTAGCTTTCTGGCGAAAAGTGATATTGTCTTTTTCTCGTGTAGTGCTGTGAGTTTCTGGTGTTGGAGTTGAAACTAAATGCTGTGGCAGCACCGGTGAGTTACTTGTGCTTGGTTTAGGAGTTATTTTATCATAGCAGCTACGGCATTTAAATGCTTTTTTATGTGCTGGAGACATTATCCGAAAGCGTTGAAAGGAAACACTCGTGCAATCCAAGTGATAAGTGCTTTTACATACAGAGCAAACTAGAAGTTGTTTGTTTAGTATCGTTTGTATAATACATACCCGTGCGAAGCCGGGGCGGGCCGCTAGTTTATTATAAAATATAGTATCGTTGAGTTAGTATCCCATAACACAAGTTTAAACTTTGGGGCTAGCTCAATCAGTGTGATTTGTCCCTAAAAAAATATTTTCAAAAATCTCGTGTAAAAACTGCATTCTTAAGTACGGTTGACGTCACACGACGAAAAACAGAATTACTTGTTGCCAGTATACAATATCGTGAGATACTCATACGTACAAACAATTGACATTGCTCAATATTCAAGGATCCCTCGAGAGCCCTCCAAATGGATGACTGATCTGTTGTCCAAACTGATTACTGTTAATGTAAACAGTAATCAGTTTGGACGACCTCCACAGTGTACAAACTAAAGGAAACCTCACAGCACAACTTGTACGTAGTAAATTATAACTCTGTAACACAACTAAGTATTTATTATTATAGCTAAACGTTGATTTTAAGTATATTTAAATCAGAATCAGTAATAAAACACAAAACCGTAGAAAAAAAAGCCTTATTTTTTGTACAAAATAAATTCTCCCAAGTTTCTAATAAATGGATAACCTATTGACTTTACTATACGCGCGACTGTTGCCACCCCTCCCCCCCGCTCAGCGGTATCAGTTGGTTCGGTGACATTCAAATGGGAGTTTAGTCTTTTTCTTTCTGGGAGAATATCTTTGGTTTTTTAGGGTTCCGTACCCAAAGGGTGCAAACGGGACCCTATTACTGAGACTCCGCTGTCTGTCCGTCTGACCGTCTGACCGTCTGTCCGTCTGACCGTCTGTCCGTCTGACCGTCTGTCCGTCTGTCCGTCTGTCACAGGGCTCTATCTTTTGAACCGTAATAGCTAAACACCTGAAATTTTCACCGATTATGTATTACTAGAGCCGCTATGACAACAAATACTAAAAATAAAAATTGAAAATGAAATAGGGTTGTCATATAAAAAACGTGTTTTTTCAGCGTTTTTAACTAGATGTTTATAATGGCATTACCTAGACACTTGAAATTTTCACCGATTATGTATTACGAAGGCCGCTAAAACAAAAAATTCTAAAAATAAGGTGAAGTTAAAACTTAAAGGGGGTCGTCATACAAGAAACATGTTTCTTCAGCGCTTAAAAACATTGTACGGAGGTACAGAACCCTTCATGTACGAGTCCGACTCGCACTTGCCCGTTTATTATTATGAAACCAGATACTTATTATGACGGAATATGTATTTTTTATTTTGCATTAAGAGTATTTCGCTTGAATAAAGATACGAGGTTCAAAATCACGCTGCTTAATTAACCGTAATTTTCATGGACTGAACTTTGTATAAACTGCCTTTTGGGTACGGCACTAGGCTCTGGCTAGCTCGTTAGAGATAAAGACATTGTATAAACAATTTTGATGGATGGATGGATCAATAGATCTCTCGAGATCCCTACGAAATTGATGTTTGATCTGTTGTCCAAACTGTTTTCATTATGAACTCCACAACAAACTAAAGATTCCCAGCGCTCCAAAAATCCTTTGATCTCAAAAAATGCCGCCGATACAACTACTCCCAGGTTCTTCTTTAGCTAAAATTTAGTTTCAACGGCTCCACGAGTTTTTTAACTCGGATACAGTTATTGGTTGTATTTTTATTAATTTTACCAGGCCTGTGTCACTCCCCGGTTAGGTATCGAAAATGTACCTACATTATTACTATGCGCGCAGGCGGTCCCTCCGAGTTGTAAATTCAGTTATACGAATCGTTTGTCCAGAGTAATAAGAATGAAATTGGCTTGCAATGGATGTCTAGCTATCTATACGAAAAGGTGCTGAGTTCTGACGTGAGCTAAATTAAACCATATTGCTAGCCACATTGAGTAGATATTTCTTTGAACTTTTTTGTTGAGTGAGACTTTTGTACGTTAGTATTATTTATTCTGTGATTTTACTGCTACTTCTACTCCGCTGGCTCAGCGACCCGAAGTGGATCGTGGCTTCCAAGACAAGAGAGCGCCATACTTTTCTATTCTGAGCGATATCTTGCCAGCTGACAGCTTCCATCTCCCGCAGATCAGCCTGCACCGTATTGATCCAATTTAATTTTAAAAAATAAAAAAAATATAGCATGTGCACAGAATAAGAACCAGTACTCACGTACAGAAATCTCAATCAGCAAAGAAACTTAAAGAAATATCTAGGTGCTCAATGTGCGCGATATGGTTTAATTTAGCTCACTGGTTAAATAAAATACTTTGTATAGAAAGCTTTCACTATATTTAAATAAATAATTAATTTGACACAGCAGAGCACAACTTTCTCTTACGGGGTATATAGATGAAGGGAAGATGGCGTCAAAGTTGACCACAAACAAAACTAGAATTATGTTGCATGCAGTAAATTTAAATAACTATTGTCTATTGTTTAATAAATTATTAAACAATCACGTCAGAACTCAGCATCTTCTCGTTTAGATACCTAGACATCAATTGCAAGCCAATTTCATTCTTATTACTCTGGACAAACGATTCGTATAACTGAACTAGCTGTGCCCGCGACTTCGTTCGCGTGGTTGTCGGAATGTTATATAGCCTAAAGCCTTCCTCTATAAATGGACTACCCAACAAAAAATGAATTTTTCAAATCGGACCATTAGTTCCTGAGATTAGCGCGTTTAAACAAACAAACAAACAAACAAACAAACTCTTCCGCTTTATAATATTAGTATAGATTATCACTCCGAGGGGCCGCTGTGCGCATAGTAATAATGTAGGTATATTTTCGACATTAGGCCTGTTATGGGTACCAAATCAATTACAATTAAATGATTTGAAATCATACTGCTTTCTCTAAATGTTTCTTAAATAGGTTACATGCTAGATGTCGTTTTTTACTAGTAATTATATTATTTTTGTATTATTATTCGTATCTTTGACCATAATAATCTAGTAGGTATTTGGGGCTTCACTGCCTGAGAAAACCGTTTTTATTTTTATAAAGCTCCTAATAAAGATATTCGAGTTATTGCCGAAGATACATTCACACAAACAGGCATCGGATTGTCCAAATAGACTCTATATAAGAACACTAGTTTGTTCAGTTAACGTTTAATATATATTTTACCGATATCTCAGGTACTTTATTCACTGTAAATGTATTTTTACATCACATTTACATGAAAATGTATCTATCAGTGACTGTTACAATGTTAAATTCCCAGTAGGATATTGTTCCTACAACGTGTGTAACAAGATTTTCGATATCGTAGACCAAGTATTTAATAGACAAAAAAATACTAGGACAATCGTTTTCCTTGGATGTTGCTACACGAACTTGTGTGATCTATTTCTTACAACATCTCTGCTCGGAATTTTCCCTGATGCAGTGGAATCATTCCCAATCTTTTAAGGATTCCGCGCGACCATCGGATCCAATTGACTACCTTTTATCGTTTTTTCTTTGATCAAGGAAATATCGGATTGTTTTGTAAAGTGACATTTATTTTTAGCTCTCACGTTTCCACGTGTTGGTAATCGAAGTGTTTTAGAGATGGAGAAGTTTGCATTTTAAATAACCGCTCCAGTGGTCCAGTGGTCAAGGCGTTTGCCTTGTGATCCGTAGGTCATGGGTTCAAATCCCACTGGGAAGCGCCTACTTTGTGAAAAGTTGTTTCTAGAAAATTGTAGGTTTGAATCACCTGATTATCCGAAAAAGAAAGATGATTCCGTGCTTCGGACGGCATGTAATGCTGTGAGAGAGAGCGAACTTCTGGTCGAAGGTTCTGGTCTCCTTTTGGGTTGCGGAGGTCAGTCAATTAATGATTGAGTTTTAAAATAATGTTCAGTGGCGAATAAGGGATTCAAAATAATTTCAGAAGATTGTCCAGTTTTTTGCCCATTCGCTCTTCTTCTTAGCGTGTCGGAATGGTTAATATTAAAATGAGTGTGGACCAATGTGTGGCCACACTTACTGCTTTGTCATTAGCCATTAAGGTCGTCTATTGTCAATGACATTGGCCCATTCCCTCGATCACTTTTTACGATTAGCTAGGGAACAGAAACTGGTACTGGTCCGTCGCTCTATCTCGCTCTAGCAAATGATGGCTCTCAGCGACAGAAAAGGATAGCAACATAGGAAAATGCTGTTCCGTGCTGACAGATGTGTTCCAATCCTATATGTTTTCCGACAACAGTATCTTTAGGTATTAAAACAACGCAGGCAGAAAATTTTCTAAAAAATAAGTAAGTTGTAAAATCGATATTTTTAAACAACTCGCCATAAAAAGCAGTTTATCCACCTCAGTAATTAGCCCCCTCCACCCCATTTTCACCTACCCCTGTTGTGGTATGAATAATTCAGCGAAGTACGTGACCGTTGCAAAAAAATAAAAGGTTTTTTTTGCAATGATGTAACTTTTTATCAAGATATCGCATCGATATTTTTATATGCGAGCAAGAAGGAAGGAAATAGGGTAGCTACAAGGTTATTTGCCAGACCAATTAAAAAAAACCCCAAATTTCAAGCTTTCACCCCCAATAACCTTTGAATGGCTGAACCGATCATCAAACATAGTTATAGCTAACCATCTCGACAGACGTGGCTTTCGATAAAAAAGCCGCATCAAAATTGGTCTACTTGTTTAGGAGCTACGGCGCTACTAAACGCTGTACATACACACAGACACAAAGACACGTCAAACTGATAACACCTCTTTTTTTCATCGGTAATTAAATAGGGGCAATGCTAAATATAGTAAATTGAACACTTTCGTGCTAAAATGCCTGTGCTAAGGTGCGATATCTACAGGTATTTTTTACGCCTCCTTTTTTGAAGTAGCTTATAAAATGCTGCCCATAGTAAATTGCACTATCTTGTCAAGTTGCGACATCTACAAGTATTTTTCACCAATGGATTTTTGCCTATTGTTTAGTAGCGATACGTCTCGAGGAAAAAATTGATTTTTGTTAGAAACTACGCCTTTTGGGAGATTTCTTTGGAAATAAATCACATAACAGTATCTTGTTGCATATGAGAAAAAATCAAAAAATTATATTCTTGGGATAGCTTAGTCAGAAAATGTAAGGTTTAGTTCATACAATAAAAAATATATTTTGAATTAATTTCAAAGTTTTAATTTTTAAATATAATCTGTTTTTAAACACCAAATGGTAGCTGCCATGTTATTACGTCATACGCCCGTGTAAACAAACAAAGTGTAAACTGTTAAAATACAATATATCAGCGTATTTGTTCTCTCCTTTTTTTGATGTCGCTTAAGGGTTGGGACCATAGCCTTCTCTATGGTTTCTAAGTTGAGATAGATCTAGAGAGAGAGCGACGGAATGCGGCAGCATCACCGATTGCACGGCGTTCCGTCGCTCTCTCTGGCTCTAGCAAATGACGATTCTGAGCGACAGAAATGGATAGCAGCATAGGTAAATACTATTCCGTATTGACAGATGTATCTCAACCCAATCCTAAAAGGGATAATGCTGACCATAGTAAATTGCACTCCTCGTCAAGATACGATATCTACAAGTATTTTTCATCATTGACTTTTTGCGTAATATTGTTTAGTAGCGATACGCTTCCAGGAAGAAATGGATTTTTGTTAGAATATAAACTACGCATTCCGAGATTTCTTTAGAAATAAACAACAATTACGACGCAAAGTATTTTCTTTGTATATTTTGTGCGCGGATTTTTGTAGTTTGATGTGTTATTTATCGTATTTAGTATAACGATAGCAGCCGATGTTAATGGCTTAACGTGCTTCCGAAATACAGGGGGGATTTTTTTAATCTACCAATACTAGCGTTTCGCATAGACCACTGCTGAAAAGAAACGCCGAAAGAAACTCATTTACACAGTGTTGGTCGCCTACGCGCCAGAAGGGCTTTGTCAGTTTACAAAGATGCTTAGTACAATGTTATCACAATAAGTAACATGGGTGCCCAGTTAAAATGAATTTCCTCTTTATTGTACTAAACTTAAAATGTAACTGTACCCAGTTACATCAAAGGCTAGCTTATAAAAGCTATTCCTTAGAGTCGACCTTTCAAGTTGTACGTGTTTATTTATAGTAAGTTTGTGGAAATTGTACAAAGTTGGGTTACAGTCTACTTATCTATTCTGTATCAGGTTTACCAACAATATTGTCGCCGCTCACAAAATATAAAGAAGCAGGGAAGAGATATAATTGTACCTATATATGTGGTTCCCGGCAGTGTAGAATAGGACCACTCTAAGTTTTCTCGTGGATGTCGTAGAAGGCGATTTAGGAAACAAACTGAAGCTCATAAACATCAGTGAGACCTCTCCGACCCGTCTGGCCAGCGTGCAGAGTGTAGGCTAAATCCTCTGGCTACTCTGGCCAAATGGCTATTGTAGTACAGAGAGGGTCGTGCTCCTGCAGTGGAGACTAAGACAGACCTGATGATGATGTTGTTATAGCGGCCACATTAGTACATAATCGGTGATAACTTAAAGTTTCTAGTTAAGGCCGTACCTAAATTTTCCGGGGTCCAGTGCTGCCCCCATTTAAAATGAATCATTTTAAAGAAAACGGAGACATCATTTAAAATTCTGCTACTACCAAGTCCTAGATAACGCTTCAAAGTATTTTATGAACTACTGCTTACAGTTTAAAGTGAGAACGTTAAGCTTTACTACGCACATTTACGAAAAACGGCCACTTTTGGCTAATGTGCGTAGTAAAGCTTAACTTTCTCATTATAAACTGTAAACAGTAGTTCATAAAATACTTTGAAGGGTTATCTAGGACTTGGTAGTTGCAAAATTTTAAATGATGTCCCCTTTTTCTTTGAAATGATTTATTTAAAATGGGGGCAGCACCGGACCCCGGAAAATTTAGGTACGGCCTTAATGCCATTACGAAGATTGAGTTAAAACGCTGAAAAAACACGTTTCTTGTATGACGACCCCATTTTATTTTACGGTGAAATGGTAGCATAAGTGGCGCCCTCATTTGAAAGAAATTGTTTAAAACTTAATATGGTGATATTTAAACATTTGATTTGTATCGATGTCTAAAAAGACCTTTAAACTATTTTATGAATAACCTCCAAAAGTGGCCACTTTTGGCGAAAACCCGTTTTAAAACTAGACGGACTATTAGTAATAATTTCAAAGGTTATTCATAAAATAGTTTGAAGGTCTTTTTAGACATTGATACAAATCAAATTTTTTAATATCGTCATATTTAGTTTTAATCAATTTATTTCAAATGAGGGCGCCACTTATGCTACCACTTCACCTTAAGTATTTGTTGTAATAGCAGCCACAGTAATACATAACCGGTAAAAATTTCAAGTATCTAGCTCTGTGACAGACGGACAGACAGACAGATAGACAGCGGAGTCCCGTTGGCACCCTTTGGGTACGGAACTCAAAAAAATATTATATCTTACTTTATCTTACATCCTTGCCATGACAGTTATGAAGTGTCGTGTTTGTGTCCCTCTATCATTAACGCCGTTACGTTGGCAATCTTGACTCTTGTCTCGCTTAGTTGGCACCGAGTTCCTCACTTCCAGGAAATGAAGTGAGTTTGCGTCGTTGGTATCTTTAATTTTTCTAAGAATTGGAGCTACTCTGTGTTGGAGATAAAATTTAGAGAAGTTTAGAATGTGTTTTCCACTGGGGTTAATCTCAAAGTACTCCATTATTTTGTTCTAAAAAGATAAAAATCTAATACATGAATTCCCAAGTTATTCCAAGGAATTATTTTATTTATTTTTTATTTAATTTTTATTGAGCCAAAAGCTACAATAGGTAGACTTAATGCTAAAGCATTCTCTCCCTGTCAACCTTTAGGAGAAGAGAAACAGATAGAATAGTTGGCGTCTAAAATAGAGGGAAACAATCCAGAAATAATAAGTACTTTTGAATGATCATACATAAATATCGTATAAAATAAATACTATATTTATACATACAACATATTATATACATACATATACATATATATATATTTGAAGATCAGAAAGAAACGATGAATTCCCCTAATTGTTGAAAGATTCAAAAAGTAAATCATGCACTTTTTTCTTGTATAAATGTCTACTAGATATTTGTCTGATGTCCTCGGGCAATGCATTCCAAAGCCGTATTATAGTATAGGCTTGAGAAGTTAAGGAGTTGGACATGAAACTAGATCGAAAAAGGGAATTTGAAGCTTGAGCGTGTTACTGGAGCGAAGTTCATGCATGTCCGCAAGATATTGAAACTTACATTTCAAGTATTGCGGAGAAAAGGGATTTTTAAGAATAGAGAAAAGAGAACATAGAAGTCTCCGCTGCCTGCGCAGTTTATTATTAGTTAAAATACTTGTTTTTAGGGTTCCCTACCCAAAGGGTGCAAACGGGACCCTGTTACTGAGACTCCGTTGTCTGTCCGTCTGTCCGTCTGTCACAGGGCTCTATCTCTTAAACCGTAATAGCTAGACACTTGAAATTTTCACCGATTATGTATTACTGTGGCCGCTATAACAAGAAATACTAAAAATAAAAGTCATACAAGAAATGTGTTTTTTTTCAGCGTTTTTAAACTCGATCTTTATAATGGCATTAACTAGATACTTGAAATTTTCATAGATTATGTATTGCTATGACCACCATAACAACAAATCAAGTCATAAAAGGAACGTGTTTCTTCAGCGTTTTAAAACATTGTACGGAGGTACGAAACCCTTCTTGTACGAGTCCGACTCGCACTTGCCCGTTTATTTTGCTCCCATTCTGCTTTAAAGGAGTCTGTAATTATTCTCAAGCAAGTACTCCACTGATTGTTCGTTATCAACTCTCAAACTGCTCCATTGAAATAATAAAAAAATGTTTCATTCTCTTTCCCGTCTTCACGCCTACCATGATGCTTAACGTAGCATTTGAGTCTTACGGCCCTGGGCTCTGTCTATCCCGTTAGGGATAAACACGTGATAATGTATCTGTATTTGTATATAATGTTTGAAGTTACTCTTCATAATAGATCGCTGGTAATATCATCATCATCAGGTCTTTTTTAGTCTCCACTGCAGGAGCTCGACCCTCTCTGTACTACCAGAGCCATACTTAGCCAGAGTAGCTAGAGGATTTGGCCTACACTCTGCACGCTGGCCAGACGGGTTGGAGAGGTCTCACTAATGTTTTGTTACGCTTGTGTTTCCTAAGTCGCCTTCTACGACATCTACGGAGACTTGGAGTGGTCCTATTCTATTCTGCCGGAAGCCACACTGCAAAGAAGTAATCTTTATAATACATTGCTGGTAATATCGATTTAATTTTTTAGTCTTGTTTACTCTATGGAATAATCTTGCTACGTTTACATCTTTCTTTTGTCGGGTACGGGCTTACTTTGTGCAAGCTAATAATGCTAAACGAAAAAGCCCTAAATGGAAACCCGGTAATGGATAAAGGCCACTAGCGTCGGTGTTCGGTGGCAGGTAAAACGACTAAAACAATTAACTTCTTTTTTATATCCGGCTAAAACGCGGTTGATACGCTCTGTAGATTTACTTGTTTTGAAAAAAAGTTTTGTAAGTGCCATTTATTTGGTGTTGGGGAAATGTGTTTGGGAAAATTGCTGCATTTTGAACAAATACTAAACTGATAACTGATAACCCTATACAAAAAACGTACTCTGCTATAAAGCCATAATCCTGTATTATTTCTAGATGTCACTACTATCTCGCCCGCTAGCCATACAAAGGATGCTGTGTACTTAGGTTGACGATATCCTCTTAAAATCAGAGATGGCGCTTCTTTGTTCGTAGAAAATGAACGCTTATACCGCATTTTTTTCGAAATTAAGTGGCACCACTACGAAACTACCTTCTTTCGAACTAGTAGAACAGAAATGTGACATTGTAATTTTTTGGTCTTGACTTCGTTAAAGATGATATGTTTACCTACCTGTTAATGGTCTTACAATCAAGGGTGCTTGGACTGCCTCCGCGGTCTAGTGGTCAAGGCGTTTGCCTTGTGATCCGGAGGTCGTGGGTTCAAATCCCTCTGGGAAGCATACTTTGTGAAAAGTTGTTTCCAGCCTGTTTAGGACATTGCAGGATTGAATCACCTGATTATTCGAAAAGAAAGATGATTCCGTGCTTCGGAAGGCACGTAAAGCCGTTGGCCCCGAACGCCATCTAGCGTTTGTACCTATCCTAGGATTGGTCCTAGTCTACCCTTTGGGTTGCGGAGGTCAGACGGCAGTCGCTCTGTGTACAAAACCAGTAACCTCGTCAAATCCACTAGGTAAGGTAGCGGACCCCGGGCTCTGAAGCGTAAGCGCTGACGATGCAACCGGGAATACGCTCGGATGATGATGAATCAAGAATGCTCGGAAGAGAGCCGGAAAAAAGACCCCGGGCTTCACAGCAAGCTGAGGATGCAACTGGGAATACGCTGAGATGAAAGAAAGAGAGAGTATGTAAGATATATCTAACATATTCTCTCTCTCTATTATCGATGTCTTATAAAAGAATCTTCTCTCCATAAATCATTATGACGACGACACTCAGTTTTTACATCATATAATATCTGTTGACCGCGTAACCACACTTGTTTTTACAGGTGTTATATAATTACAAGTTTGACATGGGTACCGCTACACGTCAGCAATAATTTACTATGTGCCCTGTCAGCAACTTGCTGATAATATATTATGTGCCCTTTTGGTTTGTGCTGTTATTCGTGGCTTTTTTTGTATGGTACTTTAATTTACTTGCAGATATCTTGGTGGTAGGTATATAGTTTCCGCGATGATGTCTCAAAAGTGTAAGTCATGTCTCAAAAGTCAAAGTCACGGCGTATTTTTGGCGTCATGGTGCAATACGTGCCTATGTAAAAGTGGGAAAACGCACCCCGGGCTCCGAAACAGTACAAACTGAGCATGCAACCGAACGGCAAAGGAACGTGCTAAGATGAAGAAGAAGTTTATTAAGAGCCCGTACTACCCTAAAGTTCTTAGAGCGATCATCAGAATTGTCTTATTTTTAAAATAACACCTAAATATTCTTTGTAAAACGAAAAAAAACCTAATAAACTACAAACGCGTAAACCAGCTGCATTGACTCGCCGCACCGCCCCGTCCCCGCATAGCTCGCTGTCACGCTTCGGCTAGAGTAAATTTCTGTGTGAGGAAGCGGGACCAAATTTAGATTCTGGCTTCAGGCGCCGTCTTAACCGACTTTTGTACACGTGTCAATTTTTATAAACAATGCGTATACAGATTAAATATTAAACATTTAAAGCAATAAAGGACAGCATTAATTAAAATTCTGATCTAATTAAACAAAGGAGCTTAGGGAAACTTCGTCATTTGCGTCGGGCTTGTTAAGGTACAGTTCCAAACAACATTAACTTCAAGTAACTTTTGATACGAGCAACAACAATGCTTATGTACTTTGAAATTAATGAGTCAAAACTACACATTCTACTTACATTAATTTTTAAGTACAACTCGTCAATAAGAGGTATTTTTGCCGCCTTTTGCGCATTTCCTAGTTTTTAAGATAATTATGTTATGTATTTTTCACAAGACAAACGCCCTGACCACTGGACCTCGGAGGAAGTTCAGTCCTATGTATCATATAAGAACAAATCAAATTGTTTTACTGTTGTTCTTTATTTACAGACAGCGAATGGGTTAACTAGACGTGGTAGACCCAAGAAATGCTGGCTTGACGTCGTCAGGGATGATATTCGTGCCAGTGGTCTTACAATGAAGTATGCTCAAGACCGTGCGAAGTTAAAAAGGAAAAGCCAGAAAGCGGACCCCGGGCTTTACAACATTACAGCTGAGAATGCAACTGGGAACACGCTGAGATGAGAGAGAGTGGGAGCGAATGGGTTAACTTAAAAAAATTTGATAAAAAGAATGCCTTTATTCATAAATCTACAGATTGGACATTCTGTAAAAAAATATTTCATCAACTACAGATACATTATTACGTCTTCATTCCTAACGGGGACCCCAGGCACAACGGCGACACTCCCTGTACGTGAGAGTTCGAACGCCGGTGACCTTGAGCTCAGAGCTCGTAACGCTAGGGTTGATACCGAACCGAAATGGAGTATCGTGCGGTGCGTGAGAGAGAGAGACGCCAACTAGGTACCAGCCCTCGGCCAAAGCAGTCAGCGATAGCTCGTTTTACGCCCCGTGCGCCTCTCTAGGCCCCCTCGCACATCCAGCCACCCACACATAGCCGCAAGCGATTTTACGTGCACACATGATTAAGTGTCGTTTCTTTTCGCGTAGTGTATATATTCTTTGCCCCAGGGCCGTAACACCCAAAGGCGAAGCGAGACGGTGGGCGCTAAGATTGTATAAGGGAATCAAAATAGAGATTGGTTGCTAGCCGCATCGTCTATTAACATGATTCAGATTATCAACTAGAAGTACTGTTATTTTTAAATTTATTGCTTGACGCTACTGCGTATTTAGCCAGGAACAAGTTAATAAAACGTGGGAAATTCTTTTTTCCTAACAAGTTACAATCAAAGGTAAGTGTAGGCCTTTGATTGCTTTAAGGGAGCTTCTGGCGACAAATCTATACGAGTCCACTGGTTTTCATAGCCGATTGAGTGGCGGACGACGCCCGAAGTCACAGTCCGCGAAACAAATATCACTACAGCCGTACTATGACTGTACACTTTAACTATTTCACATATTGTTCATGAGCATGAGCATTTATAACACCAAACAACACCAATTTCATATTATAAGGTCCACTAAAATCAATTTGCAAAATAATTTAAAGAAAACCCCAACCAAACACCTTGACTTCCCGCCAAAAACCGTTGTCCTAGAAGTACTTATTTTACACTATACATATCTATCCTTTTTTTAAACTGACGGAAAAGCATCGAAATATTTGCGGTCGTGTTCGGAACGCCACCTTATCTCATTATGGGCATTTCAAAACACCTGAACCTTGGTGAAACTCTTCTCAGAATACGAATATCTTTCGTAATAAGTCCCATGGGAGCAATTACAGTAAGTACATAATCCGCTTATAAAAACCTTTCTTTTTCAGTTTAACACAAAAATAAAAAAAAAATTATCTGCCATTACTAAAATGATTTAATGATTTAAGAAAATAAGCTAATTTATTTTCCATTCATTGATAAGTGTTTAAAGAATAATAATTTAGTACTCAAATTAAATAATGAAATAAGAAATGGTTAAAAAATACCACGTGAGCAGGACTTGAACCCGCGACCTTAGTCTCAATACGACTATACTCTTACCATCTGAGCAAATATTGTATGGGTTTCCTACACTCTAATTGATTTTCAACCTCATTGTAACAGTTGGGTTAAATCAGATACCTTGCTTGTAATAGTGGGTAGTAGTGTTGGTGATGCAAGCCTAGTGCGTGTAGGAATATCAAAAGGTGGCGAAATTCGGCGTGCGGAGTTGAACACGTGATGGCTTAGATGGTAAGAGCATAGTCGTATTGAGACTAGGGGCGCGGGTTCAAGTCCTGCTCACGAGATATTTTTTCACCATTTCTTATTTCATTATTTAATTTGAGTACTTAAGTACTGCATCTTGAATGCCTAAAAAAACCCTATAAAAATAATAATTGAGTAAGTATTGATATATTTATTTGGATGTTTATCTATATATGTATTTATCATAAAATATAGTATCGTTGAGTTGGTATCCCATAACACAAGTTTAAAAAACTTACTTTGGGGCTAGCTCAGTCAGTGTGATTTGTCCCTATATATTTTTTTTTATTTATTTTTTCGAAACAAAAAACCGACCCGAAAAGTTAAATATTCAAACGATTGTAAACTTAGACGACATATTTTTCTAGTTATTTTCGTTTTTAGGGTTCCGTACCCAAAGGATGCAAACGGGACCCTATTGCTGAGACTCCGCTGTCTGTCCGTCTATCACAAGGCTTTATCTCTTGAACCGTAATAGCTAGACACTTGAAATTTTCACCGATTATGTATTACTGTGGCCGCTATAACAAATACTAAAAATAAAAAAATGTTGAAAATAAAAGGGGGTCATTTTTATTAAAAATAATACATTTATTAAAAATAAACGGGCAAGTGCGAGTCGGACTCGTACATGATGGGTGCCGTACCACCGTACAATGTTTTAACACGCTGAAGAAACACGTTTCTTGTATGACGACCCCTTTTAATTTTTAACTTTATTTTATTTTTAGTATTTTTTGTTATAGTGGTCGTAGCAATAAACAATCGGAAAAATTTCAAAAAATGCCATTATAAAGATCTAGTTAAAAACGCTGAAAAAACACATTTTTTGTTTGACGATCCCCTTACGTTTTTAACTATTTTTTATTTTAAGTATTTGCTGTTATAGCGGCCACAGTAATACAAAATCGGTGAAAATTTTAGGTGTCTAGCTATTAAGGTTCAAGAGATAGAGCCCTGTGACAGACGGACAGACAGCGGAGTCTCAGTAATAGGGTCCTGTTTGCACCCTTCGGGTACGGAACCCTAACAAACCAGAAAACCGACTTTAGTAAAATTTCCATGGGATCACCTGGAAAGTAAACCCTTTCAAACAAAAAATTACTTTTCTATAGAAGTATTTTGGCGATAAAAAAAATTGTTTAAAAAAGTACGAATACAAATACTTTTGATTTCAACGTGGTATTGAGGTTCTTTTTGAATTATGTTTGGGAAAAAAAATATAAAAGTCTAGGTAGATCTTTCTTATATGCAGATAGATTTTTTGCTGCAGCAGATCTAGGGTAAAACCCGGATAGTTGCCCACCTTTTTGAAATTGATTTATATCTCTTTGTACAGAAAGCAAAATACTTTATTTGTCAATTGGGTAGGTACTTTGGTTTATTATCTTCAAATTTATAAAAGGAATAAACATTATCTTTGATATTTCCTGAGTATTGGCGATATTTGCGGAACTCTAAATTTTGGGACAACTATCCCATATAGGGGATAGTTGCCTATTCTGTATAAATTACGTTTAGGATAGATAGCCCTGTCGAGAAAAAGGAAATCTATCCTGCAAAATCTTTGATCGCACTATCCGTCCCATGCAATCGCACAGAGACATGCAACACGGTCAACTTAGTTGTACTCGTAGATGCAGAGTCTCTCGATAGATAAATTTAATAACATGTGTTTCATTAGCGAAACTAGAGTAATTGCAATCAAGGCAACTATACCCCCGGGGCGACGATCCGGGTTTTACGTCACTATCTTAAATTGTTTGTATTCTATTTTTAAATTACGTGTATTTATTTAAGTATGTGTAATAATGTATACGTGTACGAGTATGTAGATAGTTACATGCTCGTCTTTAAGCGCCTATTGCAGATTTATGAATTATTGTCTTTCCTAAAAGCTGACTGGTAGAGAATGTTGCATTAAGTCCACCATTTGTGCCATTGTGATCAATAAAGATTTAAATAAATAACTTCAAATTCTATTTCTAAACGGAATTTAATATTCTGGCTGTCATAGTAATAAATGCTATAAACATTACGAGCTGTCTTATTTCAAGTACGGAAGGAAATAAATCGAAGTACATTAGACCTACCAAAGTCGGCTGAAAACGGTGGGATATTTTATAAAGGAGAATGCTGGAATATTGCCGTCACTCTATCAGAAATATTGCCGTGATATTTCAAATTTGCTTTGAAGAGCGGCGAAAATGTTTGTATCAAACATAATAATAAATATTAACGGTGAGCAAATAGCGATAAATAATACTGTTACATAAAATCACGGATTTCGCGATGAAGTGTCAAAAGTGTAACCTGTTTTGAAACGTAGTGGCGTATTTTATTAACGCGGTACGCCAGGACGTGTATGACTCTACTAAATAGAAAATTCACATAAACAGAAGTCTGTGTCATTAGTCAATGTCATTTATATTTTGTCGTAGTAAGCAGAAAACAGGCTAAATTTTTACCTTTTTCATTTAGCGAAGTCTCATTTTAGCAACAGTAAATGCCGATAAGAGGGAAAGTGACAAAATATGGGTTTAACCAGGTTATCTCGCTTAAGGAAGGTACCTTTTTGTGTTTTGGGTAAGACATACCAATAAGAAGAAATGCATTTCTTTTGATTTAAATTATTATTAATAATTGATATGTAAGCCAAATAATTTGTATACTAAATTATTATATATACCCTAGCAAGTATCGTAATTTAAACCAATACTACCGGCTTCAAAATTACTAATATTGTTGTAGAGATTAGTATATATACCTAGATGCCATTTTTTAGGTATATTTTAAAAACCTTTATTTTTTTTAATAAAAATAAAATCTTGCCAAGCTTTTTGCCACCATCTTAAAGTGTCAATAGTGCCGTATTTAGGGCATTTTTTGGATCAGATTATTGCGAATTTTGACAAAAATGAAAATCACCTTGCCTGATTCGAAATAACTAAGAAAATATAAGTTGACCTATTTTCTTTTAGTACTATTACTCTTTGAGATGAAGAGCCGACGAATTTAGTAACGGAACTACTGAGCTACTGCTAAAACTATTTTTGTACTAACTGGTCTATTGAAAATCTACGTGGTGTATAAAGTCCTAGTGTACTACAACAAACTTGGACTGTCATTTTTAATGATAATTTACCATAAACTGTCCAACTGTGTAATTGTCAGACAATATAGTGAATATTCAAACATTCTCCTTTAAAATTAGGATATACCTTCAATCCCAGAAAACTTCAATAAAAACATAAAACTTATCACGTCATTTGATAATACTTATTTCATAATTTCAAAAGCATGTCAATCGAAACGAAGACATCGGACCACATCAACGATAATTCATTTGGGTATAAAATTCAAATTAATAATAAAACGTTATCAAATGACGTCACACAAAACATAGTAAATCACACATTAAACACGAAATACAATCACGATTCCAACGAACAACCTGTAAACTGTAAAAATACACGTAAACTAAACTAAATTTCAATAAAACAACATTAGTTCAGCCAGTTACATCTAGAAACATCAACAACTTGGAACAACTCTGTAGTCTATACTTACTGTGAAATGTCCGATAATTTTAAATCTTATGGACACCAATATATTGCAAAAATTACAACAATTCCCTTAATTTCGAGTAACAATGACTAAATTCTAGTTTTACCTCAAAATATGATACAAGATTTAATTAATATGTACTTTCTTCTCCTAATTTTTTTTTATCTCTTCTGACTTGTTTTAAATTTTTTAATAACTCTTACATTCATAGCATACTTTAGTGTTTAAATTTATTCCTGTCTATGAAACTCCTCTTCTAACTTAATATTGATCCTTTCTTATTCTTTTAAGATTATCAAAATCCTTGTCTCAAAACTCTGAAACGACGGGTTATTAAAACTTCTATATAAAAAATCTCATCTCCTTATTCTAAACTCATTCTTTTAATCCTTCTTAAACTACTAACTGTAAACCCCTCTTACTTTGAATGCTCCTGCCCCTTGACATTCTACAGCTGATTGTTCTGTCAGCTGTTGCATAATACGCCTCCTTAACCCAAAATCTCTAATTTACCTCTACAGTCCCTCTCCTAACATTAAATTCTATCTTTTTTTCCGTTATCGGGAAAATCCGAGAAAGTAAAAGAACTTACGAAACAACGCGGCTAATGCTCCGGCCCTTTGACAATCTGTAGCTGCTTGTTCTGTGCTTTTTTTACTTTAAAACCAAACTCTCCTAACCTTAAATTATATTCCTCCCCCGTTTCAAGGAAAATGCGTGAAAGTAAAAGAACTTACAGAAGGATGCGGCAGATACTCCTGCCTCTTAAAAAAATCCTATTTTTGCCTAGCTGTTACATAATACGCCTACAGCTCTACTATAGTCCCTCTCCTTACTTTGAATTCTATCCCCCCTCCCCATTTCATGCAAGGAAGTAAGAGAACTTACGGAAGGATGCGGCGGATGCTCCTGCCCCTTGACATTTTGCAGCTGCTTGTTTTGCGCAGTCGGTGTCCGCTCTCCGGCGGCGGTGGATGCGCTGGCAGCTGCGCCTGCGCTGCTCCCGGCCGGGGACTTGGCTTGCGGAGAGCTGCTTGAGGTGGTCCTGTTTAAAGAGAGATAATATTGTTAAAGCAGTCGCTCAATTGACGATCTCCGTGGTGTAATGGTCAACACGCTAGCCCGCCAAATCGGAGGTTCTTGGTTCGATCCCCAGCCAGGGCAAGTAGGAATTTGGCCTTTTTAAAATTTTCCTGGGTCTTGGCTGTTTATCTGTATATGTATTTATTATTAAATATAGTATCGTTGAGTTAGTATCCCATAATACAAGTTTCAACTTACTTTGGGGCTAGCTCAATCAGTGTTATTTGACCTTATCTATTTTAGTATATTTATTATTTAATGCCGTGTGGTTCCCGTTAGAGTAGAATAAGACCACTCCAAGTCTGCCCGTGGATGTCGTTGAAGGCGACGTAGAAAACAAAAGCTAAACAAAGCTTTTAAACATCATATTTCAAAACCTTGTTTCAAAAGAATACATTATAAAATCAGTAAATATTTAACAATAACATCTCATCTTTGATTAAAACCGTCCCATTAAAAGAAGTGCTTTTAATTTTGTATACATTTGTGGATACATTTTTAATATTCGCAAATAATAATATTTTCGTATTCTTCCCAAAGAGCTATGTAAAACTAGAGGAGACACTGTTTTGTCGTGTTCAATAGCATGATGACTGTAAAAAATTTTTTGGCCCATCGTATAGATTATTAAAAAATATTGTAGGCATATTTTTTCTGTTCTCTGAGAAACAATAAATGACGTAGATACAGCGCAATTAAATTTCGCATGACGTCACGCTTTCGTACGATTTTTACACATCGGTGACGTCACAAGCCCCCACTCTGGAACTTAAATACTCGGTATCTTTGTGATTTTTAACTTTTTCGATAAACTGAAAAATATCGGTACATTATTTCTGGATAATCTAAGTAACGGACTAATAAGAATAATACTTTTCTGACCCAGTCATCATTACCTATTGTAGTCATCTCCATAAACTTCATTTAGCCGCTTGCTAGCTCTTAAACGCCTAGTACCTGAGACACTAAACAAGCGAAAACCATACATATTTATACCATACTAGCAGTCCACCCCGGCTTCGCTCGTGGTACACACATAGCCTATGTCACTCGAGAATAGTGTAGCTTTCCAACGGTGAAAGAATTTTTTAAATCGGCCCAGTACTTTTTGAGCCTATTCATTACAAACATACAAAAATAGGTACAAATCTATATATACATATAAAACATGGTAAACATATTTAAAAATGCCTTGGTGTGTGTTGCAATACAGTAAAAATAATTCAAGGAACACGAAAAAGTTTAAAGAAATATTCCATCGGTAACCAGGTTACATCATCATCATCAGGTCTTATTTAGTCGCCACTGCAGGAGCACGACCCTCTCTGTACTACAAAAGCCATATATTAGACAGAACAGTCAGAGGATTTGGCCTACACTCTCCACGCTGGCCAGACGGATTGGAGAGGTCTCACTGATGTTTATAAGTTTTGTTTAGCTTGTGTTTCCCAAGTCGCCTTCTACGAGATCCAGTGTTTGAAAATTAAATACTTATAATACAATTCATAAGGTTTGAGATAGCAGGTCTATATATTCCACGTCAATGATTCTATTGCGTAAAAAGCTGTATCATGAATATTATGATAAAATGCAGAAAATTTAAATAATTATGTACTTACTCAAGCTGTGCTCTGCATCCAGATGAGGGGCGCATGGAAAAAAGATAACGACACGATTAGATATTTAATATTGTGCGGATTTGATATACGGGGCATGGACGAACAAGTACCTCTTGTCCCTTATTTATTTTTAAGCTCTTTAAACTTTGTTACTTATTTGATGCAATAAAGATTTTTGTATTGTATTGTATTGTAATTACTATGACTGACAACCTCATACAAAAAAGTCCTCTGCTAGAAAGGGAAAATCCTGTATAAAGACACGCAGCAGCGTGTCCAGCCGAGTTCAAAGGAAGGAACTGGGGACGCAGCAGCCGTGTGTATATTTACAAAAACCATTTCGAGCTAGTTTTGACCCGTTTACAACTCAAAACCTATATATTACATGAAAGGCATATTCATTAAACTTGTCTTGTATCCAAAATTTCATGCCAGATTTCAAATTATTCTTTTTCAAGTTCATATTTTGACTGTGAAAACCAATTATAACCCTAGATATATGCAATTTCTTTAAAGTTACAAATTTTTACCGAAATCTGACATGAAATTTTGGATACAAGACAAGTTTAATAAATATGCCAAATTTCATAGTAATGCAAAGGTCAAAAGTAGCTCGAAATGGTTCGTGTAAATATGCAAACCAATTATAACCCTAGATAAGTATATGCAATTTCTTTAAAGTTACAAATTTTTACCGAAATCTGACACGTCGTTTCAAAATAAAACGTAGACTACATTTGTATGGGAAACTCTGATCCTGTCCAGGGTAAGATGGCTCTTTAATACCTTATTAAAAAGGACCTTAGGTTTTGTACGAATAATCCGTTAGCGCATAATCAATTCCCAGCTCAGTCGTTCGTACTAAAGGGCTATTTGTACCCCTTTTTATTTCACGGCCGATTTCAGACGATGCCTCTTTGTATAAAGCGGATTAAAGGAAACAAGATAGCAGGGTGACTATTTAGTTTATTTTTCTTTTTCACAGTACTTAATATTTTATTTTTCTTTAAAAAGGTTTTACTTATTGTGGATTCAGGTATCACACTCTGGAAACGATGGATGGTAGCTTCTCGTAATAATAAATTTTTAATATTTTTTTTGTTGCATAGAAAGTAGTTCAGTCAGTAGAAGGAACAGCCAAAAAGCGGACCCCGGGCTTCGCAGCGTTGAAGTGAGATGAAATAAATACGCTGAGATGAGAGAGTGAGAGAGATGATACTAAACTTGTTCGAAAAATTTGGCTGGTGGTTAAAACGTCATCTTAACTAATATTATAAAGAGAAAAGATTTGATTGTGTGTTTGTTTGTAATGGATAAACTCAATAACGACTTGTTCAATTTAAAAAATTCAATCACCTATAAAAAGCTTCGTTATCAGCGAGTAACATACGAGTAGCTTCTATACTACAAAGTGGAAGGGACATACCCGTAATAATTAAACAACGGGCTATACTAGATCACTAAAGTATAATGAAATTAAAATAATAGTCAAAAAACCAAAAAAAATTCGACATTCCCATACAAATCGCCAGGGCGGCCGTGCACTTTTGTATGGATATGCCAATTTTTTTTTTCTTTCGCTGTTATTTTATTTTCATTATGCCTACTATAATGATCTAGTATAGACCGTGGTTCGATTTATTAAGGGTATGTCCCTTCCACGTTGTATAGCATCTAACAAAATATACTGAAACTATTTTAAGAGTGAGTTCAGTCCATAATACCTACTAAATAACTTTCCGCAAGAAATTATTTCGAAATATCAAAAATATTTTTTTTGCTCTCCATACAAACCCTGATCAGCTAATCGCTCAACTTGAACGGAAGGGCAATTTTTTTTTCATCTTTCAATAAATGTTCCTTGGGTAAAGTTGTTCAGTATCATGGACTGAATTTACCCTTAAAAAGTTTTAGTAGATTCTGTTACACCCTATACATAGGGCGCACTGTAAGTTTCCGGAACTGGCCACTTACATAAACAATATTTAAAAATTTATTGTAACATTTGAAAATAGAACTCTTTGGCTGTAGAATGCAGTTTGTTTCATCTGACTGTCTTTTGTTTTTACCTTGTGGCGCCATTTAAAAAATTGTGTGTCTGCATCAACATGGATTTAACTCGGGAAAATTTTCGTAGTATGTTTTTCTATGATTTTAAGTGTAATTGGACAGCTCAACTGAGCATCGCTCGGCTTAAAACAGCTTTTGGCAATGAAGCACCATGCAAAACAACTGTTTATAGCTGGTTTGCAGAATTCAAGCGTGGTCGTATCAATCTCAGTGACGAATCTCGCGATGGTCGGCCGTCCACCGCTGTGACCAACTAAAACATCAATGCTGTGCGCCGTATGATTGAAACAGACAGGCATGTGAGCTACCATGAAATTCGTGCATCCTTAGAAATAGGCATGAGTCAAATACAATTAATCCTACACAAACATTTGGGTGTGAGAAAGCTGTGCTCGCGGTGGATCCCACACAACTTGACCGAGGCTCAAAAAACGGACCGCGTCACTTGGTGCAGTGCCATGCTTACCAGATTCAACGAAGGTGCGTCAAATTTGGTGTGGGACATAGTAACAGGTGACGAAACATGGATTTATTGCTACGATCCCAAAACAAAGCAGCAATCGAGCGTATGGGTCTTTCAAGATGAGCCGAAACCAACCAAAGTGGCGCGCGTGAAAAGTGCATCTAAGCGGATGATTGCTTCTTTTTTTAATAAAACTGGACACGTGGTTACTGTTGCTTTAGAGAATCGTCGTACAGTGAATAGTGACTGGTACACGACCATTTGTTTGCCGGAAGTTATTGACGAACTCCGTAAAAATAACCGTAAACGCCGTATCATCCTGCACCACGACAATGCTAGTTCTCACACGGCCAGACAGACAAACGACTTTTTGAAGGCGAAAAATGTAGAACTCATGAGTCATGAGTTCTACATTTTTCGCCGATTTTCATCACCAGAAGAGGCTGTCGAGGAGTATGAAAAACACGTTTCAGAGGTCACCACAGAGGAGTGGCACAAAAGTTTTCAAAACTGGTTTCATCGAATGAAAAAGTGCATAAACGCCAAGGGAGATTATTTTGAAAAACAATAAATTAATTTTGTACCTTTAATAGTATTTTTTCATATTCATTCCGGAAACTTATAGTGCGCACGTATACCACGCGGGCACCAGCTAGTCCTGTTTACTCTTATTACAGATTTCATTTTTTCATTTATTTATTACAACAAACTTTTACATTGTCATAACAGTTTTCCACCAATGCGACAATATAAGATAAAAACTATTTACTTACAACTAATACATTTCTCTGCAATGTTTGCGAATTTTGCCAGCGAACATGTATAACATCTGACTCTGGATACTCTTCGTTTATCTCATTTAACAAACGAAGAGCCCTGGTCAACGGCACTTGGTTAAGAACATTTGTTCTTCCTCGCGGCACCACGAATAACTCGTGCCTGCGTGCGCGGTGATAGTTGTCAGGTACGTACAACTCCAAACGTGACAGTAATCTAGGATTAAACATTACACCTCTTAAAACTTTAAATAAATAAATCAATAAAAACATTTCCCTCCTCACTTCTAACTTAAAGTATCCAATAATTCAAAATAGCTAACAAACGTTTTATTAAATTTTGTAGTCATAGCGACAGTGATCTGAACGACTATTAATCATCTGTCTGTCTGTCAAATTCGTAACGCCAAAACTTTGTAAATAATGAAGTTACTTAGTGTTGTGACGGCAGTCAACAGATGGAACAACAACAGAAGTTGTATAAGTTAAATCATAGTTGTTGCTAGAAAATTACCTGTTACTATTCATGAAATTCAATTTATTTATTTTTGAAGTGAAAACTTCTTTAGCGGCGTTGTGCACTTTTTTTGTAATGGGTAAAAAATGTTAAACTCGCGTCAGGACACGTGACCTGATCGAAAATTCGTAAGACGGATGGAGAGTAGACAGCCGGCGCGGCGTAGGAGAGGAAGTATCCCCCTCTCTTTCTACGGCGCGGCGAAAATGTATGCCTGCGCCTGCTGTTTCGTTTAGCTAAGAGATAAACTTTTTAATGTAATATAAATTGTCATGTTCGTGTACGATAGCGCAATAAATAAATATTGTATTCTACCACATAAATGATAGTACTTTTATACTGATAATTAAAGCAATTCGTGCAATATTATTCCCTAACCATTCCAAAATATAAAAAATGCACAACGTTAATATTCAAGTTTTCACTTCTGCCGTCACTCCCGGAGTGCAACCCGTCGTTTTTTATTTATGTATTATCATCATCATCAGGTCTTTTTTAGTCTCCACTGCAGGAGCACGACCCTCTCTGTACTGCCAGAGCCATAGGTATATTAGCTAGAGCAGTCAGAGGATTTGGCCTCCACTCTCCATGCTGGCCAGACGGGTTGGAGAGGTCTCACTGACGTTTATAAGTTTTGTTCAGCTTGTGTTTCCTAAGTCGCCTTCTACGACATCCACGGGAAGACATGGACTAGTGGTCGTATCTACTCTTTATTCCAAATGTCTTTATGAAATCGTCTTGTCGCAGCTGATGATCTTACATCTTCCCTAGTCTATTCTCTATTAGCCAAGTGAGTAAAGGGAATTAAAGTCTCCGTTTCAGCTTTGGAAAAAAATCTTTTGTGTGTCCGGATTCACGTTTTCCGGTTGTTCTTGCCTACAAGTCGCATTTCTTACCCGATTCCCGTGAAATTTTGTGAGCAGATTCGATAGTTATGTAGAATTTTTTTTGTCGAGTCGGTTTCACGGAAATTTTAAAATGGCGGAAATATGGGGGTTGAAAACGTAAAATAAACATATTTCAGTAATTTAAAAAAAAAACAAAAATGTTATATATCTTTTTTCTTATTTTCAAACAACAAACGAAAAACTTTTTCATCCGATAAACTTTAAAGGGTTAGCATGTGAATGCAAAAATAGACTCCCGAGGTGTACAGCTCTCAGAGCCACTATTATCCAAAATGCACCTTTTTTCTCCTACTCTTTTCAGGACCTCATCTGAATTTTTTTTTAACCCAGCTTATCCGTTCCATCCTACGCCAGAACCACATTTCAAAAGATTTCTAGTTTTTTCTTTTCTTTTTCAGTCAAAGTCCATGCCTCGCAGTCATACCTATAACGCAGTCCAGATGTATATTTTTAAGAGCCGTTTTAGTGAGGATTTTGATAGTTTTGCTGTTAGAAGATGTTTTTTCTGTCGTCTAACGCCCCAGCATAGCACATGTGACACGGCTTTTTATTCTTTCGTCAAGCCCCGCCGTAGCACATGTGCAATAGAGGCTCGCAAGCGATATTTTATTTTATTACAAACAAACTATGGTTTAGATTGGTTTGCAATGTTCTGTGACTTATTTTGTTATGAAATTCCCTTTCCAATGACGTTAAAACATCAAGATCTTATGGTATGGAAGTGTTATTTTACCGAACCGATTAGGACCGAAAAAAAACGACATTGGTCATTGACGAACGGCATCACAAGCAGTGTGAAATTTTTGGTTAAAATAGTGTTATTTCGTAATTATATCGTCGTGTTATTATGCATTTTGATAAAATCGTAAGTATTCTGTCTAATAATACGTTATAAGGCTTTATTTACTAACATAAATTGTAAAGCAGATTTAAAAAAAAGTCAAGTGTATCTGCCAACATTTTATTCCCATATTATAAATTTATTATAGGTGATAGTACCTATCTTAATGGATTGCAACATCAGTGTATTGGAAATTTCTTTCAGATTATAAAAAAAAAACAGAATAAGAATCGGTAAACAAATAAAAAAAACGACTGGCTGCACTACGGGAGTGCCGGCAGAAGTGAAAACTTGAATATTAACGTTGTGCATTTTTAATATTTTGGAATGGTTAGGGAATAATTTTGCACAAATTGCTTTAATTATCAGTATAACAGTACTATCATTTATGTGGTAGAATACAATATTTATTTATTGCGCTATCGTACACAAACATGACAATTTATATTACATTAAAATGTTTATCTCTCAGCTAAACGAAACAGCAGGCGCAGGCATACATTTTCGCCGCGCCGTAGAAAGAGAGGGGGATACTTCCTCTCCTACGCCGCGCCGGCTGTCTACTCTCCATCCGTCTTATGAATTTTCGATCAGGACACGTGTCCTGACGCGAGTTTAACATTTTTTACCCATTACAAAAAAAGTGCACAACGCCGTTAAAGAAGTTTTCACTTCAAAAAACAGGAAGGTTTTTTCTTATGTAACCCGTCGGTGCGATTTCGAGCGCAGATCGCGGTGCCTGACAGATTTCCGCGATAAGTACCCGCGGGGTATTAGGGAGACGTAGTATTTATAATAATCATTATATGGTGCTACGCCAATTCTTTAATCCCACTCATTTCGGCATTATCTTCCGTATTTTTAATTGAATTTTGAATCGAATATTCAACAGATATTTAGAAAATAGATGAGGTGTAAAAACACACATGGGACATCGATTATATTTTTAATTCTTTTTTATTGCAAACGGTACTTAAGGTGAACACCAAGCAGAGGTGGCGCCCTCATTTGAAATAAATTGTTAACTCGTAAATATGGTGAAAAATTCCATATTTCTCAATGTTAGGCACTAGATAGCCCTTTAAAATATTTTATGAACTGCCGTTAAAACTATTATTGGTGATACGTCTAGCTTTAAAACTTGCCTAAAAACGGAGGCAAGTTTTAGAGCTAGACGGACTAATGTAAATGTTTTCAACGGTGATTCATAAAATGGCGGCTCCGACTCTCTCTCCTCCTCCGATTATAATCTATATATACATAATCTATTAGACAGTTAGACTTAGTAAATATACTCCGAGTACCTAGTCTAGCACGTGTTTATAAAAGACACCCTTTATGTGTGTCCCCTTTACGTCACACGTCTCAGCCGATCTGTTGGTTAGGATCCATTCATACAGATGGAAGAATGTGAGTTGCCTATTACTCTTTGATTGAAGTTTGACATTTTGAATTTATTTCGAAAATAAGATATTCAGCGTCGAAGGGTTTTATTACGTATGTAGGTACAATATACACCTATCACGTCTTTATCTCTAATTGGGGAGACAGAGCATTTTGGGTCTTGCGGCTCCAAGCAGACAGAGTTTAGGATCGCAAGACCCAAGGGCCGCTTTTAGCGTGATGGTATGTTAGACAAAGAAATAACAAGTTTATTTGCCAGACAAATAAATCAGTAATAGGGTCCCGTTTGCACCCTTTGGGTACGGAACCCTAAAAAAGGCCCAAATTTTAAGCTTTCATCTTCAATAAATTTTGAACAGCTGAATTGATTTTTGTCAAAATACCGATTTCTTCATCCACAAATTTAACCCTTTTATTTAATACCCCACTAAGGGATATTTGCATACTTTGGGTTGCTCACCCCCACTTTTACCCCCCATAACTTTGCGAGTTCCATCAAAAATAGCTACGAACCCTCTCGACAGACAAGGCTTTCGAGAACTATTAGATATAAGTTACATTTAAACAAGTTAAACAAAGGTTGACTGGTAGACAACGCTTTTAGCGTTAAGTTCGCCTATTGTTCTGTACAATTTGTATTTGATGGACAATAAAGATTAAATAAATAAATAAATAAAATAAAGTACCTACTGATTATGCGGATGTTAATGTCTTTGTTTAGAGATCATTATATTTTTTTAAAAAAACAATGTTTTCTGTCAGTGAGGACCTGTACCTAATGGACTTTCATTAAGTTTCTGTATAAATTATAATAGTTGTTGGTCTTCCAAATAAAATAAAATATAATAAAATAAAAAAATATGAGCTATGATGCCTCAGACACATAGATACGCAGACACACATTACAGACATACGTGTAAGTACGTATATTCACATACGTGAATGCACCCTTACACTAAGGCACCTATCACGACGTAGGCTCAGGAAATTGAACATCTGCCGAGCAGAGCGATCGTGTTTATATAATTTATAACGTGGAAATGAGAATGTCTGCGGTATGTGTGACTAACCTTTTGAATTAAGTACAATACCAATGTAGACTAAAACATATTATTGGCTCATCAGGTAGGTTATTATAAAAATATTATATACAGGCTGACTTTTTAACAACCAGCCAAATTTTTGGAGCAAGTTTAGTCCATGATACTGAACTACTTTTTATAAAAACAATTAACGAAAAACAAAAATAATATTCGCCTTCCCATACAAATCAGCGCTCAGCCAAACGGATTTTGTATGGGCGGACGAAAATTTTTTATAAATTTTTAATACTTTTTTATAGAAAGTAGTTCAATATCATTTTATTTAATATAATTTAAAACCTTATTTAATTTTGCAATGTAATTTAATTTATGACTTGAATAATTTTATAATTAACTGTAATGTAATGTAATTTTCAATTTAAAACGACTGAGAGCTGTTTATCAAATGTGCATGCTGTGTTCGCTCCAAGTAGGTTGGCAACTTATATGCTTTAATTTGTATATGCTTAGATTTGTGTGTTGTTCAGCCAGTTAGCGAACCAAATAAAAAAAAAAATCATAGACAGAACTTGCGCCAAAAATTTGGCTGGTGTTTAAAAAGTCACCCTGTACATATTTTTTCTTTTCTTTGATTAACAAAATAATGACAAAGATACAGCACATTTAAATTTCGCATGACGTCATCATCTAGTACGATTTTCCCTAGACGCTGACGTAAATCACCCCCACTCTGAAACTTCGACGGGCTGTATCTTTGTGTATTTTTACAACTTTGATAAACCGAAAAATATGGGTCCATTATTTTTGGATAATCTAATTGACAGACTAAATAAAATAATATTTTTCAGACCCAATGCAGTCCACACCCTGTCTTTTTATAGGATATATCCTATAGTCCTATATTATAGGACCACGCCATCTTTTCCTGTGGAAGATCTTTAATAGATCCCCTAATTTTTCGAGTTCCTAGTTAAGGTTGGTGCACAAACTTTTCGCTCCAAATTTTTTCGTACATTTTTAGGGTTCCGTACCCGAAGGGTGCAAACGGGACCCTATTACTGAGACTCCGCTGTCTGTCCGTCTGTCTGTCTGTCCGTCAGTCACAGGGCTCTATCTCTTGAACCGTAATAGCTAAACACTTGAAATTTTCACCGATTATGTATTACTGTGGCGGATATAACAACAAATACTAAAAATAAAAAATAGTTAAAAATTAAAGGGGGTCGTCATACAAGAAACGTGTTTTTTTCAGCGTTTTTAACTTGATCTTCATAATGGCATTAACTAGATACTTGAAATTTACACCAATTATATATTACTATGACCACCATAACAACAAATACTAAAAATAAAATAAAGTTAAAAATTAATGGGGGTAGTCATACAAGAAACGTGTTTCTTTAGCGTTTTAAAACATTGTACGGTGGTACGGAACCCTTCATGTACGAGTCCGACTCGCACTTGCCCGTTTATTTATAAACCAATATTTACCTATTTTGTTTTACCAAATTTTTTATTGCCGTATATTTACTTAGGTACCAAATTTGTCATTAGATTCAATAATTAACTTCTTACTTATATTTATTATTCACAAATTACTAATTTCTTTATTACTGATAAATATAAATACATGTACAACACTAATAATAAATAATAACTAAACTAAAACTAAGTAACTAAAAAAAAACTTAATACAACCTAAATACTATAAATAAATTACTTATAAGTATAAACTATTATAAATAAAAAATATCCCGCAAATGCTGCCCTTGCGGTAGAGTGCCCAGAAGGCTGGCAGCATTGCCACGTTGGATGGCAATGCTTAATCTTTGTGCTAAAAAATTGCCAGCCCTCTGGTCACCCGATACCTCGACCAGCCTTTTACTTATAATTACTAATTAATATTTCGCACAAAAATGAAAACGCCTAATCATTATTGTGCAGCAAAAAAACATCACAAGCTATTGCCATTTATTTGTTATACTCGTAGTTTGGTTTTATTACAACTATGATATGAGTAATCTTCTTCTTTTTCTTCCTCACCTTATCCCATTTTGCGTGGGGTCGGGACAGCATGTGAGTCTTTAGTCTGATGATATGAGTAATAAAAAATATAAATGTAAAAGCACTGATAACTGTTGACGTTAAATGTAAAACGTATTGTTATGTGTTCTGCACAATTTGGTGTTGTGTTTGCCACCCTTCTAATAGTTATAACTTGTTATACACGTTTAATGCACTATTAAGAGGAAAGGGCTAGAGAAATGAAAAATAGGTATTTGTAAAATCAATTGCTGTCGCGCTGTGGCCGAATAACAACCGAGCAAGTGCGATAGAGACATACTGCAGTTTGGACTGAAAATACCTATTAAAAGAACAGAAAATCAACGGTTCGTAGTCTCTGATTTCTTCTCCAAAACTTAACCAATATAAGTACTTTTTTCATTACGAATTGACAAAGACTTGAGCGTTGTTCCTATGTTTTAATTTTTGTTTGAACACAGCGGAAAATCTGGTCATTGTTTTAGGTTTTTGAACATTCATATCTCCTTTAATAATTAATTTATTAAAAAGATAAAACATGGGGACATGCTTATAGTGGCTATAGATATTCAAGAAAAAAATATAATTCTACCGGCATTATCCAGGGAGGAAACAGGGGTCTGCGTTTATATGGTAAAACAGCCCTTGTATTTCGTCTTTATAATAATTCCTAAAATCTTTATAAGTCACAGTTCCGACCTAGAGAACCCCGACTCCACGTAGCTCAAGTTTGCCCTATACTAGAGTGATCCGCGAAACCAGAAGCTTCGGCCTCTTGCCCTCATTTCTCAGGACCTCCTTCGCCCTATACCTACTGGAGTGGTGTTTCTACCCGCGGAACTAACGCAGTAAGAGAGCAACTCTCTCGCTGTAACAAGTTATAACTATTAAAAGTAATTTATTAAAGTAAGTAATAATTGGGTATTACGGTGGGTCAAAAATAAATTATTTGGTACTGTCAATAGAATAAAACGGCGCAAAATAATGCCACTTGTCATTGATCACATCCACTTTGAACGTGATTTTAGATTTATTAATGCAGAGAACTATGACGTCATTAATCAATATTTCATACAAATCCCATAGGAAATGTTTGTTTTTGACATTTAGAAATAAGTATCTGATTTGACTTATCAAATATAGGTACTTATACGAGGTTATCGTTGTCTAATGAAATGTAAGCCAAACGATTTTAGTACCTGCATCTAATAATAGAGATTTTAAAATTGGGGCTAACATTTTGTAGGCTAAACTATTATAGTGCTGAAACATCAATTAGGCTAGAAAGGAATTATGCATTTTTTTAACAAAAAAACTTCATTTTCTTTGAGGTCTTTCTTCCATATTTCCTAAGTTCTACATGTCTTTTTTAAATTAATGTCTAATAAAATTTAAGCCAAACGATTTTAGTAAGTACATCTAATACTTAATAGAGATTTTAAAATTGGGGCTAACATTTTGTAGGCTAAACTATTATAATGCTACAACATCCATTAGGCTAGAAAATAATTATGCATTACAAGACTAGGCTATTTTTTTAACAAAATAAAAATAGCCTATTGTGCTATACACGTTGTATTTTGTACAATAAAGATTAAATAAATAAATAAAAAAAAAGAATACAATAAAGAACGTATATTTCATAGATTTCCGAGTGATGAAAACAGGTAAGCAAAGCAACAACATAATTTCACGTTCTTACATATAAAACAGAATATTTTTTACGTCATAGTATTCGCAAATCTCCCGGTATGGAAAGATATAATCGTAAATATGTCGAACTCGTTAGTAGGTAAGTATTAAATTAATTCTGCGGTGCGATCCTGTGTATAAATTTATTAAATATTACACAAATATTTATTTAATATGTATATATGTATTTATATAATGTGTGTAACATTGGCGTGTGTACAGATATATTGTTTTGTTTGTAGTAGTAGTAGGTATATATGTTATACTCTGACTCTAGGAAGTGTCATACCTGTGCTTTCGGTACGGAACCCTAAAAAAAAAAAAACATAAGGGTCGATTTGATAACCTCCTCCGTTTTAGAACTCAGTTAAAAAAAACATAAACATCATCGTAAAATTCTAGTTTCAGACTTAGAAAACCTTTTTCAACAAGCCAATCTTTGAAATAAATAGCATGTCAGAGAGACAGAAAATCTATCTAAAATATTTAACTTTGCTACAAACTTAATATATTTGGATATGAAATATGTTGAATGTTACGTAAATCTCATTTCCGTAACCTGTGCCGACTCGGATGTCATTTGGGAACCTCAAATACTTTGTACCTACGTTTATGACGCCTTATATTAACTTGCATTTGTATGGCTGAAGGATATTACAAAAAAAAAATATAAAATTTGCGGCCTGGGCCCATAACCTGTTTCGGTTTTCCGCTGGTAAGCTTTGGAATAAACCATTCTAGTGACATTTTTCATGCACTATCATGTCTTTATCCCTAATAGGGCAGGGTCTTGCGGCTCTAAGCAGACAGAGCCCAGGGTCGCAAGACTCAAAGGCCACTTTTAGCATGATGGTGGGCGAGAAAGTGGAAAAAGAAACCAAAATAGTGATGAGTGCAGTTCCTACGCAAAACGGGTTCAGAGCAATTGACCAAATTGCGGAAAAAATGTCCTCGAGGGAAGTAAGGTAGTGATGAGTTCAACTTAGAATGTATAACGGGGTTGCGTCGTTTTATTACAACCATGTAATAAAACAACATATATATAAAATTTGTCTTGATAAGTATAGAGCCTCATAATAAAAGTTTGTAAGAAAAATACAGTTTAATTTTCAAAATACAGATACATTATAAGCTTATACAGGGTGACTTTTTAAACAAAGTCCAAATTTTTGGAGCAATTTCAGTCCATGATACTGAGCTACTTTCTACGAAAAAAGTTATTAAAAATCGATAAAAACTTTTCGTCCTCCCATACAAATCAGCGCTCAGACAGACGGATTTTGTATGGGAGGACGAAATTTTTTTATCGATTTTTAATAGCTCAGTATCATGGACTGAACTTGCTCCAAAAATTTGGACAGTGTTTAAAAAGTCACCTGTATAATAAACTATGTACTAAATAAGGAAGAATCACATAAGTAGATTGAAATAATTCCCTTCAAAATTTCACAGAAAAATCTTCTCTTAAAACTCGCCGAAAAGTTACTTATTAATAAAGGCTTACTGGACACTACCGAAGTAAAACTGAGTTTCATATTGAAATTGTCTTCAAGGCAATCTCGTCGGTATTCCAAAACTTTAAGATCCAATATCTTGTGAATTAAGTTTTAATATAACATTAATGGATATTAGTTTATAGTATTACACTGTAGTTTTAGTATAAAAGTCTTAAATGGAAAGTAAACAGTGCGGAACCATGACTCTGTGCCTAAAGGACAATGGTTAAAGAATACATTTTAAATTGGTAAAAAATAACTATTTGGCTTACGCATTCGAATCATCCGATATATATCCTACTTCCTACCTAATTGAGCGAGCGAGCGAAGCGTCTCAGTTTAGAGATTAGCCAAAAATGTTTTTGTCCGTCCGTCTGTTCTCGCCTACAGGTTGCTTTTTTTAGAAGAAGTTTGCTGTAGCGTTATCATCCTAATCATCAGGTCTTTTTTAGGGTTCCGTACCCAAAGGGTGCAAACGGGACCCTATTACTGAGACTCCGCTGTCCGTCTGTCCGTCTGTCCGTCTGTCCGTCTGTCCGTCTGTCCGTCTGTCCGTCTGTCCGTCTGTCCGTCTGTCCGTCTGTCCGTCTGTCCGTCTGTCCGTCTGTCCGTCTGTCCGTCTGTCCGTCTGTCCGTCTGTCCGTCTGTCCGTCTGTCCGTCTGTCCGTCTGTCCGTCTGTCCGTCTGTCCGTCTGTCCGTCTGTCCGTCTGTCCGTCTGTCCGTCTGTCCGTCTGTCCGTCTGTCCGTCTGTCCGTCTGTCCGTCTGTCCGTCTGTCCGTCTGTCCGTCTGTCCGTCTGTCCGTCTGTCCGTCTGTCCGTCTGTCCGTCTGTCCGTCTGTCCGTCTGTCCGTCTGTCCGTCTGTCCGTCTGTCCGTCTGTCCGTCTGTCCGTCTGTCCGTCTGTCCGTCTGTCCGTCTGTCCGTCTGTCCGTCTGTCCGTCTGTCCGTCTGTCCGTCTGTCCGTCTGTCCGTCTGTCCGTCTGTCCGTCTGTCCGTCTGTCCGTCTGTCCGTCTGTCCGTCTGTCCGTCTGTCCGTCTGTCCGTCTGTCCGTCTGTCCGTCTGTCCGTCTGTCCGTCTGTCCGTCTGTCCGTCTGTCCGTCTGTCCGTCTGTCCGTCTGTCCGTCTGTCCGTCTGTCCGTCTGTCCGTCTGTCCGTCTGTCCGTCTGTCCGTCTGTCCGTCTGTCCGTCTGTCCGTCTGTCCGTCTGTCCGTCTGTCCGTCTGTCCGTCTGTCCGTCTGTCCGTCTGTCCGTCTGTCCGTCTGTCCGTCTGTCCGTCTGTCCGTCTGTCCGTCTGTCCGTCTGTCCGTCTGTCCGTCTGTCCGTCTGTCCGTCTGTCCGTCTGTCCGTCTGTCCGTCTGTCCGTCTGTCCGTCTGTCCGTCTGTCCGTCTGTCCGTCTGTCCGTCTGTCCGTCTGTCCGTCTGTCCGTCTGTCAGTAATAGCTAGAACTAGAATAGCTAACACCTGAAATTTTCACCGATTATGTATTACTGTGACCACTATAACCACAAATACTAAAAATATAAAAAAGTTAAAAATTAAAGGGGGTCGTCATACAAGAAACGTGTTTTTTCAGCGTTTTAAAACATTGAGCGCTGATTTGTATGGCATACCATACAAATAGACCGATCTGCTGGGGCCTTACCATGAACTTTAGCAAAACCGAGTTTGTAATATGGAAAGTCAAAAATTATTTTACATGTTTCGATGTTGTACCTGTTCCTTAGGGAAAGTGTTCGCTATAATGGACTGAATTCACCCTTAAAATAGTTTCAGTATATTTTGTTAAACTAGACTATTTTGTTGTTAGGTTCAGTCATCATCATCCGAGCGTATTCCCGGTTGCATCGTCAGCGGTTATGCTTCAGAGCCCGGGGTCTGCTACCTTACCTAGGTTATTCGACGAGGTTACTGGTTTTTACACAGAGCGACTGCCGTCTGACCTCCGCAAGCGCTAGATGGCGTTCGGGACCAACCGCTTTACGTGGCTTCCGAAGCACGGAATCATCTTTCTTTTCGGACAATAAGGTGATTCAAGCCTGCAATATCCTAACCAGACTGGAAATAACTTTTTACAAAGTATGCTTCCCAGTGGGATTTGAACCCACGACCTCCGGATCACAAGGCAAACGCCTTGACCACTGGCCCATGGAGGCAGTCAGGTTTTTGTTAGGTTTGTGGTTAGGTTCAGTATTTTTGTTATTACCGAGAAAATATAAGTAAGTACGTAATCTAAACAATCAAAATTGTTTAGATACTCCAAGACTAAATAAAATAGAAGTCCAATTCCTCACAAAAGGTGACATTATATATAGTTACAGCCTGATTGTCCGTTTGTCTATTCAATTGAAACTTGTTAACTAAGGTCGAGTAAACAACATCCCAAAATAGAAATTAGGTATTTTCCTAAAACTTGTCTTTCCTCTACATTTGCTTTTAAAAGGGACATTCCATTGTTCTGGTGGAAAAGAAAAAAATTAGAATGTACCTGCTGCTTCTCTCCCGCGCAGATCATAAAAGCCGATAGAAGGAATGGGCGAAAATGCGAATCATATCAATAGCACAGAATACACTAAGAGTAAACAGATCGGAATCTCCTAAGGTACGCGCAATATGCATCCCCGTTCCCCGTCCCCGAACCTCTCCCCCGTTTTCGCCTTGACGACGGGCGAGAGCGGGCGAACGCACACTGCATGGCACAAGTTTTACTTTTATTGTAAGAAATAAATGAAACGAAACGAAACGAAACGAAACGAAACGAAACGAAATGAAATAAATAAATAAAGTTGGTCCACAAGAACCGGGGGAGAGGTGCGGGTGCGGGGAACGGGGACGCATATTGTGCGTACCTTAGGAGATTCCGTTCTGTTTACTCTTACTGTATTCTGTGTCAATAGGCGATGCGGCTAGCAACCCTTCACTATTTTGATTCATTTTTCCGTCTTACCGCCCATAATCACGCTAGTAGTGGCCTTTGGGTGTTGCGGCTCTGGGCTCTGTCTGCTTAGAGCCGTAACACCCAACTGGATTCACTGTAGCTTCAATTTCACATCATCTTTGACCAGTATGTGGCCACGGCCATCCCTCTGTTTGCCCCATTAGGGATGAAGACTTGATAGAGTATCTGCATCTGTGTCCACAGTACTTTCGTGAGTACTAGCTTAGCAGGCCTGTTTCACTCCCCGTTTAGGTATCGAAAATGTACCTACATTATTACTATGCGCGCAGGCGGCCCCTCCGGGTGGTAAATTCAGTTATACAAATCGTTTGTCCAGAGTAATAAGAATGAAATTGGCTTGCAATGGATGTCTAGGTATCTTTACGAAAAGGTGCTGAGTTCTGACGTGATCTAAATTAAACCATATCGCTAGCCACATTGAGTAGATATTTCTTTGAATTTCTTTGCTGAGTGAGACTTCTGTACGTTAGTATTATTTATTCTGTGGTATTGGGAGGAAATTTTGCAATCGCCTCAGGAATGCATGCCCACAAACTTGTTTCTACAAATCGTCTTCCAACATTCATTTGTCCAGCGAATTATCCACTGACTTAACGTTGTATGTAGAAGCATTCGACTTACTGGCAAGATATTCTGGTTTGGCGATTGGCGAAACAAACACTGGCAAGTCGAGCCAATAAACAATCGAAGGCTATCCTTCGAATGATACTTCGAACAATAGTCCTATGACAAACGATGCAATGGCTTTCTGGTTAAACGGACGCTTGAACTAATGGCTAGTCGAATTGTGGTCCATCGATGATATGGAATATCGGCAATTCGGATGCTTGACCTAATGACTTAGGGGAATAGCCATCGGGCACATGCAAAGAAATTGCATACAAATCTAGAATGCTTACGAAGTGGCAAAGCCATTCCCAAAAATTATACCTAAAGTTATCGCTCTCCCCTTTTACTTTGTTGCACTGACATTTTGTGGGAAAGGGACGCCTACAACTGTAGGTAAATTTTTTGGGAACTTATTTAAATATAAGCATTATGAAAATATGAGCTTTATGTGCGTGGCATTAAGTTTAATTTTCAATGTTGTTTTTTCGAGATTATTACTAGTAGTTATTTTTGATTGTATTATAAATTCTTTGTGCACATGACATTCGAAATCAAGTAGTAAGCCCGTAATTTACCACATCATCATCAGTTCTTTTTAGTCTCCACTACAGGAGCACGACCCTCTCTGTACTACCAGAGCCATGTATTGGCCAGAGCAGTCAGAGGATTTGGCCTACACTCTCCACTCTGGCCAGACGGGTTGGAGAAGTCTCATTGATGTTAAAAGCCAGTATGACCCTAATAGTATTTAAAGCGATCCTTAATATTATCAATATTAACGGAATACACACTTTGAAATAAAAACACAGCAAAGTTCAGGACTAACTCTATACATAATTATTTAAATAAAATACTTTTTACAGCAAGCTTTCACTACATTTAATTAAATAATATTTAAATAATTAATTAATAAAAAAATAATTACACAGCGGAGCACAACTTTCGCTTACGGGGTATTTAGCTAAAAGGAAGATGGCGTCGAAAAAGCGGGAAAGCGCACCCCGGGCTCCGAAGCAGCACAGCTGAGGTTGATAAAAAAAACTTTGTCAAACAAAAAAAAAAACTCAAAAAACAGAAACGCGTAAAGCAGCCTCATTGACCCGCCGTGACCGTTTCACCCCGCATGGCTCGCTGTCTCGCTTCTGCTAGGGTAAATTTGTGTGCGTGGAAGCGAAAGCAAAATTAAGATTACTTACATCAGGAGCAGCCTTAATAAGCTTTGTTAAGCTTTCTTTATGCCAACATATATGCAATTTCTTTGAAATTAATTTTTTTTCACCATTTTTTTTAAAAGGTAGACTACGTTTGTATGGGAAAGTCTGATTCAAACATATCATATATTCTATAGATGCACAGTTCCTTGCAAAATCAAACAAAATATTGTCCCCGTGTCAATACGTACATTCGAGGATGTTACCATTTCAAGTATTGCGAAAACAGTTTAATCTAATTTAAACCATAAGTAACTGAGATAAACGTGGAAATAAATCCGTTTTAAGTTCGTTACATATTACCTTCTGGTTAGATTGGTCATCTTTGACGTAACGTCAAGCGCGCGGCCACCGAGCGTATGAGAGCGAAACAAGGCATAATACTATTTTATGCCTTGTTTTTCCGGTGCCATTTTTCTGGAGGCAACTGTGCATCTATAGAATATATGATCGAAGGGTTCAGTCCATCTCTTTCACAAACTCTAAGTGTGACAGAGACACGTGACCCGCGACGGTTTCAGCTGTCTCTATCGCACATAGGATTTGTGACAGAGACGGACTGAACCCGTCCGGGGCGTCCGTTTGACCACAAAATAAATACTAATAATCTGTACAGAAGTCTCACTCAGCACAGAAATTCAAAGAAATATCTACTCAATGTTGTTAGTGATACGGTTTAATTTAGCTCACGTCAGAACTCAGCACCTTTTTGTATAGATACCTAGACATCCATTGCAAGCCAATTTCATCCTTATGACTCTGGACAAACGATTCGTATAACTGAATTTACCACCCCAGGGGCCGCTGCGCGCATTGTAATAATGTAGGTACATTTTCGATACCTAAACGGGGAGTGACACAGGCCTGGTTTGACGTAGTTTCAAGCCTAAAGTAAATTAATATTAACTTACTGAAAATTTTTGTGATGTACTCGACATAGAGGAAGCTTTTATAATGATTAAGTGAGACAAACTCCGTAAACTTTAGCGTCGGTTACATTTCATGCTCCTAATTGTTTTATCAACGTTTTAATGCCGTATTACGAGTAGGCTGTTACTTGTTCAGTACCTAGGTATATACTGAGTAAAGGAATTACACTTTAGCGCGTTTCTGGTTGCATAATAATATGAAAAAAATTACACTTTTATTACCCTTTTATACATACTCGTATTTTAATCACGCCAGCCACACATATTTTCTACTTGGTCTTATGGTTGACCGGTAGAGAATGCCATATGGCATTAGGTCCACCACTTGTACAATATTTTTGTGCAATAAAAATTTTAAATAAAATAAAATAAAACTACTTTCGAGCGTTGGTACAACGTTATCTATATGGATTTAAAAGTTACGGAAACTATTGATGTTTTGTAGCAAGCATTATATTTATTGAAAAAACTAAGTACTCATACAAACAATAAATGCTGCTGTTTAGGGTTCCGTAGTAAACAATGAACGCGGAGTTTGTGAATACCATATAACAACCATCATTGCCTATTAAGGTGAAGATATAGGCAAATGACCTTGAAGTGGCGCCCTCATTTGAAATAAATTGTTAACTCGTAAATATGGAGATAATTTCCATATTGCTCTTCGTCATGCACTAGATAGCCCTTTAAATTATTTTATAAACCACCGTTGAAAGTATTTACATTAGTCCGTCTAGCTTTAAAACTTGCCTCCGCCAAAAGTGGCCACGGCAAGTTTTAAAGCTAGACGGATCACCAATAATAGTTTCTACGGCAGTTCATAAAATAATTTAAAGGGCTATCTAGTGCATGACGTAGAGCAATATGGAAATTATCACCATATTTACGAGTTAACAATTTATTTCACACTTCAAGGCCATTTGCCTATATCTTCGCCTTAACATGATTCGTCATCTCGCCATCTGCGCAGGAAGACAAGCAGCTGGTGCATTCTAAGTTTTTCCTTTACTCCCAGACCAGCATGGAAGAAATCCTCAACGTGTTCAATAATTCTAAACCACCACAGCCGTCAATTAGTCGCCATTTTGAAAGCGCCGTTATTTATAACCCTCAGTCCGAAAACAGCTCTAATTGAATATTGGGGGAAAAAATATTGTAATAAAGAAATTAAAAACGCCAGCCTGTTCGCGGCCTGAAAGTACGATTGGTTTTGTTTTGGGAAATGTACAAATATACAAAATGATGTATGTATAGGTAGGTACACAGACATTCGGCTGTCCCCAAATCAATACAGTACATTTATCTAATCTAAATCTAAATATATACTCGTATACGAGTATAACTCAAAGATGACTGACTGACTGACATAGTGATCTATCAACGCACAGCCCAAACCACTGGACGGATCGGGCTGAAATTTGGCATGCAGGTAGATGTTATGACGTAGGCATCCGCTAAGAAAGGACGCGAGCGAAACCGCGGGCAAAAGCTAGTTTTTGATAAAATCGAGATTTTTAACACCCGTCAAAAACCGGTCTGTTCGTCTGTCTGTCTGTGCCATCGTACCGCTTGAATGGATAGACCGTTTCTGATGCGGTTTTTATCACGTGAAAACAAGTTCCCTTGCGGTGGTTGTAAGCTATGTTTAATGAAAATCGGTTCAGCCGTTTAAAACTTTTTGGGGTTAATGCTTGAAAGTCAGGGCTTTCTCTACCAAATAATAGATGGCGCTATCCGTAGCGTGACTTATATCAGTATCAAGTCGTATCTGTAGTTCCGCCACTCATCACTAGATGGCGCTCTTGACAGTCAGGGTTTTTTAATTTGCCTAGCAAATAAACTTGTTATATTATGCTTGTATGAGTGCCCACAATATCCAAAGACCTTTTTTCAATAACGATCCCCATCCCCGAAATAGCCGTACTCAAAAAACCAGCAAGTGCCAATTACCAGTCCAAAATACAGCAAGACGGAATGAGTCCCTAAGGTGAAGGTATAGGCAAATGACCTTGAAGTGGCGCCCTCATTTGAAATAAATTGTTAACTCGTAAATATGGAGATAATATCATATATTGCCACAGCAAGCTTTAAAGCTAGACGGATCACCAATAATAGTTTCAACGGCAGTTCATAAAATAGTTTAAAGGGCTATCTAGTGCATGACGAAGAGCAATATGGAAATTATCACCATATTTACGAGTTAATAATTTATTTCACACTTCAAGGCCATTTGCCTAAACCTTCTTCTAGGTATATCATATTGATATTGAGTCAAAGAATATTGTAAAAAAGAAATTCATCAGGGTGATTCAAAGTCACGGTAGCACACCTAGAAGTGCACTCACAGTACAGATGTGAGGGGCGTGAGTTCGAATTTCACTCGTGTCAATTTTTCGTCACATATTTAGGGTTCCGTACAAAAAATTAAAAAACGGGACCCATAAAGGATCACTGAGGAAGGATCACACGTGCGTCTGTCACAGTCAATTTGCTCCGAATCTACTGGACCGAATCAGGTGAAATTTGGTAGAATGTTGTAATCCTATGACGCAAACACATATGTACAAAATAAATAAATATTTTTTTAAAATACATTTTCGGGTGACAAATAAGGAAATTAAAAAAAAAAGTTTTGCAAACCTTATTGTGTCATATATCAAATGAAAGGGCTCATTATGAGGATCTCAAATATATTTTTGTTATTATTGTAAAATGAATAGTTTTGATTTTATTTATGAAAGAAGACGAAAATTGACCATTCCCCCCCCCCCCCTGATCTCCGAAACTACAGAGCCTAAAATTTTGAAATTAATACAAAATATAGTTCATTGCTTTTAGATTACAGGAAAACCTATAAGAATTCAATCAATTGTACGGAACCGGCCAAGTGCGAGTTAAACTCTCGTGGAGAGCCACGAGAGTTTAACTCGCACTTGGCCGGTTTATTTTTAATTTAAATAGGTTAATATTGTAGACGATATTTGCACCACATATCCCATATATACAAACACGAAACTTCAGTCTCTAATGGTGACTCACACCCATACCATAGCAATTAGGTAGAAAGCGCCATTACTCAGTGGAATAGCGCAATGGGACGGGACACGAATGTCGGAGTTGTGTAAGAAATAATGTTAAGGTACTTATAAACATACATAAATAACATCACGGCTGTTTCCCATAGGGGTAGACAGAGACTATGGATCTCCACTTGCTACGATCCTTGCAAACCTCTTTGGCTTCGTCAACACTCATTATTCTTTTTAGGGTTCCATACCCAAAGGGTGCCAACGGGATCCTATTACTGAGACTCCGCTGTCACAGGGCTGTATCTCTTAAACTGTAATAGCGAGACTTGACATTTTCACCGATTATGTATAATATTACTGTGGCCACTATAAACAAATACTAAAAATAAGATAAAGTTAAAAATTAAAGGGGGTCGCCATACAAGAAACATGTTTTTTTCAGAGTTTTTGACTCAAACTTTATAATGGCATTAACAATGCCATTAATATTATTGTGGCTGCTATAGCAAAAAGTACTAAAAGTAAGATAAAGATAAAAATGAAAGGGGGTCGTCACACAAGAAACGTGATTTTTTCAGCGTTTTAATATATTGTACGGAGGCACGGAACCCTTCATGTACGAGTCTGACTTGCATTTGACCGGTTTTATCTGAAAATTACTTTAAAAGCGCCACATCGAGGCAACTTGCCCAAAATGCTGATGTAGACTCTATAATATTGTATTGTCACCATAACCTCCTTTAGGGTTTGCTGTAGTCGGGTAAATATTCTAATATTTAAATTCTAGTTAACTACATTAAAACATTCGAATACAAATTACTTAATTAAACAAACGTTGCGACCACTAAAATTTAATTTGGACGAGCTTTTGTTTGTATTTACAAACATTTTACTTCTAATTATTACTTTCAACGCTATTTGTATTATTTTGAATATTATTTAGAAAATGCAAACATTACAAATGTATTTAAAAAATTTTTTAATATATTTTTCTATGAATTTAAAAAATCAAAAAACGTTTCAGAAATAAAATAACGCAAAGAAGAATTTTAATATTCACTTATGAAATATATTTAAAAAAAAACTTCGAATTAAAAATGTCGTGCTAGAAAAATTATTTCAAAACATTTATAAATACATGACCTACAGATGAAGTATTTAAACATTTCAAAGAAAATATTTAGGTACAAAGATTGTATTGCTTAGAGTATGTTTTATGTTTGAAACTCGTATCCGCAAATCCGCTGCATCCGTCGTTTTGCTTTGTTCTCGCTGAAATCCGCTTGTACGTTTGAAATCTTGAATATTCCGTGAACATTTCACGGCATATTTCATACTTTATGACTCACTTTTCAGTGCTGTAGGATATCAATTTAATATTTTTCATTTTACTGTGAGTGCTTTTACAATTCCTAGGTGCAACCATTTTAAATTATGTTTTAAAAAAAAGAGGTGTTATAATTTTAACGCTAACGTCGGTCTGTCTGTCTGTCTGTCTGTGGCATCGTAGCGCTCCAACAGATGGACCGATTTCGATGCAGTTTTTATAAGTAAAAGCTAGTTCCCGTGCGGTAGTTCTTAGCTATGTTTGATGAAATTCGGTTTAGCCATTTAAAAGTTAATGGAGGTTTACGCTTGATAGTCAGGGTTTTCTGTAGCAAACAATAGATGGCGCTACGGATATTAAGTAGTATCGGCAGCTCCACTACTCATCACAAGATGGCGTTCTTGACAGTCGGGTTTTTTTTTAATTTGCCTAGAAAATTAACTTGTACTGTGTAAAGTGCTTTTACAATAGGGATGTGGACTGGGTCCGATCAGTTTGCGTGATTTCTATACAAACTGAGATACTTGCATACAATGTTAAAATCTGCCGCCCCGTGCTCCGCCATGGTGCGCGGTGCAGTGGGATCACCGCCTAATTGATTTAGAGCAGCGACTGTGGCAGCGATTTAGGGTCCATTTTGATACTATCATCCAGTTTAGTTTCATATACATATGTAGTTATAGTCACTTGACTAGTATATGACTGCCTCTATGGTCCAGTGGTCAAGGCGTTTGCTTTGTGATCCGGAGGTCGTGAGTTCAAATCCCACTGAGAAGCATACTTTGTGAAAAGCTGTTTCCAGTCTGGTTAGGGTATTGCAGTCTTGACTTGAATCACCTGATTATCCGAAAAGAAAGATGATACCGTGTTTCGGTAGGCACGTAAAGCTGTTGGTCCCAAACGCTATCTAGCGTTTGTACCTATCCTAGGATTGGTTCTAGTCTACCCTTTGGGTTGCGGAGGTCAGACGGCAGTCGCTCTGTGCAAAAAATCAGTAACCTCGTCGAATCACCTAGGTAAGGTAGCGGACCCCGGGCTCTGAAGCGTAACCGCTAACGATGCAACCGGGAATACGCTCGGATGAAGATGACAAAATTGGATAAACCGAGCACGAATTTATGGAATAATTAAATGTCTACATCTTTTTTTGTATTTCGTCATTTCTTTGGACAAGGAGCTGAAAAACCTTCCTAATAAGTTGAAAATTATTTTTTTTTTATTTGAAAAAGATTTTAGATTTAAAATAATAAGTAGTTAATTAGTATTCAACATTTTGGAACTTTTTAAAACAACTTGCAAGCGCAGCGGAGGACACCCACCTGCTAGGTGGTCAGACGACCTGAGCAAGGTTGCAGTCAAACGCTGGATGCAGGCCGCTTCCGATCGGTCGTTTTGGAAATCCTTGGGGGAGGCCTATGTCCAGCAGTGGACTTCCTGGGGCTGATATGATGATATTGGAACTTTATAGAAACTCGAAGGTTTATAAATAAACATTGAAATTCACTAATCCTGTGGAGATATCCTTGCCATCGGATTTGGTTTTTGCAATCGATATCCACATGATATGGGTTGACCCGCCTTACCATACATTATCCCGGCCGACATACATACATGTATGTCTTAGCATGCCATTAGGATTTATAGGGTCTGAGGTTTTACTGAGTATCAATTTTTAAGCCCGGCTACGATATACGATTTTTTCAGTCAGAATATTTCTAACGTCCGCTGGGAGGCACTCTGGCCATATACAACGTGGAAGTGACATACCCGTTATAAATCAAACCACGCAGTCTATACTAGATCATTATAGTATAATGAAATTAAAATAACAGCCAAAGAACAAAAAAAAATTCAACATTTCCATACGAAAGTGTGCAGCCGCTCGGGCAATTTTAATGGGAATGTCAAAATTTTTTTTTGGTTTTCGACTGTTATTTTAATTTCATTATACTATAGTGATCTAGTATAGACCGTGATTCGATTTATTACGGGTATATCCCTTCCACTTTGTTTTTTGTTCTAGACCCCATCAGAATTCGGAGATTCTGAAAAATCTCATGTGCAGCCGGGCTTAAAGCTTTGATTATCTTGCAACTTACATACATACATACATACTATCAAGTCTTTATCCCTAATGGGGCAGACAGAGCATTTTGGGTCCTTCGGCTATAAGCAAACAGAGCCCAGGGACGCAAGACTCCAAGGTTACTTTTAGTGTGAAGGCGTAGCGAGAAGGTAGAAAAAGGACAACTTATATATAACGGGCAACAAGTTATACACGGGAGCCTCTATTTTTTCGGGACAAAACTATTCTATGTGATAATCCATATAATAAACTATCTACATGCCTTTAATTCCAATCCGTTTACCCGTTTTGGCGTGAAAAAGAAGCAAAAATACATTCATCCATACAAACTTTCGCATTTATTAAAATGTATGTTGCAATAACCTGTTGCAATGCAACGTAGATAGCAGCCTACGTAATTGGAATCGATATATTTTATTTATCTTTTTTATCTAATTACCTATATTTTTCATTTTGTATCATATATTGCATCCTTACAAGTGAAATAAAAACTAGTAAAATTCTCCCGAGTTTTTAATAACTACATTTTCACTGCTGTCGTCACTTCAGCAAAATATATTTTTTACTCCCAAGGGACGTTTCTTCCGGATGAAATATGAAGCCATATTTTCGCTTACATTATCGTTTGGTTATGAATAAAGGGAAATGTTGGAATTATTTTCTAAAATTTATACACAAAACTTACGCGAGATGTTCGATTTATCACGTTTCTTTTAGCATTCTTTCGGAGAAATGTAGAATTATGTTAATGAAAGTAGTTTTTTTGATTACTTATAGTATCATACATAATACTTTCTGAATCATAAGTATAATCATAAATGGTTCGGCTTGATAATTAAAAGTGATTAAAACTTTTAAGTTCGAAAATGATGTTTTTAAGGCGCTGTTTCCGTTTCCGCGCGATATAGTACGTACTCGTAATAAAATAAGATTAAAAGTGGCGATACCGTCACCAGTCTCAGTTCAAACCCGTGTCTGCCATTTCGGTTGTTATTTTTCAGTTTTAAATTAATAATTCAATAATTATAACCAAATATTGTAATTTTTTAGGTATCCCTCTTGGTCATTAAATTATACTTTTTATAGACGTGAAAAAGTTGGTAGTTGTCGCTGAAAATATCAAGTAATTCGCGACGAAACTTTTTCTGGATATAGCTTTTTTGATATTTTATTTTGATAGGATTCACATTTTTTTTTTGAAAATATTTTAATGTAATCATTTATTTTGATCTTTGAGCTGTAATTCATGTTTTTTTCATGCTGGTATTCTATGAGAAATAAGGCTAACTGCGCGACGAAAATATTGACGTATTGTTGACGTACGTAGTAATTTCTGATGCACAGAAACCTTAAGTTCGAACTTTGGCCAAAGGGTTTTCGACATACGGAGTTTGTAAAATAACACAAGTATCTTTGATCTTAACTTCATATATACATTTAAACTTTCACGTCTTTATTCGGGGCAGACAGAGCATTTTGGGTTTCGCCGCATTAAGCAGACTGAGCCTGGGGCCGAAAGACTCAAAGACCACTTATAAAATAAGTTGCTAGCTGCGTCCTCGTCGTCTATTAACCTATTCAAATTTTCACCCATTATTTGATCGGTTTTTACGATATGCACGGAAAAAGAAGCACCTGGTATATTCTAAGTTTTATCCAGACCACAACAGAAGAACTTCATCAACTATGTTAACCAAATAACGTGAGACTAATAACATTTTTCGACGATGCCGTGATATAAGCTTGTGTTTCTACTATTGCGAGTTTACTACAGCTCGCAAGATGTGGCTTTTAAGAATCCTCTTACTTTCCCATACAAACGTAGTCTACGTTTTATTTTGAAACGACATGTCAGATTTCGGTTCAAATTTGTAACTTTAAATAAATTGCATATATCTAGGGTTATAATTGGTTTTTACAGTCAAAATATGAACTTGAAAGATAATATAAGGGTGTAAATTTTTTCCATACTGATGGTCAAAAATGATATAATACACTTATATTCTCTCCGCAAATCTCTAACCGAAGGCCGGCCACGTTCATCAATGCTCAAAACAAATAAACTATTAAAAACAAATATTGCAAGTGAAGCTCGTAAAAATAGTCCAGCCAGAGTTTTCAGGTCACTAAATTTTCACTGCCATCGTCACTTCAGCAAAAAATCTTTTTTTACACCCACGGGACGTTTCTTCCGCATGAAATATAAAGCCATATTTTCGCTTACATTATCGTTTGGTTACGAATAAAAGAGAATGTTAAAATTGTTTTCTAAAATTCTTTCATACTAAAGGTCTCGGAGGAAAAAGGTCTAGTAGAAAAGAAAAAGCGTACAATGTTCCAGGATCTTCTCTTCTCGTGCAATTCGTAGAAGCCGATCGAGGAAATAAGCGAGAATCTGAATCATGTTAATAGGCGACGGCTAGCAACCCATCACTATTTTGATTTCCTTTTCCCACCTTCATACCCACTATTACGCTAAGAGTGGCCTGGCCTTTGGGTTTTACAGCCCTAGGCTCTGTCTATAAATAAATAAAAGGATTTTTCTGGTTGATTTCTTACTTTTTTTATTTAACCTATACTGTCGCATTGCTGGGCAAAGGCCTTATTATTTAAGTAGGTATCTTATTTTTAGTATTTGTTGTTATAGCGGCCACAGTAATGCAAAATCGGTGAAAATTTTAAGTATCTAGCTATTACGGTTCAAGAAATAGTGCCCTGTTACAGACTGACAGAGAGCGGAGTCTCAATAATAGGGTCCCGTTGGCACCCTTTGGGTACGGGACCCTAAGAACATTGAACCCTTTTCGTACACGTAATAGCTTAGAGAACACTTAGAAAATCATACAATGTAAGGTCAGCCTAGAATGTCGAGATTGCCTACTATATGCCCTATGGGAGCTAACTTACATTCTAGTGCTGTTATGGATGTAATTGAGCCTTGAATAATAACTACCAGACGCCTCTTGGGAGACTGGCGTATCTTCACTTATTTTTACATCAATGTTAACCTTCAATACATAGGAACACATGCATAGGGATGTGGAGTAGGCCCGATAAATATTCGGTACAACTTTCACCAGGGAACATAACATCGAAACATGAAAAATATTTTTTGGCTTCCCTTACAAGTTGATCCTAGTTTGTATGGAACGTCAAAAATTATTTTTCATATTTCGATATACAGGCTGACGTTATAACCACCAGCCAAATTTTTGGAGCAAGTTCAGTCCATGATACTAAACTACTTTCCATAAAAACAATAAACGGAAAACTAAAATAAAAATTCGCCTTCCCATACAAATCAGCGCTCAGCCAAACGGATTTTGTATGGAAGGACGGAACATTTTTATCGGTTCTGTCCGTCTGTCCGTCTGTCCGTCTGTCCGTCTGTCCGTCTGTCCGTCTGTCCGTCTGTCCGTCTGTCCGTCTGTCCGTCTGTCCGTCTGTCCGTCTGTCCGTCTGTCCGTCTGTCCGTCTGTCCGTCTGTCCGTCTGTCCGTCTGTCCGTCTGTCCGTCTGTCCGTCTGTCCGTCTGTCCGTCTGTCCGTCTGTCCGTCTGTCCGTCTGTCCGTCTGTCCGTCTGTCCGTCTGTCCGTCTGTCCGTCTGTCCGTCTGTCCGTCTGTCCGTCTGTCCGTCTGTCCGTCTGTCCGTCTGTCCGTCTGTCCGTCTGTCCGTCTGTCCGTCTGTCCGTCTGTCCGTCTGTCCGTCTGTCCGTCTGTCCGTCTGTCCGTCTGTCCGTCTGTCCGTCTGTCCGTCTGTCCGTCTGTCCGTCTGTCCGTCTGTCCGTCTGTCCGTCTGTCCGTCTGTCCGTCTGTCCGTCTGTCCGTCTGTCCGTCTGTCCGTCTGTCCGTCTGTCCGTCTGTCCGTCTGTCCGTCTGTCCGTCTGTCCGTCTGTCCGTCTGTCCGTCTGTCCGTCTGTCCGTCTGTCCGTCTGTCCGTCTGTCCGTCTGTCCGTCTGTCCGTCTGTCCGTCTGTCCGTCTGTCCGTCTGTCCGTCTGTCCGTCTGTCCGTCTGTCCGTCTGTCCGTCTGTCCGTCTGTCCGTCTGTCCGTCTGTCCGTCTGTCCGTCTGTCCGTCTGTCCGTCTGTCCGTCTGTCCGTCTGTCCGTCTGTCCGTCTGTCCGTCTGTCCGTCTGTCCGTCTGTCCGTCTGTCCGTCTGTCCGTCTGTCCGTCTGTCCGTCTGTCCGTCTGTCCGTCTGTCCGTCTGTCCGTCTGTCCGTCTGTCCGTCTGTCCGTCTGTCCGTCTGTCCGTCTGTCCGTCTGTCCGTCTGTCCGTCTGTCCGTCTGTCCGTCTGTCCGTCTGTCCGTCTGTCCGTCTGTCCGTCTGTCCGTCTGTCCGTCTGTCCGTCTGTCCGTCTATCATAGGGCTCTATCTCTTGAACCGTAATAGCTAGACACATGAAATTTTCACCAATTATGTATTACTGTAGCCGCTATAACAACAAATACTGAGAATAAAAAAAGTAAAAAATTTAAGGGGGTCGCCATACAAAAAACGTGCTTTTTCAGCGTTTTAACTAGATCTTTATAATGGCATTAACTAGATACTTAAAATTTTCACAGATTATGTATTACTATGGCCGCTATAACAACCTGTTATACTATTACATTTGTATATGTGTACAATAAAGTGTAAATAAATAAAAACAACAAATACTAAAATTAAAAAAAAATTAAAAATTAAAGGGTGTCGTCATACAAAAAACATGTTTTTTGAGCGTTTTAAAACTTACGGTGGTACGGAACCCTTCATGTACGAGTTCAACTCGCAATTGCCCTTTTATTTTTATATAGCAAAGGAAACAACGAATAGCTCATTTCTCTGTGTAATCAAACAGCTGAAACAGCTGAAACAATAGCTTTTGCGGCTGCGTAATTGAAATCCGAAAGCTTTGAGCTTTGAGGCTTTTTAATATTCTAGGCCGTGAAGAACTTGGCGGCCCAGTGATAGTACATATTTCCAGCGCTTTCGCAAGTTAATGGATAAAGCCTTTTTTGGCTTAAAGTGATAACGTTCGTATCATTAGTGATGTCGTGCCAAGAAATGATATGTCCCTTTATATTTATTTATTTAAAGAAAAAAAACTCGCCAATTGAGAGTCGAACTCGCGCACGAAGGGTTCCGTACCAATATCTATAGAATAGAATAGAATATGGTTTATTAGCGAAATATGTACAGTTACAATTTACAAATTGGTACATTCATTAATCTAAATATGGCGCTAATCCAACATCCACTCCGCTGAGTGGATGTTGTGTGATTGTGTGTCGAGGCATTTTACAACACCCCGACGCTGGTCTTCCGGGGACACCGGCCAAACAAGAAGTACCACTGCGCACTGCAACGACACGCCGAACCGTGTACATGTCATTCGACATGACATTTGATTCTATTTCGAAGCACCACTGCATGCAACAATCTCATTATTACGTACAGTGATACCTCAAAACAAAACCCCATAATAGCAAGCTAGTATCGGTAGCGTTTGCACCAAAAATAACCAAAAACAATGACCTTCAATAAGTGATATATCTATCCTACATTGAGTAAAAAAATATTTTGCCTTCGACTTAGGCTTGACAAGACGGTTATGAAAATAACATAAATTTCCAATAACAAAATTCTTAAACGCTTGCAAAGGTAATTATAGTTTTTGTAATTAAATAAAAAACTAGAGTAGTAATAAATAACGACATCAAACACCAAAAAATCATGTTTGTTGTATTCCCATACAACAAACATGATTTTTTTATTCATGTTTGTTGTATTCCCATACAACAAACATGATTTTTTTGACTCCCGCCCCGCTTAAGTATTTATTTTATTCTGTTTTTAGTATTTGTTGTTTGTTATAGCAACATAAATACATCATCTGTGAAAGTTTCAACTATCTAGCTATCACGGTTCATGAGATACAGCCTGGTGACAGACGGACGGACGGTCGGACGGACGGACAGTGGAGTCTCAGTAATAGGGTCCCGTTTTTACCCTTTAGGTACGAAACCCTAAAAAGGCGACTTTTCGCCCTGAAGGACTTTCAAGATAGTCAATGTAAGTATACTATTAAACATACTATTTACAGGTTTTCATTCCTAATGTGACAGAAAGAGCATATTTGGTCTTGTGGGTCTAATACAGATCTGTATAATACTACTATACCTACTAGATAAATAAAGTACTTCAATTTGTATGAAAACCTGACGTGCCAATTTTCAATACAATGTTTAATACAAACGGAAATTCAATTACAAACGGAAAGAATCTTCTTTATATACTTCCTCCAACGTTTTTCGACGAGTTTCTACGGGTCAAAACGGCAGATTTAGGAATTTTACAGTAGACAGCTCAATGTCCGATCTAATGAATTGACATACGCTTATTATAAAGCTTATTTACTAAATTGTCAAAAAAATCCTATACCACTCCAGTTTTTGTCGCTTAGGTAGCGTGCTCTCAGGAAGCGCACTTATTCTTATAGTCTTTGCACGACTTTGTAACTCCTTGTTGCTTTCTTTTTTTCCTCAGTCTTTTCTCTTTGGTAATACATTTATGTTATATAAATATTTATAATATATCTTCTTTTTATTTATAATAAGTACTTAAATTAACTTCGGCTGCGCAAGGCCGCAAGCACATCCGTTCTGGCGGTAGCTGAAAATCAGTGTTTTGCTCACTGGGCAATTCCCCACACTGAGCTACAGCCTTTTGTAATACTGTAGCACACACATGTCTTTGATTTATATTACCTAGGTTGTTTTTTTTTGTCATTTTCTATGTACTGTGTGTTATAGATGCAATAAATGATTTATCTATCTATCTATCTATCTATACAGGGACTAAAAGTGACAATCCTAAATGAAGTCAATTTGACGCCAGATCCACACGCAAATTCATATAGATGCTGTGTCTATCTTGATCCATGGTCTGTGGGCTGTATGTAGGCTGACAAAAAACCGCCGCAAAGTCACCTAAGGCCACTTTTAGCGTATTCTATGTATGAACAATGCCCATGTAGGCACGTGTATAGTACCTACGACAAAGACAGTGTCTAACAAAAGCCCGTCTAGGCTCCCATACATAATGGAGTGAATGGGTCCGTCAATCATCTATTTATAACAAGATTGAGAGCTGGAGTTACCAGTGTGTGAAAAGGTCTAGGTCTAGACTAGCTTTTGCCTGCCTCTTTGTTTGAGTAGATTTTTTCCTATCTTTTTTCCCATATTACAAGCTTTAATTAAACTTGCCCTGTTTGTTTATTTGATTTTTGATTTAAATCTTGCAAGTTAAATTTGAGCCACTTTCTGAGTATGGACTTACAACTCGTACAGTGGCCTTAATTGCACAAAAGTAAAAAACAGGACATAATTATTTTAAAAACTAGGAAATGCGCAAAAGGCGGCCTTATCGCTAAGCAATTTCTTCCAGGCAACTTCGTATAGAAAAAGGGATGGGAAATTAGGTAGTGCGGGGTGTTCAATATAATAAACATACTTATATACAATAATTATTATAAACATACATACACTTAATACTTAAATACATATAACTTACACAAAGAAAACATAACAGGACAAAATGAAGAAACTAAGTGGAAACAAGGGAAGGAGATTACCTTTCATAAGCATAGAAAATGCGATTTTACTTGGGATTTAAAGCTGGCTAGCGTTTGGGCGCATCGGACAGTAAGTGGTACATTACATTACATTTGTCTTTACAACTACTCAGGCCTTACAAAAGAAGCATGAATGAAAAAATAATTTTGTTTTGAAAATCTTATTTCACAATAATGTATGAGGTCGCGTAATTATGTGGAATTTCAGTCAAGTAAATTCAGTAGGTGAGTCCGTTTCTACGCTATTATGTACACCGCTCTTTGTGCAATTTAGCGGACAGTGGCGTGACGAGTAAATTCATTATGCAATGTAGTCTCCTGTTGAAGCTCACTTTTAGCAAAGAATATATACATGCTTTTAGTTCATTTCGTCGTAACTGGGTAACATTGCCACCACAATTATGTTAAAACCATCGAAATATAATTCTCTAGAAACCTAACGCTCCTACATTCACCGCTTCGATTCTGATTCCATTTACGCAAACAAACGAACAGTAATTACAACGAAACACTCGAACACACATAGAAAAAGATGCATGCGATTGGTCGCGACAAGTTCATGCGTCGTCGTCGGTCGGGTGAGGCAGTCAACGCAATGAGCAGTGAGATACAACGCGCGGATCGTACCTATTATGCAGTACGCTTCGCTAAAATTAACTTGTTTACGTGTTACTTTTCTTTTGAATAACAAATTTTCATGTCTGTATGGCTTCTACACCAGTTTACGGCACATGACGATATTTTTAATTAATCGATTATCGCAAAAACACAGCAATATTCTCAAAGGAAACTTCTTGCGACGCAACCGCACGACTCGAGTGTCACGGCGAACTGTCGCGCCACTCGCGCCGCGCTGTTCATATTTTAAGCCCCGCCCGCCGCGGTACATGTCGCGTGGAATGATTTTTCGGGATTACTTACGATTCTAGAGAATTACTGTTTGTAGGTTAAAACGCAGTTTTTAACAAGGAGTTGATGGGGAAAGAATTTAACTTACCCTAGACTTTTTCATACATACGTAGTCTAGCTTTTATTTTGAAATGACATGTCAGATTTTGGAAGTATTTTGTAATTTCAAAAAAATCGCATATATCTTAGGCATACTTAAGTACTTACTACTTAGTAATAATTGTTAATTGCAATAGATTTTTTTTTTTCTTTTTTACAATATTTATGGCTAGACTAGGTTTATTTATTTATTTATTTATTTAATCTTTATTGCACAATAAAATAAAAGTACAAGTGGCAAGTTTATTTAGTTTCACAATATACTATCGTTGAGTAGGTAGTTAGTATTCCATAACACAAGTCTCGAACTTACTTTGAGGCTAGCTTGATGTGTGTGATTTGTCCGTATATCATATCATCATCATCATCATCAACAGCCTTCAAGTACCCACTGCTGGGCATAAGCCTCCTTTTGTCTGCGCCATCCTGCTCTATCACTGGCCATCGCAATCCAGTTCCTCCCAGCAACCTGCCTGATGTCATCAACCCACCTAGCCGCCGGACGTCCTATATATTTCCGTCTGTATATATTTATATTTATTCAATCTATGACGTCGTGACGTCATTTGAAACTATTCCGTTTTTTTTCTGTTTTTCTTTTTTTTTGACGTTTATTTTAATTACTAGCTTTTGCCCGCGGCTTCGCCCGCGTAGATTCGGGATATGAAAAATAGATGTTGGCCGATTCTCAGACCTACTGAATATGCTCACAAAATTTCATGAGAATCGGTCAAGCCGTTTCGGAGGAGTACGGGTACGAACATTGTGACACGAGAATTTTATATATAAGACTAGCTGTGCCCGCGACTTCGTTTGCGTGGTTGTCGGAATGTTATATAGCCTAAAGCCTTCCACTATAAATGGACTACCCAACAAAAAAAGAATTTTTCAAATCGGACCATTAGTTCCTGAGATTAGCGCGTTTAAACAAACAAACAAACAAACAAACTCTTCCGCTTTATAATATTAGTATAGATTAATTTCAATAATGGTCTATACGAGTCTATACCTTATTTATCAAAGCTAATGCTTGTTTAGAGGTTTTCCTAAATATGAAAATGACGATGTTCAATTGACGTTTTATTAGTCTTTTTTTTTACGAGCCTATTTCAGTGTCCCACTGCTGGGCAAAGGCCTCCCCTTTCTGTTTCCAATCATTTCTATCGAGGGCAGTAGTTTGCCACTCGCCCATGTACTTGTCCAAGTCATCACGCCATCTTTTTCCCAGACCAGTTGGGATCCACTTAGTAGCCATCCCAGCCCACCTATCTTCTTGCATACGGCAGACGTGCCCCGCCCAGTCCCACTTTAGCTGTGCTGACTTAACGCCTACATCCTTTATTAGTCTTAAATTGATATTAAGAAGGATGCCAATGATTTCAAATCTGTCGCCGTGTGGTTCCCGGCAGAGTAGAATAGGACCACTCCAAGTCTTCCCGTGGATGTCGTAGAAGGCGACTTAGGAATTATAAGCTACTTAATACTACTTATAAACATCATTGAGACCTCTGCAACTTGTCTGGCCAGCGTGGAGAGTGTAGGCCAAGTCCTCTGGCTGCTTTGGCCAAGCATAGCTCTAGTAGTACGAGAGGGTCGTGCTCTTGCAGTGGAGACTTAAAAAAAAGACCTGTTGATGATGATGATAAATTCAAATCTACCCTAGACTGTATAGAAGATTTTGTTTTGTAAAATAAAATAAAAAAAAAATATATATATATATATATATATTGACAATTTACACAGATTGAGCTAGCCCCAAAGTAAGTTCACGACTTTTGTTATAGAATACTAACTCAACGATACTATATTTTATAACAAATACATATATAGGTATAGATAAACATCCAAGACCCAAGCCAATCTAAAAAAGATCATTTTCCATCTTGACCTGACCGGGGATCTAACCCGGGATCTCCGGTGTGACAGCCTGGCGTGATGACCACGAGGCCACATAGAGGTCGTCAATTAAGAGGCTTACATGAGCTGGAAATGCACACACATCGAAACTGATATTTTAGTTATTTTCTTACAATATATTCATTTTATTTAAAAAATGTCTAATATATATATCTTGGTAAATAAATCCTACAAAAATCCATAGTGTTTTTTATCACAATTCTACTAGTTGAAAAAAAAAATTACAGATACCTATGTTATGATGTCGAGATTTTTTTGGTAGCATATATATCTACTGTAAATCAATGTAGTGGCTCTTATAGTTTTACGCAAAATAAAACTCTTGTTTAGGTCCACTTATCCCGTTAGTAAGGGGATTAGTGCGTGACTGCCTCCGTGGTCCAGTGGTCAAGGCGCTTGCCTTGTGATCCGGAGGTCTCGGGCTCAAATCCTACTGGAAAGCATACTTTTTGAAAAGTTGTTTCCAATCTGGTTAGGATATTGCAGGCTTGAACCACCAGATAATCCAAAAAGAAAGATGATTCCGTGCTTTGGAAGTCACGTAAGTAAAGCTGTGGGTCCCGAACGTCATCTAGCGTTTGTTCAAAACCTATCCTAAGTTGGTTCTGGCCTACTCTTTGGGTTCTTCTTCTTCTACTTAGCGAGTCGGAAATGGCTGAAATTGGGTTGCGGAAGTCAGACGGCAGTCGCTCTGTGTAAAATCTAGTAACCTCGTCAAATCACCCACGTTAGGTAGCGGACCCCGGGCTCTGAAGCGTTACCGCTGAGGATGCAACCGGGAATATGTTCGGATGATGATGATGAGACTTAGGAGGATTAGTGCGCGTAAAATATGTTTAATTTTCAGTCGCGTAAAATTGTCTATACGCCAACGTATTCCCACCTCACTTTGTGCAAGCGTGGACATTCGCTTGCAAAGTAATTAATTTATTACAATGTGTAATCTCCATTTTAGGTTAAATCTAGCCAATTTAGTCTAAATAAACTAGATTTACTTACGCTCGCGGCTTTTCGCCACTGAAATTCGGTTTAGTCTAGTTTGTTTGTTCAGCTCCCTAACACAAACAAAATAAAGATAAATAAAGAGGGGTGTGAATACGGTTGACACACACTTGAAAGCGTGACTCAGTCCCATAACGGTAAATATTCTGTGTTGGCCACTTATTTACATGAAAACCAAACAAGCTGAACAAGTTTATTTGTTAGGCAAATTAAAAAAACCCCGACTGCCAAGAACGCCATCTAGTGATGAGTAGCGGAACTACCGATACGACTTGATATCCGTAGCGCCATCTATTATTTGCTAGAGAAAGCCCTGATTTTCAAGCGTTGACCCGATTTTTATCAAACATAGCTAAAAACCACCGCAAGGTAACTTGCTTCCACTTAAAAAAAACGCATCAAAATCGGTTTATCAATTCGAGCACAGACATACAGACACACAGACAGACAGATAGACAGACAGACCGACAGACATTAGCGTCACACTTAAAAAGAATTACCTACGTTCAATTGTAGCTATCTCCATAAACTTTACTTAGTCGCTTGCTATCTTTTTTACGCTTAGTACTTTCGACAGCTTATAAGCGAAAACCATACGGAAAAATGGTAAACATCATTAAGGTCGTACCTGAATTTTCCGGGGTCCAGTGCTGCCCCCATTTAAAATAAATCATTTTAAAGAAAACGGAGACATCATTTAAAATTTTGCTACTATCAAATCCTAGATAACCCTTCAAAGTATTTTATGAACTACTGTTTACAGTTTATAATGAGAGCATTAAGCCGTACTACACACATTTGCCAAAAGTGGCCGTTTTTCGCAAATGTGCGTAAAGCTTAACGTTCTCACTTTAAACTGTAAACAGTAGTTCATAAAATACTTTGAAGAGTTATCTAGGACTTGGTAGTAGCCAAATTTAAAATTATGTCTCCGTTTTCTTTGAAATGATTTATTTTAAATTGGGGCAGCACTGGACCTCGGAAAATTCAGGTACGGCCTTAATGCTTAGAATTCTCTCCCTGTCAACCTTTAGGTAAAGAAAAACAGATAAGAAAGTTGGCGTCTAAATGACAGATAAAAGAGATACAATATCCAGATATAAATAAGTTACTTTAGAAATATGAACAGAAAAACCTTTTGTGATCCAGTTTTCAAGTAAATACAAGGTCGTGTTTAGTCTGTGGTCGTAAAGATGCCCTAAAGCGTCATCATCAAACATAGCTAAGAACCATCTCTACAAACAAGAGTTTCTATTAAGAAGACCGCATAGATATCGGTCTATTCGTTTAGGAGCTACGATGCAACAGATAGACACATAGGCACAGACACGTCAAACTTATAACACCCCTGTTTTTAATCAGGTGTCAAAAAGGGCACCAAAGTACAAATTCAGAGTTACAAGTCATGCTTATTTAGGATCAAACTAGTACCTTACAGACGCACAGCAACTGCCTAAACCGCTAAGCCGCTTCCTAAAGTTACAAATACAAAATAACAATTCCCACCAATCAATGACGAAACTTTTTGGTACCCAACAAAAGCCTGTAAAATTTATGAAAAATGCGCTGTTTTTCCCTAAGAATGGACAACAATGACGTTTGCTTATCAAGAGATAAGTACTGTTCACATAATGGGCTCGGTAGTCGCTTTGTTTTTCGTAAACGAGGAAAAAATGAATATTGACTTGTTTTATAAACCGAGGCAAAAAGAGGGGTGTTATAAGTTTGATGTGTTCGTGCGTCCGTGCGTCTGTGCGTTCGTGCGTCCGTCTGTCTGTCTGTGGCATCGTAACTCCTAAACGAATGAACAGATTATGATGCGAAAGCTGACGCTATCGAGATGGTTCTTAGCTATAGTTGTGTCGGGGATTACTAAACATTTTTAATTTTATTACTTTTGAGACCTGCATCATGCTTTTTGGTGTTATGTCCAATGTCTATTATTACCTATGTTTATTAGGGTTACGACGAAGTAATTACTTATTAAGACGGTGCACGAACGGAAGTGGAGCTCTCACTTGAAATAATTTATTTAAAGTGAGTAAAAATTTAAATAAGCGTTCACACAATTTCAAATTACTTAATAAACTACATCTACATACGCCTAGAATGAATTTTTTAATCTTGACTGCAGTTAAAACTTTTCAACATTCAACGCATCTTTTTTTGTTTTAAAAGAATGGAGATTCCGAATTTGGTTGTATTTTTTTATATATTTGTTACAACAGGATTCTTTATATGAAGTTAATTAATTAATAATTAACCCTCAAAGCGTATATTTCCATACAATGACACCAACAAGAGCCTGCTCTTTAATATAGAAGAAGAACTATTAAATCATTTTTTATAATATATAATATATAATATAATATAATATTATATTATCTATTTTGTATTCGCAAGTTCGCAAGACGAACAACACAGGTACTTAAAAATACCAAAATTGCTTACCTCATAAAAGTACTTACACTTACTCAAACAGTGAAAGCATTACTTATATAGAACGCTGAAACTTACCTGAAAAGAGAAAAAAAGAATATCAAATAATAATATAATTTGCAATAAACTAAAGACAACCTTTCAATTTTGGACTGAATTCACCTTTAAATAATTTCAGTATATTTTGTTAGACCCTGGTATATACAACGTGGAAGGGACATACCCGTAATAAATCGAACCAAGGTCTATACTAGATCACTATAGAATAATGAAATTAAAATAACAACCAAAAAACAAAAATAAAATTTGGCATTTCCATACAAAAGTATGCAGCCGCCCAAATTATTTGTATGGGAATGCCGAAATTTTTTTTGGTTTTTTGACTGTTATTTGAATTTCATTATATAATACAATAAAATACAATACCCTTTATTGCACAAAAGTAAAAAAAAACAGGACATAAATTATCTTAAAAACTAGGAAATGCGCAAAAAGCGGCCTTATCGCTAAGCAATTTCTTACAGGCAACCTCGTTTAAATAGAAAAAATTATGGGAAATTAGGTAGAATTAGTATTATATCTACTTCAGTGATCTAGTATAGCTCGTGGTTCGATTTATTAAGGATATGTCCCTTCCACTTTGTATATATATATATATATATATAGGTTTAACTAACGAAATAGGTACCTATTTAAAAGTGAATTCAGACCACGATGACAAACCACTTTTTCTAACAAAAGATAATCTCCAACATAAATAAACTGAAAATTATCAAAATATTGCAAAACCTAACGAAATTAGAGAAGACGTTTATAATATAATTAATAAAACGAAAATACATCAAAGTGAAACGACAGAATTAGCGTTGATAGAAGTATGTTTTAAGTAACACCTAGTTTCCAGGAATTGAGACGCCAATTTAATTAGTAAGGCATCAGTTTGAATCTACAAGATAATGATATAATTGGGTACATGACTAGGTCAAAGATAAATTAAAAATTAATTAAGGCTGGGCCTGATGTCGATAAATCTAAGTTTTGATCCCGCTTCCACGCACACAAATTTACTCTAGCCAAAGCGAGACAGCGAGACCATGCGGGGTGAAAAGATCATGTTAGGTCAATAAGGCTGTTTGTTTGTTTGTTTGTAATAACTTTATTGTACTAAGAAAACACATAATTAAAGACAAAAACAACATATCGAGTAAATTGACGAAACGGCGGACTTATCCCATAATGGAATCTCTTCCAGTCAACCGACGAATAAGTAGATAGGACAATTACTCACAAGAAGGCTGATTTGGGTTTTGAGGTTTTTTTCGTTTTACAAAGAATATTTAAGAGTTATTTAAAAAATAAGACATATGATCCCTGCCTTATGTTTAATACAATTGAATCCAAAGTTACAAGGGCTAATTTATTGTATTTCTTAAATACTTTCCGTTTTAGTATAATACTGAGGTGATTTAGAGGCAACTTCGCAATTTTTTTCTATCAATATTTTAAGCAATCGTGTTTTCGAAACATATATTGTATAGAATTAGTCCTGAACTTTGCTGTGTTTTTATTTCAAAGTGAGTATTTCGTTAATATTGATAATATTTAAGATCGCTCTAAGAACTTTAGCGTAGTACGGACTCTTAAGTGATTGTCTGTCCTCTTGTATTTGTTCGTGCATTTAACCTCATCCATCTCATTTCCATTTCCGCCCTTAACACTTTTAATAACGATTACACTTCGGAGCATGCCATACTTCTTCCTAATCAAATTGTTCCCTTTGTTTTGCCGGTCATTACTTCCTTATAAAATGTAGGCACATAATATATAAAAACAGAAGTGAAGCTGTTAGGTAGGTGTAAAACATAGTGTATAATTAAATAACTTTCTCTTGTTATAAATTTCTTTAGACAAGACATGTGACAAGTTATAGTAGGTTTATTAGATAATTGAAAGAAAAAAACCCAAAAAATAAGTCTTTTTAGGGTTCCGTACCCAAAGGGTAAAAACGGAACGCCATTACTAAGACTTCACTGTCCGTCTGTTTGTCTGTTACCAAGCTGTATCTCATGAACCGTGATAGCTAAACAGTTGAAATTTTTACAGATGATGTATTTCTGTTGCCGCTATAACAACAAAATCCTAAAAACATATTAAAATAAATATTTAAGGGGGGCTCCCTTACAACAAACGCGATTTTTTTTTTGTATATATTTGTGTTGTATGGAACCTTTCGTGCACGAGTCCCACTCGCACTTGGTCGGTTTATTTTCTTATAGTTTTGTGCTGTATTAATGATTCTGATATTAATATTAATGATTCTGATATTAATATTAATGATTCTGATCTCGATTCAAGATTTCAATATTTGCAAAAACATAAAGTGATACTGTTGTACACTCTCTATTTTGTGTTAAGTAACAGACTCTTTACCTTTACACGCATTAGAGTAAAAGCCTCCGTATATTCCGGCAGTAATTCTGTTTTAGTGTTATTTTTGTAATGTTAGTTGCCATGTCTATCTGTTACCTTGGCTTATTGGGAATGTAGGGGCAGATTCACTTAACTAACCTTTCTTGAGTAGAAAGGCCGTAGGTTTAGGGCAGAGGCTTTTTCACCGACTTTAAAAAATTAGGTGGTTAACAATTCGACTGTATCTTTTTTTCTTGTATCTATGTTACGCATTATCTTCGCTAATTTCCATATGTTTCGAAATAGTAAAAACATTTCCAACATATACCTCCATAAAACTTAACTGGTTATTATTTTACCATGTCAAAAGACAAACACTAAAAATAAACTATCGTGGCAGTTCCACCTTGCACACAATAAGTGCTTCGGGTGCATGTTCACTGAATATCTTTGCATAATCACCCTCAAGAGGAGGTTCAAAGTAAAAACACAAATTAAATAAAATATTATTGAAGAAACTGTTGTGAATTTTGTATTGATTTTTATTTTATTTATTAGTACATATACAGTAAGTTAGGTACATGAAGTGACAAAATATAAAGGAATAAGAAATACAAATATTATAGATAGCCTAACTAACTAATTATATAAGTACATAACATGTTTATTATAGCACAAATCAAGTTATTATGATGTAAAATATTATATATAGTAAAAAGGAAAAGGAAAAATAATAATAATTAAGGAACATAAATCACAAATAAATTACAAACGTTAAGAACATTGCATTTAAGAGTCATCTGTGATGACAATTCGACATTTCCTTTTGAATGTCGCTAGCGAAGTGCAAAAGATGTCAGGAAACTCAGGTGACGAACACAGACAATTATAAAGTCAACACATTCGGTGCATTGGATTATTGCGGCCAATGTTATTTGCACTAGCAGGTACGGAAAACAGTTGAGGAATTCTTAGACTTCGCGAAGGTGCTTTAAAGTTAATTTCGTTGATAATTTTGAATGTATATCTTGTATAAGTATGTTAGGTCTGTTAGGGAGCGTCTGGAGCAAAGAGATGCAAAATTAAAGTATTCCAGGCGCTGTTCATATGTGGCTAAGCTGTGTCTTAGGCCCAGTCGTAAAGCTAATATTCTCAAAAAGCATTTCTGTATACACTCAATCTGCTCTATATGCGTTATATAATGAGGAGACCAAATAATTGAGGCATATTCTATCTTGGGGAGTATGAATGTTTTATACAGTGTTATAAGAGTTTTGATGTCCTTAAAATCTTTGGAAATTCTACATATGAATCCGAGCAATTGTTTACATTTAGATGTTACATTATCAAGATGACGAGTGAATGTCAATTTTGAAATGATTAAATGATTTTTAATTTGTGGACAGCGAATGTTAGTCTAATAAAATATAGAAACGTCACATTTTCTAAAATTAAGAATTAAGTTTACTACTTTACTTGCATAATTTCGAATGGTGGCGGGATGTTGTCAGGTGAGATCTGATGGATGGACAGGTGGACAAAATACAGGGTCAACTTAGTTCGGCTCTGGTGTTGTCATTGCGTGTGGTTTCCCTCCAACTTGCCATAATCACTTTTTAATTTAAGTTACCTCTACGAGTACAACGACGAAAAATACAAGAGCACTTGTCATTCCCCTTGTATTTTTTCATACTTTGAAGTGATCTGCGATTTTTAGTTTAAACGTTGTAACTAGATGGAGCTACTAGTTCGAAATAAGGTAGTTTCGTAGTGTTGCTATAAGCTGGCGGTATAAGTATTAATTTTTTACGACCAAAGAAGCGCCATCTCTGATTTTTCGTTTTACCATCAGCCACTTAGGCTTTGTATGGCTATTGGGCGAGATAGTAGCGACATCTAGAAATAATACAGGATTTTGGCTTTCTGGCAGAGTACGCTTTTCGGTGTGGGGTTGTAAGTCCTCTTACGTATATTTCGTCCATGCCTCAACCAAGTTTTTGACGTGACAACGTCTAATAAGTCGATACTACGCTCAGATACTACGGGCTGCATGCACGAAAAAGATGACGTCATTGTCGCGTTCCGCAAGCGAGAGCGCGGCACGAACGAGAGAGAGGCATGATCGGCTCGAGCGATTGGCTCAGATCGGAATGTTTGACATTGTCACGTCAAACTACCGTCCGTAAACCGACTTTACAGACAACCAATTTTTTACAAAAAATTTGGTTTGTACACACCGTGTACCTTTCTGCAATAAGCTTATTTGTTTTTTTTTTTTTAAAGGGGCTATCTTTCTGTCGTTTGATAATTTGTAATAGATGGCGGCCAAGCTCGCATTGTAACAACTTACAGTGAACACTTATGTATCCTGGGAATTCAAGCTACTTGGAGAATATTCTCAAGTAACTTGATGCGTGTCCCTTTATGCAACTTATGTTAACATAGGAACATACTCGGAGGAGGGAAGTTAAATATCGTATGTGTGGAGATACCTTTGTTAGGCCTAAAATACTTAGAAAAGGCGTAACTTTAGGATGATAAAAGACATTAGTCTAGGTATGCTTTAAGCCTTCTCTATGTATTTTAGACTAAGGGATAGAGTATGAGGAGCTTGAAGCTTCTAAATCGAATAGGTTTTTAGAGTTGTTCCTGTACATAATCTCCTTCTTCATTGTGCGAACCGCTAAGGTGTGGAATTCCCTCCCTGCGTCGATGTTTCCCCATACATATGATTTAGGGATTTTCAAGGCAAGAGTGAATAGGCATTTTTTGAGTCTGCATGTTACACCTTAGACCTCATCTTAGCTTCCCATCAGGCTGTGGCAGGCAGGCAATGCATCAGGCAGGTAGTTTAAGAGATAAGGGGGATGGTAAATTTTCACCTATTTTTAAATTATTTCAGAACTATTCATTGTTTCTCATACCTTTATTTTATCTTTTTTATTTAATATAGTTTGGAAAACTTTATTTTTTAATTTTCTGATTTATCCCCCAAATTTTGTTAACGTTACCCGTCCACTTGAGTAAGGCGATGACCCATCGCCTTACTCAAGTGTACCAAATAATCTGTTCTCATTTGGGCCCTCTTTGTTGTAGTGTCATGTCGCAAAATGTGTACAGCGGCCTAAAATTAATTTAAACAAGCTTAGCACTATAATGTTAATAACATTTAATAAAAACAAATTTTACGATTAAAAAACTACAAAAACCTTACGTTTTCTATACTTGGGTTTTTTATAATTTCCCATATGATCATCCATTTTTTATACCGCCATACTTACTGAACGAACGAATGTCATTAATCATTTCATGCCTATGAAACTTAGAACATTGCAGAATTTTAATTAAAAAAATCAATAAAACGCCATCTAGTCAACAAGTTCTGACCTAACTCTTAATGCGTGTTATAGAATAGGAATATCAAATGGTGGAGAAATTGGACATGCGAGGCTAATCACATAATAGCTCAGTTGTTTAGAACGTGGTCGTATTTGAACCGAGAGCGCGAGCTCAAGTTCAAGTTCTTTTATTCCTTTGATGTTGCGAAACCTTACTACCAGATGGCGCCACTGGTTTGAACTTATGTTAAAGCTGCAGTTTCTTATACAATATGAATCATTCATGTTCGTTCATTTCATTTGTCAATCGCGTTTTGTTTTACTGTCTGTTACCAAACCTCTTGACAGCAAATCACTTTAAATAAATGCATGATGCAAGATATGAAGTTGTTGATTTGTTTTTATTATATTTTTATGAGATTTTATACCATACACTTTTTATCGTATTGTAAAAAATATATTTCAGTGAACAACTGTAGTGAACAAAACGCTCCGTCAAAGATGCATTACCCATCGTGTTGCCATTGTTGCCAGATAGCGTCACTGCTATTTCCCAATGTAGAAAAACTAAAATACTTTTTTATATAGTGTAAAAACGTCCATAAAATCTAAAAAAAATATTTTTGTAATCTAGGGATTTTTCATACAAAATGACGTAAAAATACTTGCTGCGACACTTAGTGCAACAATGAGGGCCCAAAATGTATGAAGCGATCTAACACATTATTTAACTCAATTTATCCTGTCGTTTTCAAGCGAATAGACAATATGCATGTGATTCAGAAACGAACAAAAAAAAATGGTTGCCTGTAAAGTCGGTTTTACGGGCGAAGATTTTACGTGACAACGGCGGCAGACCGATCATAGTTGAGTGGGAGAGAGACGCAAGGCATTCGGCGGGCCTCTCTCTCGTTCGGTGACTCATCGTAACGTTACCGAGCGTTACACTTTTTCATAAGTGACTCCCAGCCGCAACCTAATTTAAGACGTTGTCACGTCAAAAAATATGTGTAAATTTATTGCTAAAGAAAAATACCCATATATTTTTTTTTCAATTTAACATGTTTCCATTGAGAAATTAATGATTTAAAAGTTGTCTTTTTCAAATTCCCGCGCAAATTTCCGAAACGCAACGCTATTGGCGGAACGAAACGTGACGACACCAAACACTGTCAAACTTAATTTTCTAAATAGTCTGTACTGACAACCACAAATTAGAAAGAAGGAGAATCTGTCACTGTCAATAAGTTGTTTGTAATTTGTATGATTGTTGGAGGTTACTTTCATTGTTTTGCTAAATTATTAGTGTTCTTTGAGAATTATTAGCTGAAAGTCTGACTCCTGGTAAAAGAAGACTTGCTACAATGATTGAAAGCGGTTTCGTTGTGGCAAATACAGTCAGATAATCTGCCCAAAATTGAAGTGTTTATGATGACTACGTACTTCGCAAGTTATTCCAATTTTAAATTTTGAACTCAGAGGAGTAAAAGCCGCGAGGTAAATAATTTATAGATTATAGTTTTGTACTTATTAGACAAGTCAATCAATTAATTATAACGTAAAATATGGTACGACTATTTATTGATTTTTTTTTCCATTGACACTGACATTGACAATGTGCGGCGACGTCACAGAATAAAAGCGCAAAATGGCACCGCGTTTAAGTCGCCGAAAATGATAGTAGTTTTAATTATTTTTTTTAAGCTTATTTAATAATATTCTGTGAGTGTGATATTTTTTCCGTTTATATAATAACTTATAGAATCATTTAAAAAAATAAAAAAAAGACATGAATAGACCCTATTGGCTGTGGCAGACGGACAAGAGACAGTGATCTTATAAGGTTCTGTTTTTTCTAATTGAGGTACGGAACCCTAAAAACATCTCTACCTTACACTAAAAACCTAGAAAATATCAAAAGAACAGTTATCAGACAGCATTAAAATTTTATAATATGGAGCAGGCCTTTTGTAAAATTTAAAATTGCCGGAAGTGCGCGGCCCTCGGAAACGGAAGTTGAAGATAAGGCACAGCGCTTTCACGTTTCCGAATACTTTTCTGTGCTTTGAGGGACGGTTTTTTGAACATTTTTGCAGTCACGAGTATTTTTCGATTATATTTATTTATTTATTTTTATTCAAAAAACTTTATTGTACATCAGCGATAGTTACACATAATCCTATCCTAATCCCAATCCTAATTTGTATATTTGTTTGTGACCTCTCCACGCTTTATCTACTGAACCAATCATCTTGAAAATTCGAAAACACATAGGAGTACAGAGAACGATATAGGGTACCTTTCATCCCGGAAAAATGTAATGTTCCCATGGGATACGCGAGCGAAGCCGCGGGCGAAAGCTAGTAGAATAATAAATAAATATATCATTACCATCATCATCAACAGCCTTCAAGTACCCACTGCTGGGCATAAGCCAAATAATTATATACCTATGGACAAATCACACAGATTGAGCCAGCCCCAAAGTAAGTTCGAGACTTGTGGTATGGGATACTAACTCAACGATTTTATAACAAATACATAATATAGATAAACATCTAAGACCCAGGTCTATCTGAAAATGATCATTTTCCATCTTGACCTGACCGGGGATCAAACCCGCGACCTCTGGTGTGACAGCCCGGCATGATGTCCACTAGGCCACTGACCGTGACAGAGATCGTCAAGTTTGTCTGTTTATTGACCGAGTCAGCGAAGCGTCTAGTTTCGAGATCAGTCAAAAACGCTTTTGTCCGTCTGTTTGTTCTCGCCTACAGTTTATTTATTTATATAAATATATCTTTTTTTTTATAATGTTATATATTTTGTACAAGTATTTTAATATCTATTGGTTATTTATAATTTATATTTTAAATTTAACTGCGCCACCTGTTATCATACTCATATACTTCGCACTCCTTCTCTTTATGGTTGCCTGTAAGAGATTGCTTCGGCGATAAGGCCGCCTCTTGTACCTAAGTTTCGTAAACTTTGTAATTTTTTATTTTTTTTTATTTGGTGCAATAAAGGTTTTTGTATTGTATTGTATTGTACAGGTCGCATTTTTCAACCGATTTTGACGAAAATTGTCACACAAGTTCCTTGATTTATTACAATTTTTATTCGATCCCTATTTTTGATTGGGGTAGAAATATGGGTAGGGGTAAAGGCACAGAATACAGTAAGAGTAAGCAGAACGGAATCTCCTAAGGTACGCGCAATATGCGTCCCCGTTCCCCGCACCCGCACCTCTCCCCCGGTTCTTGACGGCCAACGTGAGTCATCGAGGTGAAAACGGGGGAGAGGTGCGGGGACGGGGAACGGTGACGCCTGGGTGACGCATATTGCGCGTACCTTAGGAGATTCCGGCCTGTGGTAAAGGGGAGAACTTTTCTGTAGCGTTATTTATTGACGGATTTCAATCTTTCAGAGGCACACTAAAGATTTCATTCTACACAAGATGTCGCAAAAAAAATTCTAAAGGTGGAGTGGAGGGGGGAATTTTTTGTAGGACGTTATATATATATGGACGGATTTCACTGAAATGAAATGACTTTAAAATATTGTGATCGCGCAATAAATTGTAAAATACAGCCTGACTTATTGTTACCTAAATGGCAACGAATTCTGGTTTCCAAATGAGCTATTATTTGTGTCGATTCTTATGCTAATTTCAAATATTTTACGCATTAGTTATGGGCCCAGCGAACCCAGGATTTTAATTCGAGGGGTCGACGCTTATTCGTAATTTAAAATACTGAATTACTACATTTATTTTATTGCCTCCGTGGTCCAGTGGTCAAGGCGTTTACCTTTTGATTAAGATGTCGTGGGTTCAAATCCAATGGAAAGCATACTTTGTGAAAATTTGTTTTCAGTCTGGTTAGGGTATTGCAGGCTTAAATCACCTGATTATCCGAAAAGGAAGATGATTCCGTGCTTTGGAAGGCACATAAAGCTTTTCTCTTTATAATAATATTTATTAATATAGATGAACATAAACTTTCGAGTCAGTGGTAACTCATCTTCATCTCATCTACACTATCGTTGAATTTCAGCAATTTATTTAAAGTATCCAATGATATGTGTATTTTATTGGCGTATAAAATTTATTTTATGGCATCGTTTTATCAAAACTCATTGGTTTGTGAGCTATGAAATATAAATGTTTAGAGAATTAAGAACGGTTTGAGTATATGCAAAGAGCTAATATGAAAATTAGAGTAGACAATACATATCACTGATTTATCGCGTTCAATGAGGTCTAATCTGAGCAGTTCCAAAAATATCCGCTTGGGCAGCGCCACTGCCTCTGGAGACCTGTCAAACTGTCAAACGCTTAGATGTTGTGTGAATTAGAGAAATAGAAAGAAAAGACTTAGAAAATTGTGTAGCTATCTCCATAAACTTTACTTAGTCGCATGCTAGCTTTTATACGACTAATAGGTACTTTTGCAAGTTTATACATGAATTTTTCGGGGTGCAGTGCTGCCCCCATTTGAAATAAATTATTTGAAAGAAAACGAAGATATTATTTAGTTTTTTTTCTTGAGTCCTAGATAACCTTGCAAAGTATTAAAAAACTACAGTGAGAACGTGAAGTTGTTCTTCGCACATTTGCTGAAAAATGGCCACTTTTGGCAAATGTGTGAAGAAAAGCTCCGTTTCCTTTCAAATAATTAATTTCAAATGGGGCAGAAGGTACATGGCATGGCATGTACATTTACGAAGACATGGTAAACATTGTTAACCATGCCTTGGTGTGCTATTATAATACAGTAAGAATAATTCAAGAAACACGGCAAAGTGTAATGAAATAACTTTCCATCTGTAGGTAACCAGATTTCATTGTTTGAAAATCAAATACGTATGATAAAATTCACGCCGGTGTCTATTTAAAAATAGAACAGGGGCCAATGTTTGAGATAGCTGTTCTGTATCTTCTGTGTCAATGAGTATTATGTAATATTTTTTACGCAAAATAAGAAAAGAAAATGAATGGCATTATTGTGAAATATCTTAATGAAATCTATTGTTCTGTATATTTATGTCAAAGAGTAAACATAATGGTTTTTACGCAAAAGAAGAAAAAAAAAAGGCATTATTGTATTAAAGAAAAAAGTAAGTATATTTATTTTTCTCCATTAATCTTAATTATACAGTAAAAATACAAATTGTCGCTCGTTTATCGATTAACGGAGACTATTTTGTAGCACAAATCCGAGATTTGCAAAGAGAAGATATTACTTAATACAAAACTATGAAATATTAAATATGTAAAAAAAACCTATTTAATTCTGGGTAGGTACGATCCCCAGCCAGGGCAAGTTGGCAAATTACCTTTTTCAAATTGCCCTGGGTCTTGGGTGTTTATATGTATAATGTATCTATTGTAAAATATAGTTTATTTAGTTAAGTTAGTATCCTATAAATACAAGTTTAAATACTTACTTTGGGGCTGGCTCAATTAGTGTGATTTGTCCTTAACTATCTATCTATAACAGAGTAAATATCCTCTCAATCTATCGCAGGTTGACTGGAAGAGATCCCCACATGGGATAAGTCCGCCTTTGTATATTTGCTCTTTCGTATTATGTTGTCTTTTATACTTAAATTTTTGGTACAATAAAGTTATTACAAACAAACAAACAAAACTCCATAATTACTGACGGTTTGAAATAAAAACTATTCAAACCGTCAGATTAAAAAAAGATCTTTTATTGTGAGACCAAAGTGCTAATCAAGACAAATCAAATGAGCCCAAACACGATAGGTTTTCGTCGTTTCATTACTGAGTTCCTATGGCTACCTCCCGGCTCCACCATCAGTTTACCAATATGATATCGTTATATTGTACTGTCATCCTGATATGACACGACTGCATGTTTATCTGACGCGCTCGAGTTAATCACAAAATCCCCTCCTGGGGACCCCCTACAATCATGTGAAGTTAAATAATGTTTAAAAACATTAATTTGAACTTCCACTGGAAAACATACTTTGTGAAAAGTAGTTTACAATCTGGTTAGAATATTGCAGGCTTAAATCACCTTATTATCTGAAAAGAAAGATGATTCCGTGCTTCGGAAGGCACGTAAAGCTGTTGGTCCCGAACGCCATCTAGCGTTTGTACATATCCTAGGATTGGTTCTGGTCTACCCTTTGGGTTGCGAAGGTCAGACGGCAGTCGCTCTGCGTACCAGTAACCAGTAACCTCGTCAAATCACCTAGGTTAGGTAGCGGACCCCGGACTCTGAAGCGTTACCGCTGAGGATGCAACCAGGAATACGCTTGGGTGATGATGAGCATTAATTTGTATTGTATTTTACTGTGAATAATAACAATAATAATAAAAGGTAAACAAAATGTTACCTGTGTGTATTATTCCTAGCCAGTCATGCCTATAAAACTTTTCATTTGAATGTTTGGGACATCCGCTGTCAGTGCCCAGTCGCTCGAATATTCTACTCCATTTAAATCACCACCGAAGGTATAATTTATGGATGAAGTGAAATGCCACATGAAAGAGCTACCCGACTTTGGCGAAGCCAAAGTGAGAGTTATGTGTTTCACCACTTGTACCTATGTTTTTATGTCGTACCTTCAATGATGTCTATGTAGATAGTAAATTCAATATATAGGCGCCCTCTATATGCCATAAAGTAATAAACTAAAGAATAAATTTAATTTTGGTTGGCCATATCAAGAGGCGGGATGCCGAATATCTAGCTAATAAAATGGCTAACTTGAAGGTGGATGACCACAGAGATAGAGGACGACCTAGAAAGACGTGGGGGGAATGTGTTAAGTGAGACATGATGGAGAGAGGGGCTAGTAGATATGGTAAATGATAGAAAACGATGGAGGGAGTTGACATACAGAGCCGAGCCCAAATAGGGAGAAGGCAAGGAAGATGATGATGAGTCATTATTGAAGCACAGAGCGACAGCAATAGATTTTACAAATACCTATCTTTCAATTCTCTCGAGCGTTTCATCTGATACCCAAAACGTGACCGTTTTGGGTTGCTGTTGCTTTCGCTCTTTGCTTAAATAACAACCGAACGTGCGATAAAGAACTGCAGCTCTGACCGAAAATACCTATGAAAGTACACAAAATCAACGTTTCGCAGTCCCCTGATTTCTCCTCCAAAACTTTTCAAACATTTCCGCCCATTCCCGAAAGTAAACCGTAATAAGGTACAGTGGGCCACATAGAAAACTAAATACCTTTATACTTTGGTACTACAGTGTGTCCGGTGGCAGATTCTAAATTATAAAATACAATAAAAAAAAACTGCAGTATTTCCTAATATGATTTAAACAGTAATATCAAGAATAACAATGCGGATTCAATTTATAACATAATTTAACATAACATATTTAACATAATACCGTCTAAATATTGTTCCTCGCGCCGCTAACATTCGTGGAACCTGTGGACAGTATTCGGCCCTACGCGCTGCAAAAAAGGCTTTAGTTCTGAGATAGTGGAAGAATTATTTACCTACATAAACTTTACTTTTCAAGTATCCCAATAAAAAAACCATTACAGTGAGATCTGGCAATTTTGGCGGCCAGGCGATGTCTCCGAATCGGCTAATCAATTTATTAGGGAAAAAATCCCGCAATAGAGTCATACTAGCAGTGTGCGGCGTGGCACCGTCTTGCTGAAACCCTACCATTAAGGCATTTTAATCTATACTTCTATACTAATATTATAAAGAGGAAAGATTTGTACCTATTTTTGTATGTTTGTATTGAATAGGCTCAAAAAGTACTGGGCCGATTTAAAAAATTCTTTCACTGATGGAAAGCTACACTATCCCCGAGGGACATAGGCTATGTGTGTACCACGGGCGAAGCCGGGGTGGACTGCTAGTAAATAATAATCCGCACAAAAGACAAATTAAATTATGTCGAAATTCCCGCCCTAAATTTTATACTTTTTAAAATATTGGCAAAGGAAATTCGAATTTTGCCACGGGACTGCCGTTATCCTAATCCTAATCCTAACTTCCTAACTAATATTATAAATGCGAAAGTGAGTTTGTATATTTGTTTGTTTGTTTGTTACTTCTTCACGCTTTATCTACTGAATCAATCTTCTTGAAAATTCGCATACACATAGTTAGGAGTACTGAGAAGGATATAGGGTACCTTTCATCCCGGAAAAATGTAATGTTCCCGTGGGAATTGGGATACGCGAGCAAAGCCGTGGGCAAAAGCTAGTTTATTATACATAGAAAAGTATACCACCAATTAGGTGGTACGATATACTTTTCTATGTGGCTCACTGTACTTACGCAAAACTAAAAAAAGGCGCATCACCGCATCCGCTCAGTGATTCATAATAGAACGGCGTTCGTTTTCCACTAGAATGCGCACTCAAATTGCTTTTAGTTGGAAATATGAATGGATGGTTTTAACTAAACGACTTGTTTAATGAACGAATGGAAACTAGCGAATGTACCTATAAGTTTATTTTCTAGTAGAAAACAGAAACTTATGCTTTGGAAGCCGGTTTGGTAAACCATTTCATGAGTGTTTTTTAGGAATTTCTGTGTAATTCTACGATTGGAAGTTTCCATAATAGTGGCTCTGAGAGCTGTTATGTAGACCTCGCAATTCTCATCATCATCATCATCCGAGCGCATTCCCGGTTGCATCTTCAGTAGTACCGCTTCAGAGCCCGGTGTCCGCTACCTAATCTAGGTAATTTGACGAGGTTACTAGTTTTTACAAAACGCGACTGCCGTCTGACCTTCGCAACCCAAAGGGTAGATCAGAACCAATCCTAGGGTAGGTTTAAACAAACGCTACGCAGCTTTACGTAACTTCCGAAGCACAGAATCATTTCTCTTTTCGGATATTCAGATGATTTAAGCCTGCAATATCAAACAACTTTTTACAAACTATCAGCATTTTTAACTCGATCTTTATAATGGCATTAACTAGATACTTGAAATTTTCACCGATTTATGCATTACTATGGCCACTATAACAACAAATACTAAAAATAAGATAAAGTTAAAAATTAAAGGTCGTCATACAAGAAACATGTTTCTTCAGCTTTTTAAAACATTGTACGGAGATACGGAACCCTTCATCTACGAGTCCGACTCGCACTCGTCCGTTTAATTTTTCTTTTCTTAGTCTCCACTCTAAGTTTTTTCTTTTCCAGCCAAGACATTACAAGCTTTGTACAGCTTGTGTTTCCTAAGTCGCCTTCTACGACATCCATGGGAAGACTTGGAGTGGTCCTATTCTACTCTGCCGGGAACGACACGGCAATAAGGTACTTACGCAAAACTAAAAAAAACGTCCCATTACCAATTTATGGGTCGCCGTTGTTCGTTTTCCACTAGAATGCGCACTCAAATTGCTTTTATAGCTATGTAAACTAAACGACTTGTGTAATGAACGAATGGATACTAGTGAATGTAAAATTAGTTTTTGTTCCCGTAGCAAACTAATGTTTAATAATATAATTATAATTAATTAAAGTTAAGTAGTTTTTTCATTACAAAAAGCTGGGTAACTTTCATAATTGACCGAGCGAACAAAACGAGCGAAGTGTCTCATTTTCGAGATTAGTAAGTCAAAACTGCTTTTGTGTCTGTCTGTCGGTTTGTTCTCGCCTACAGGTCGCATTTACCAACCGATTCTCGTGACATTTTTTAAGCAGGTTCAATAATAATATAGATTTTTTTGTCAATTCAGGTTTTGGATTTTTTTTAAATAGCGGACATATGGAAGTTTAAAACTTTGGAATAATTTGGGTTGGGGGTGAGTCGCGAGGTTTACAGCTCACACAATCATTAGTTAATAGAAAGAAGTATAAATGTAGAACAATACAATACCAATACAATACAAATTATCTTTATTGCACCATAATAATTAATAAAATAAAAATAACAAACACAAAGAAAATATTGGAACAAAGGCGGACTTATCGCTAGATGCGATCTCTTCCAGTCAACCTTTGGGTAGAGGAAAAATTAATAATACGGAATAAGGTGGGCGCAGTATCTATAACCTAATTATATACTTACATATCAATACTTGTATATATACATACATAAGCTTATTCTATAATATATATATATAATACATATACGATACTGAAATATTTAAATGTATTTAGTGACACTTAACAGAACTGAGACTTACTGGCATAACGACAGATAATATTTATGGAGACGATTTTTAAAGCTTGTTTTAGTCTGAGCAGTACGAACTCTACGAGGAACCACTTTCTTCAAAAGTTTTCTTGCTTTCATGCTGTCCTGGTTAATATAGTTAATAAAATAGATACATAATAATGTAGTTTCTCAATAGAGAACCTCCTGACAATGCGTGCCGTGTCCAGGAGTACTGCCTTCTAAATCTGACCCTTGACCCTATTAGACCGTTATTATTTAGTTCTTACTCCCTTGATGAATTAAGTACAAAAATACACTTTCAATTATAACCTCGCACAAAGTGTCATTAGTAGCGCAGCTTAATTGATTAATTTGGAGCGGAATTTCCGCAATTTCATAACACGTGACACGACACTCCCGAAACAATCCCAGTTAGAACACAAATGTGAAAATCGGAGCCAAATTCTGGCAGTGAAATCTCTATATAACGTCTAACAAAATATACTGAAACTATTTTAGGGGTAGATTCAGCCAATGATACTGAACAACTTTCCCCAAGGAACATATATCGAAATATGAAAAATATTTTTTAGCTTTATATACAAACTCAGATCAGCTGATCGGTCAACTTATATGGGAGACCAAAAATTATTTTTCATATTTCAATATAAGTTCCTTTGGGAAAGTTGTTCAGTATCATGGACTGAATTCACACTTAAAATAGTTTCAGTATATTTTGTTAGACCCTGTATACAGGTTGATTTTGAAACACTGAGCTACATTGAAATCTTGGAATCAGAATCACAGAAAGAACACAATATATAATAGCAAAAAAAGAATACTTTTTTTTACTATTTTTCATTAGAAAAAAATTTGGACAGTGTTTAAAAAGTCAACCTGTATATCGAAATGTGAAAAATATTTTTTGCTTTCCATACTTGACAAAGTCGTATCAGCTGATCAGTGAATTTGTATGCGAGGCAAAAAATATTTTTCATATTTCTATATGTATATGTTACTTAGGGAAAGTTGTTCAGTGTCATGGACTGAATTCACCCTTAAAATAGTTTCAGTATGTTTTGTTAGATCCTGTATAACGCTAACGCTACAGTAAACTTTTCCCCCATTTCCCCCTTCTGCTTTTAAAAATCTATTTGCAACGTCTTGTGTAGAATAAGTCCTTAGTGTGCCTCTACAGAAAAGTCATTCTTTGCTGGTCTGGGAGAAAAGAAAAAACATAGAATGTACCAGCTGCTTCTCTTCCCGTGCAGATCGTAAAAGCCGATCGAGAGAATGGGCGAGAATCTGAATCATATGAATAGGCGATGCGGTTAGCAACCCATCACTATTATGATTTCCCTTTTCCACCTTCATGCCCACCATTACGCTAAAAGTGGCCTGGGCTTTGCCGCCCTTGGCTCTGTCTACCCCGTTAGGGATAAAGACGTGATAGTGTATGTATGTTCAGAAAAGTACCTTTCCTGTAGGCCGATAGTTTCCAATCTCGAGCGAGACTGAGACGCTTCGATCGCACGGTCAATTATGGTGGAGGGGGGAGTATATTTTTGAGCTATCGTATATTTAAACAATCTATACCAAACTATTTAAGGTTCAACCTGTTAAAAATTATGTAATTTTACATGCAAAAAATTACATAAATCTGTAAAATTTCCAAAAAATCTGGGAAATTTACGGAAATATATGTGAAAATGACAAAAATTATGTAAAATTTCATATTTTTCCGTAGATTTCTCAGATTTTTCGGGAATTTTACAGGTTTATGTAAAATTACATATTTTTTTTGCATGTAAAATCACATAATTTTTAACAGTGTAATATTTGTATTGGCAGCCAATTTTTTCCCAGACTTCAGCCATGCCATTTGTTGGAGTTTCTGAACAACGTATATTATTTATAACATCTACCAGCGGATAACAGGTGAGCGAAGGAAAACTATATCGAAGTTTGTGATGTTTTATAAAGAAATTGGATGAATATGAGATGAGAAGGTAATAAAATATGAAAGATGGAAAAACAAGGTGATAGATGAGGTGAACTTAAGGAAATTGAAATAATAAGTATATATTTCTAGTTTTCAGTATGATATACTTTTTCTTTGTTATATTTGGGATCTAAAAAATAACATTTTCATACAAATGCCTAGCCTATATTCTATGAGATAAACAATAGGTATAATTATATTGTTCATCTCATAGAATATAGGGTCTACCCACCGTATTCATAATAAACCGGGCAAGTGCGAGTCGGACTCGTAAATTGAAGGTTCCGCACCTCCGTGCAATGTTTTAAAACGCCGAAAAACACGTTTCTTATAATACGACCCCCTTCAATTTTTAACTGTATCTTATTTTTAGTACTTGTTTTAAGGGCGGCCATAATAATACATAATTGGTGAAAATTTCAAGTATCTAGTTAATGCCATTATAAAAATCAAGTTATACGCTAAAAATACACGTTTCTTGTACGACCCCTTTTATTTTTGATCTTATTTTTAGTACTTGTTGATAAAGCGGCCACAGTTATACATAATCAGACAGACAGACAGCAGTCTCAGTAATAGGATCCTCTTGGCACCCTTTGGATACGGAACTCTAAAAATCTGCCCTCTGTTTCGTTTTTCGCGTGTGTAAGTGGCCAACACTGGTGTCAGATTTTTCAAGCTGCCTAAAGGCATCTGACATAGCTTGACAACTGCCATACAATGATGAAAGGGTGGACCAACGGCTTTACGTGCCCTCGTATGGAGTAGCTCGAGAATTTTTTAAGCTAAATTGTGGTCACCCCATCCAAGTGCCGACCAGGCGCAGTGTCACTTAACTTGCGAAAGCGCTAACAATGCGGTACTCCCACCGAGCCACTGAGCTCCTCACTATCTGAGCGAAATAACGTAATGATACGAACGTCCTGACAAACAATAGTAACTTGGCTTTTCAACCTGTCGCACACAGAATTCATTTTGTATGAAAGTTTACTAGGCTTGTTAAATATGGAGTCTACAGAATTGATTACTGCACATCTTTGAAGGCTTATTTCAAATGCGTTAATTTTTAGAGTTAGTTTAGCCGACAATACTGACCTTACATTTTCCAAGAAAAAAGAACGGTTGAAAGATAAAATAAGTCAACTTCCCATACAAAGTCTCCCTCACTATCACATACACACATACTCATACATTCACTCGCGCAAAACATACACACACACACTAACACACAACAAAATCAGTTGAATCATTCTAAATTGTATATAATCTATAATAATAGCAATAGCCTGGGTCTGCTGGAGGAGATTTCTTATGAAATAAGCAGTACCTATGTACTCTATTTTATTTCTTTGTACGTTCCTTTGTTTGTGTGTTGTGTACATGAATTTTGTAAATATATGAAAAATTAAAAAAAATCTTATTACTCTTGCTAGAGAAAAAAATCTTCCACTGGCTTAAAGTTATGGAACAAGAGCCCTAGAGTTCTTGAGAGAAAATAGGTAGCATAAGTTAAAAAAAGAGAAGACGAAAAGTCAATTTTCAAAGTCAAAAACATTGACTATCCTTCTATCTCTATTTGTAGTGCGGTTTAGTTTAAATTTAAACGCGTGCGACGTGTTAAAAGTTTTATGTGGTTTATTGTCGTCGCGTACGTTTCAGCGAATTAGTGAGCGAAGGGTTGATAATAAAGGTGTCACAGACGATAAGAGATATTCATATACAACCTGGAAGGGACATACCCGTAATAAATCGAACCACGGTCTGTTCAAGATCATTAGGTATATAGTATAATGAAATTAAAATAACAGCCAGAAAACAAAAGAAAAATCGTCGTTTTCATATAGAAGTGTATGAAAATGGAAAAATAATGGCAGAAGTCGTTTTGTATACGAAAGTCAAGCGTTTGGCTGAGGATCGGGAGACATGGAAAATACTCCACCAACAAGAACATAGTAAGTGTATAATGATAATACAAAAGTGTGCAGTCGCCCGGCCGATTTGTATAGAAATGTCGAATTCTTTTTTGGTTTTTTGACTGTCATTTTAATGTCATTATACATTAGCGATCTAGTAGCTCGTAGTTCGATTTATTACGGGTATTTCCCTTCCACGTTGTATACTTAACATAGCCGTTTTGACACTTAACTTTAGAATTCTTGAATAAATTGAATTTTAGGCATAAAACAAAGTATTTTATAAAAATATTTTTCAGGCTATTATTGACCAATGTTGTAAGTTATACGAAAGTCGGAAATTTCATGCATTCAAGGGTTAAGAGCATGCAGTATCCTTAGTTTTTGTACGTAGTTACGAAATAACCTTCAATTAACATAAACAGGGAACCCACTGCGCCCTTGAGCTTTCAACCAAGTCGTAGTAGGTTGCGTCATATGTTTTTATTAAATATGTCGCAATACCGGTCAATTTGATCATCCTTTTCTGTGGCGTATTGGTAACCTAACGCTAGTTTGTACCAGGCCTGGTCACTCCCCGTTTAGTCTCCCTCGAAAATTATCATCATCCGAGCGTATTCCCGGTTGCGTCGTCAGCGGTTACGCTTCAGAGCGGCTCCGCTACCTAACCTAGGTGATTCGACGAGGTTACTGGTTTTTACACAGAGCGACTGCCGTCTGACCTCCGCAACCCAAAGGGTAGACCAGAACCAATCCTGGGATAGGTACAAACGCTAGGTGGCGTTCGGGACCAACGGCTTTACGTGCCTTCCGAAGCACGGGATCATCTTTCTTTTTCGGATAATCAGGTGATTCAAGCTTGCAATATCCTAACCAGACTGGAAACAACTTTTCACAAAGTGTGCTTCCCAGTGGGATTTGAACCCACGACCTCCGGATCACAAGGCAGACGCCTTGACCACTTGACCACGGAGACAGTCAGTTTAGGTATCGAAAATATTTACCTAAATTATTGCTAAGCGCGCGGCGGCACCTCGCCTCGGTGGGAGTGGTAAATTCAGTTATACGAGCCGTTTCTGCAGAGTAATAAGCATGAAATTGGCCTGCAATGGATTTCTAGGTATCTAAACGAAAAGGCGCTGAGTTCTGACGTCAGCTAAACTAACTCATGTCGCTAACCACGTTGAGTAGATATTTCTTTGAATTTCTTAGCTGAGTAAGAATTCTGTACGTTAGTACTGGTTTCTATTCTGTGGTAATAGGATCATGTTTCAGCTGCTTCATACCTAATTAAAATCGATGTCGATAATTACGTTTTTTTAATTTATTTTAGTTCTTAGGGTTCCGTACCCGAGGGTGCCAACCCTTTGACAAAGCCTGGACTTCCCGCCAAAAACTCCCTTTCGCAAATTCGAAAATCACAATCTTTTTTTTTTGTGAAACCAAAAAGGTAAATAACTTTTTCACAAAAATTAATTAATATAAATAAAATGTAAATATACAGGGACTAACAAAATATACTGAAAGTATTTTAAGGGTGGATTCAGTCCATGATACTGAACAACTTTCCCTAAGGAACATATATCGAAATATAAAAAATAATTTTTAGCCTCCCATATAAGTTGACCGATCAGCTGATCTGAGTTTGTATGGAAAGCGAAAAAATATTTTTCATATTTCGATATATGTTCCTTGGGGAAAGTTGTTCAATATCATGGACTGAATTCACCATTAAAATAGTTTCAGTATATTTTGTTAGACGTTATATAAGGACAAATCACACTGATTGAGCTAGCTCCAAAGTAATTTTAAACTTCTATTATGGGATACAACTCAACGATAATATATTTTATAATGAATACTTTTAGATAAACACCCAAGACACAGAATTATTTGAAGACCTCCGGAGTGGCGGGTTAGCATGTAACCGTTACGCCACGGAGGGTCGTCAGTAGGTAACATACAAGATTACCTACAACTTAAAACTAGATGACCTTTGCTCCATTTGAAATATAGAAGTTACAAACTTTAATCTACTTACAGAAATAATCTTCATCCCACAAAGTAAAGGTTATAAAAAATGAACCATGTGTTCTCATTTTGTTAAAATATGGGCGAAGTTGGGAACAACTAAAAAGTGGCGTCAAAATTAAAATAATGAACAGATGTAAGACCTTTTGACGACTGCCTCCGTGGTCCAATGGTCAAGGCGTTTGCCTTGTGATCCGAAGGTCGTGGGTTTAAATCCCACTGGAAAGCATACTTTGTGACAAGTTGTTTTCAGTCTGGTTAGGATATTGCAGGTTTGAATTACCTGATTATCCGGGAAGAAATATGATCCTGTGCTTCGGAAGGCACGCAAAGCTGTGGGTCCTGAACGCCTTCTAGCGTTCGTTTAAACTTATCCTAGAACTGGTTGGTCTACACTTTGAGTTGCGGAGGTCAGACGGCAGTCGCTCTGTGTAAAACCAGTAATCACCTAGTCTGACCACGACCGCAGTACCGCGTTTGCGGTATGCGAGCGGTGAGACGGGGGCTGTCTATGTCAGACGCACATGATATAGATTATCCAAAGATGGGTCGTGCTTTATCTCGAGATGACAAGGCTGTCGTTTTCAAAGTGGCCGAATATTTTAGGAAAAGAAACGCAGACAAAGATAATCTATACTAATATTATAAAGCTGAAGAGTTTGTTTGTTTGTTTGTTTGTTTGTTTGTTTGTTTGTTTGTTTGTTTGTTTGTTTGTTTGTTTGTTTGTTTGTTTGTTTGTTTGTTTGTTTGTTTGTTTGTTTGTTTGTTTGTTTGTTTGTTTGTTTGTTTGTTTGTTTGTTTGTTTGTTTGTTTGTTTGTTTGTTTGTTTGTTTGTTTGTTTGTTTGTTTGTTTGTTTGTTTGTTTGTTTGTTTGTTTGTTTGTTTGTTTGTTTGTTTGTTTGTTTGTTTGTTTGTTTGTTTGTTTGTTTGTTTGTTTGTTTGTTTGTTTGTTTGTTTGTTTGTTTGTTTGTTTGTTTGTTTGTTTGTTTGTTTGTTTGTTTGTTTGTTTGTTTGTTTGTTTGTTTGTTTGTTTGTTTGTTTGTTTGTTTGTTTGTTTGTTTGTTTGTTTGTTTGTTTGTTTGTTTGTTTGTTTGTTTGTTTGTTTGTTTGTTTGTTTGTTTGTTTGTTTGTTTGTTTGTTTGTTTGTTTGTTTGTTTGTTTGTTTGTTTGTTTGTTTGTTTGTTTGTTTGTTTGTTTGTTTGTTTGTTTGTTTGTTTGTTTGTTTGTTTGTTTGTTTGTTTGTTTGTTTGTTTGTTTGTTTGTTTGTTTGTTTGTTTGTTTGTTTGTTTGTTTGTTTGTTTGTTTGTTTGTTTGTTTGTTTGTTTGTTTGTTTGTTTGTTTGTTTGTTTGTTTGTTTGTTTGTTTGAACGCGCTAATCTCCGAAACTACTGGTTCGAATTGAATAATTCTTTTTGTGTTGGATAGTCCAGTTATCGAGGAAGGCTATAGGCTATATAACATCACGCTACGACCAATATGAGCAAAGATATAGTGGTAAATGTGTAAAAAACGGGAGAAATTATTTCATCTTTGAAGCCTTCCGTTGCGTGCGCCGTGAAAACGGTTCAAGATACACAAAAAATATGTATTAAAGAATAATAGCTCTTTTAATGATCTAAAAAACAGTCCGCGATAGTATATGTCTATCTTTTAAGATTAACTCACAAAAACCGTTTTTATGGTACCTAATTTGGTCGAAATAATTTGTTTAAGTTGTATCAACATAATAATATTAATCTTTATTCAAATAAATATGTTGTTGGTTAAGAGTACTTCATTGTAAATAAAATTGTCTTTGACATAACTTAATATATTATAAAGCGGAAGAGTTTGTTTGTTTGTTTGTTTAAACGCGCTAATCTCAGGAACTAATGGTCCGATTTGAAAAATTCTTTTTTTGTTGGGTAGTCCATTTATAGAGGAAGGCTTTAGGCTATATAACATTACGTTCCGACAACCACGCGAACGAAGTCGCGGGCACAGCTAGTTTCGAATATAAAAGTGATTTTTGAACGTTTTATTTTTCCTATAATTGTATTAATATTTGTTTTTTTTTTATTTGTGCTTAAAAATCGTATTGAACCATAATAAGAATTGGATATAATATGTATACAGCGTCAAACTATTGTACTTCGATATTTTAAGATCTATCGGACAGTATGATCTCTTGTGAATTCATGATTCAACCCCTGCCTCCCCGCACAACCTCAGGCGCGGACGACGTGGTACAGCAGTCGTGGTCAGACTATAGGTTGGGTAGCGGACTCTGGGCTCTGAAGCGTTACCGCTGAGGAAGTAACCGGGAATACGAGAGGATATTATATGATAAACTTATAGTAAACCAATTGAAAACCGCCGTTTCTTATGGCATGCTCATTTTATGGGGAGGGATGCCAAACATCTGGCTCATAAAATAGTTATATAGTATATAAATGGCTAAAAGGATAGATGACAACTGAGATAAACGTCGTAGATGAAGACATGCCAAATTACGTTTCTTCTTCTTCTTATTGAAGAGTTTTGTGGCTAGCTAAACGAAAGGGCCCAGTCCTTATTTTTAATGATTTTGACTGGTTTTTCGGAGCTGATTGGAGCCAAACTATCTAAGTAACAATATGTTTTGATATGTTAAATTGTAATTAAAATGTAAGTATATTTAAGTATTAAATAAGTGAATTAGACAATTTATTGATTTTCATTGTAATATTTTGTGTAATTTCAAATAACCTGAGACGTGTTTTGATTTTTTGCGGTGCGCGACGTTCATGTCATTGTTGTTTACACGGAATTTAAAACATTAAGTTGTGTTTAAATTACAGAGAAATAAAGACAAAGGAAAATCCTAAAAAGTGATGAGAAGATTTTAATAAAAAAAAATTCAAAAACTTAGTTAAAAAGGTTAGACTTTGAAGAAAATATAAGCGAATACGTCGTCGGATTTCTTGCGCATACGACTGAGTTAAATAATAAAAAATACACATATATGAAGATTAACTCATGCTTAAACACGCACAATAGATAAATAAAAATAATTTGTCTTTTGTAAAAAGATAGAAAAATTTAAAGTTCTCCGAAATTCTCAAATAAATATGGGGAAGAAAACGCTGATAAGGCAGACCGCTCGCTGTGCTTCTGAATTCGTCTAAATTCGTCACCATGGTGCATGTACAATACAGCGCAATGCGTATGTGTAGATAGAAAATATAGATTCGGGTGTTCAATCAAAATTCCCACGGTCGAAGGCTGCAGTCAAAAGCCCACCGGTTCACAACTAACGTCAAAGTTTGCTTTGTATATTTATTCACACAATTCTTTTAGAAACTTCTAAAAGAGACTGTAAGTTCCCTTTCTCGTGTTCGTTAGTTTGTGTTGCGGTTGGAGAATTACATGCAAATTCAGATGTCGTAAAACGTGTCGTAAAATGGAACGCAATATTTTGTTTCAAGCAAGAAATCGATTTTCAACGTGTCTGTTAACATTGTGGCATCACGACGGGCATAACTATATCCAATTAAACTTTTATTAATAAAAACAAAACTTTAACTTTATGCAACATTAAAGTATCCAATTTTTATTTATTTATTCAACTTTATTACAAAAATTGTAAACGGCGGACTTAAAGCCTTAAGCTTTCTCTACCAGTCACACGACAGGTGGTGCAGAGACAAGTGAGGCTAAAGTAGAAGCAAAATAAATATTATAATAATTACTATCTAAGAAGTGAGTATTTAATTACAAATAAAACTCAAAAAAAATAATAATATTAAACATGCTTCAAACATGACTGCCTCCGTGGTCCAGTGGCCAAGCGTTTGTTTGTTTGGGGAGCATATTTTGTGAAAAGTTGTTTTCAGTCTGGTTAGGTTATTGCAGACTTAAATCTCCTGATTATCTGAAAAAGAAGATGATTCCGTGCTTCGGAAGGCACACAAAGCTGTGGGTCCCGAACGCCATCTCGCGTTCGTAACCTATCCTAGGATTGGTTTTGGTCAACCCTTAACCTCGTCAAAACAATTTTTGCGGGCGATGCATCTATAAACCAGTCATAATTTTAATTTACTTTTTTTATCCACCTTGCTCTGTAAGTGGCTTTAGCTCTGTCTACGTAATAAAGGTTAAAAGACGTGATTAGTATGTTTAGATGTGATATACGAACAAACAATAGATAAACACATTTTGACATTTATATTATGACAACAAAGAGCTAATAAGTAAAACTTGAGCATTGACAGTGAGTTTTTGGCGGGAAGATAAGGGTTTCGGTTGGGGTTTGCTTTAAATTATTTTACAAATTGATTTTAGTGGGCTTTATAATATGAAATTGGTGTTGTTTGGTGTTATAAATGCTAATGATACGAACAATGTGTGAAATAGTTAAAGTGGACAGGCATAGTACGGCTGTAGTGATATTCATTATGCGGACTGTGTGGGCGTCTTCAGGCGTCGTCCGCCACTCAATCGTCTATGTAAACCAGTGGATTCGTATAGATTTGTCGCCAGAAGCTTCCTTGCAGCAGTCAAAGGCCTACACCACCCTTTGATTGTCTTGTTAGGATCAGGAATAAAGAACAAAATTAAAGATAGGCTCTAAAGGACTTGTATCCAGAGCCGTAAAATTATTTAATAAAAAATAAAAAAAAAAGGAGAAAACACATTATTAAAAACGCTTTGGTGTGTGTTAAGCCTGTAAAAATAATTGAAGGAACACGGCAAAATGTAAAGAAATGACTTTCCATCGGTAAATAACCAGATTTCATTGTTTGAAAAGTATACAAGTGTGATAAAATTCACGCCGCCATATTTAAATAAACGGGCAAGTGCGAGTCGGACTCGTAGATGAAGGGTTCCGTACCTCCGTACAATGTTTTAAAACGCTAAAAAAACACGTTTTTTGTATGATGATCCCCTTTAATTTTTAACATTTTTATTTTTTAAATTGGTTGTTATAGCGGCCATAGTAATACATCTTATATATAAAATTCTCGTGTCACAATGTTCGTTCCCGTACTCCTCCGAAACGGCTTGACCGATTCTCATGAAATTTTGTGAGCATATTGAGTAGGTCTGAGAATCGGCCAAAATCTATTTTTCATACCCGTAATCAACGCGGGCAAAGCCGCAGGCAAAAGCTAGTAATCTATAAAAAATTCACGTATCTAGTTAATGCCATTTTAAACATCCAAGTTAAAAACGCTGAAAAAACACGTTTTTTGTATGGCGACCCCCTTTAATTTTTAACTTTTTTTTATTTTCAGTATTTGTTATTATGTTTAATTTGGTGAAGATATGATGAAGAACTTTGGAGATATGGACGAAACTCCTTAAAAAAAATTGAAGTCGGTTTTTTTTTTGTTAAAAATTTAATTATTGTCAGTCAAGTAGCATTTTGAGGCTTTAAACATAAAAATATATCTGTTTTAGCCACCAGCTTCAAGACAGACAGGTTGTGGGTATCTAAATATTTCATGATTGGCACGCTCCCTCGGGTTTCACATTTATGACATTGATTGAAAAAGGAAGATATGGCATAACGTTATCCCTAGAAAAAGAATATTCAATATATTCTCATAATAACTGTAAGCTAAATTAATACTGTATACATAACATACAAACATACACATTAAGATCACGCCTATTTTCCACAGGGGTAGGCAGAGACTATGGACCCTTTACTTGCTACCATCCTGACAGACCTCTTTCGCTTTTGTTTTATAAAAAAAATTAAATAATTAGCAAAAAATTTTACGACTTTATTTAACTTTAAATTTTGGCCGAGATTAATTTTGCCTGGCTGTTAATTAAATTTCAGAGTGTTTGAGAGCGTAGTATTGTTTTCTCTGCGATTATGCTTAAACAATGCTAGCAACGTATCTGCCCTTTAATTTTCATCTTCACGTTCAAATGTCTATTTTTTATTTATAAATAAAACAACGTCCGGGAACCCTTTTGGCCAGAAGTGGGGTGGTTTCGGTGGTAAAAACAAGGTTTTACTGTATAACTTAACAAGTTTATGAATAAAATAGTTAGGTTTATAGATGAGTTAGTTGTTTTATTATTTTTATAGCCAAAGGAGATAAGACGGAATATGGTATCCTAACCTTAGGGCCCTGGGGTGCGGAATATCGTCCAGTGTTCAGTCAGAGAGATCTCCGCACGTTTGATCGACGTCTCTGGGGACCCAAAAGCTGGTGCGTATTTCGGCCAAGGGCTTAGCATGGCCATACAACGTGGAAGCCTCTTGGGGACCTTGCCTGCTGACGGTGGCGATTTAGGTTAATTTTTTTATATAAATTAATGTTTGTTGTTTTAACAATTACTTTTAGATTTAATTTACCCATTTTTATATTCAAATGAAATATTTTTAAGGCAATTTCAATTTATGCAGTTGACAATATCTTTCATTAACAATTGCAACCTAATATAATTACGCAGTATTCTTGTTTTTCTTGTGAGATGTACTGAAAAGTGCCATGAACTAAACTTGCTGTATAATTCCAAGGACTGAAAAAAGTATAGTCAGAGTTAAAAAGAAGTCAGTAAGTATAAAAAGAACAAAATGACTGAATTGGATGAATGACTTTTATTTGGACTGGACCATTGTTGAGCAAAAGCCTTTGTTTTCATCTTTCGCGGTCCCTAGACGTGATCTGCCATTCTTTTTCAAACTGAATTGTTTTGGATTTAGAATAAACGGGCAAGTGCGTGTCGGACTCGTACATAAAGGGTTCCGTACCTCCGTACAATGTTTTTAAACGCTGAAGAAACTAGTATACCTACATTCTTGTATGATGACCCCCTTTAATTTTTAACTTTTTTTTATTTTATTTGTTGTTATAGCGGCCATAGTAATACATAATCTGTGAAAATTTTAAGTATCTATTTAATGCCATTATTAAGATCTAGTTAAAAACGCTGAAAAAACACGTTTTTTGTATGACGACCCCCTTTAATTTTTAACTTTTTTTTATTTTTAATATTTGTTGTTATAGCGGCCACAGTAATACATAACGGTGAAAAATTCAAGTGTCTAGCTATTACGGTTCAAGAGATAGAGCCTTGTGACAGACGGACAGACGGACGGACAGACAGACGGACAGACAGACGGACAGACAGACGGACAGACAGACGGACAGACAGACGGACAGACAGACGGACAGACAGACGGACAGACAGACGGACAGACAGACGGACAGACAGACGGACAGACAGACGGACAGACAGACGGACAGACAGACGGACAGACAGACGGACAGACAGACGGACAGACAGACGGACAGACAGACGGACAGACAGACGGACAGACAGACGGACAGACAGACGGACAGACAGACGGACAGACAGACGGACAGACAGACGGACAGACAGACGGACAGACAGACGGACAGACAGACGGACAGACAGACGGACAGACAGACGGACAGACAGACGGACAGACAGACGGACAGACAGACGGACAGACAGACGGACAGACAGACGGACAGACAGACGGACAGACAGACGGACAGACAGACGGACAGACAGACGGACAGACAGACGGACAGACAGACGGACAGACAGACGGACGGACAGACGGACGGACAGACGGACAGACAGACGGACAGACGGACAGACGGACAGACGGACAGACGGACAGACGGACAGACGGACAGACGGACAGACGGACAGACGGACAGACGGACAGACGGACAGACGGACAGACGGACAGACGGACAGACGGACAGACGGACAGACGGACAGACGGACAGACGGACAGACGGACAGACGGACAGACGGACAGACGGACAGACGGACAGACGGACAGACGGACAGACGGACAGACGGACAGACGGACAGACGGACAGACGGACAGACGGACAGACGGACAGACGGACAGACGGACAGACAGACGGACAGACAGACGGACAGACAGACGGACAGACAGACGGACAGACAGACGGACAGACAGACGGACAGACAGACGGACAGACAGACGGACAGACAGACGGACAGACAGACGGACAGACAGACGGACAGACAGACGGACAGACAGACGGACAGACAGACGGACAGACAGACGGACAGACAGACGGACAGACAGACGGACAGACAGACGGACAGACAGACGGACAGACAGACGGACAGACAGACGGACAGACAGACGGACAGACAGACGGACAGACAGACGGACAGACAGACGGACAGACAGACGGACAGACAGACGGACAGACAGACGGACGGACAGACGGACGGACAGACGGACAGACAGACGGACAGACGGACAGACGGACAGACGGACAGACGGACAGACGGACAGACGGACAGACGGACAGACGGACAGACGGACAGACGGACAGACGGACAGACGGACAGACGGACAGACGGACAGACGGACAGACGGACAGACGGACAGACGGACAGACGGACAGACGGACAGACGGACAGACGGACAGACGGACAGACGGACAGACGGACAGACGGACAGACGGACAGACGGACAGACGGACAGACGGACAGACGGACAGACGGACAGACGGACAGACGGACAGACGGACAGACGGACAGACGGACAGACGGACAGACGGACAGACGGACAGACGGACAGACGGACAGACGGACAGACGGACAGACGGACAGACGGACAGACGGACAGACGGACAGACGGACAGACGGACAGACGGACAGACGGACAGACGGACAGACGGACAGACGGACAGACGGACAGACGGACAGACGGACAGACGGACAGACGGACAGACGGACAGACGGACAGACGGACAGACGGACAGACGGACAGACGGACAGACGGACAGACGGACAGACGGACAGACGGACAGACGGACAGACGGACAGACGGACAGACGGACAGACGGACAGACGGACAGACGGACAGACGGACAGACGGACAGACGGACAGACGGACAGACGGACAGACGGACAGACGGACAGACGGACAGACGGACAGACGGACAGACGGACAGACGGACAGACGGACAGACGGACAGACGGACAGACGGACAGACGGACAGACGGACAGACGGACAGACGGACAGACGGACAGACGGACAGACGGACAGACGGACAGACGGACAGACGGACAGACGGACAGACGGACAGACGGACAGACGGACAGACGGACAGACGGACAGACGGACAGACGGACAGACGGACAGACGGACAGACGGACAGACGGACAGACGGACAGACGGACAGACGGACAGACGGACAGACGGACAGACGGACAGACGGACAGACGGACAGACGGACAGACGGACAGACGGACAGACGGACAGACGGACAGACGGACAGACGGACAGACGGACAGACGGACAGACGGACAGACGGACAGACGGACAGACGGACAGACGGACAGACGGACAGACGGACAGACGGACAGACGGACAGACGGACAGACGGACAGACGGACAGACGGACAGACGGACAGACGGACAGACGGACAGACGGACAGACGGACAGACGGACAGACGGACAGACGGACAGACGGACAGACAGACGGACAGACAGACGGACAGACAGACGGACAGACAGACGGACAGACAGACGGACAGACAGACGGACAGACAGACGGACAGACAGACGGACAGACAGACGGACAGACAGACGGACAGACAGACGGACAGACAGACGGACAGACAGACGGACAGACAGACGGACAGACAGACGGACAGACAGACGGACAGACAGACGGACAGACAGACGGACAGACAGACGGACAGACAGACGGACAGACAGACGGACAGACAGACGGACAGACAGACGGACAGACAGACGGACGGACAGACGGACGGACAGACGGACAGACAGACGGACAGACGGACAGACGGACAGACGGACAGACGGACAGACGGACAGACGGACAGACGGACAGACGGACAGACGGACAGACGGACAGACGGACAGACGGACAGACGGACAGACGGACAGACGGACAGACGGACAGACGGACAGACGGACAGACGGACAGACGGACAGACGGACAGACGGACAGACGGACAGACGGACAGACGGACAGACGGACAGACGGACAGACGGACAGACGGACAGACGGACAGACGGACAGACGGACAGACGGACAGACGGACAGACGGACAGACGGACAGACGGACAGACGGACAGACGGACAGACGGACAGAC